>CM066035.1:731487576-731946735 GCA_033557465.1 Ichthyophis bannanicus
CATGGCCAAGACTGAACTCCTTATCTTGCCCCCCAAAACCTCCCCTCCTCTTCCTCCTTTCTCAGTCTCTGTGGATAACTCTGTAATCCTTCCTGTTTCCTCGGCCCGCAATCTGGGCGTTATCTTTGACGCCTATCTCTCTTTCTCCACACACATCCAGCTCGTAGCTAAGACCTGCCGTTTCTTTCTCTACAACATTAGCAAAATCTGCCCCTTCCTTCCTGAACACACTACCAAAATGCTTATCCACTCCCTAATCACCTCCCGCCTTGACTACTGCAACCTACTCTTTGCTGGTCTCCCTGCGAACCATCTCTTTCCTCTTCAATCTATTCAGCATTCTGCTGCTCAACTAATTTTCCGCCAGCCTCGCCATACCCACATTATTCCTCTTCTCAAGTCACTTCACTGGCTCCCTATCCGTTTCCGCATCCAGTTCAAACTTCTCCTCCTGACCTATAAATGCATTCACTCTTCGACTCCTCAGTACCTTTCATCTCTTATCTCTACCTACATCCCCTCTCGGGAACTTCGCTCTTCTAACAAACTACTTCTATCTACGCCCTCCACTCATACTGCAAACTCCAGACTTTGCTCCTTTTACCTTGCTGCACCTTATGCCTGGAACAAACTACCTGTGTTGATACGCCAGGCACCCTCCCTAGCCCTCTTCAAATCCAGGTTGAAAACCCACCTCTTCACTGTTGCTTTCAGATCTTGACTTCTGTGCTTTGTCTTGACTAGATTATAAGAGCCGTGTTTGTGGTTTTTGCCCTGACTAGATTGTTGCTCTGTGTGTTTTGTCTTGACTAGATTGTAAGCTCTGACGAACAGGGACTGTCTCTCTTACATGTCTGTACAGCGCTGCGTACCAAATGCTCAATAGTAGTAGTAGTAGAACGAGCTTGTGGTGGGGTTTGCTCTAGAGCAGATTCTATTCCACCAGCACATCTCATTAAGGGGGTATCACTACCCCCATCCGTTTTACTATGTACACCTCCCAGAGGAGGAGATAGAGTTATAAAATTGAGCTCAGAGATGCCCCAGATGAAGGAGACAAAAGGGGTGCAAGAGGTAGCTAAAATGTCCCTAGTATCTGTAGATTGTGGTCCATCGAACCCAATTTTACCTTAGGTGTTGAAACTACCGATGCATCCTTCTTATCTTTAATTCTTCTCTTCCCAGCATCATTACGCATCTGCAAAACACTTTGCAGCCCCAAAGGGCCCCAAAGCAGCAGTCCCCTTTGGGCATCCAACCCTTTGGCACACAACTGTGGGCTGCGACTGTGGCTGCAAAATGGCAGATTGGAATTTAAGGTTTCTTGAGGTTGCTCAGCGATGATGCCAAGCGGGAGAGCAAAGCTTTTCTCCCAGTTCGGGAAGCACCCAGTGTTAGCACGGAGTAACTCCACAAGCGGTACCTTCCACCAACACCTGGCCACAGCTCCAATCATGGGACTTCCTCCTTCCATCCAGTTAGTATTTTTCATAGAGCTGCAGACCAGACAAGCTTTGGGTCAATCAGGAACAAGAAGAAATATCATCAGCAGAGTTATCTGCAAAATATCTGCCTTTTAACCCAAAAGTCACAGGTTCTGAGACCAGCCTGGCCTATGACAAAATTGGGAAGGAAAAACGAATTTCCAATTTTTTAGTCCAATGTTTTGGATTAAAACAATATGAAAGAATGTAGATATTTGTGTTGATATTTCCCATTAAGTTTCAAACGAATGCACATCTGATCTCTAGTTTGCATAATCTTTATCTTTATTGAGCCACTTGATATACTGCCCAACACCAGGGCAACAGAGCAGTTTACAAATAAAAAGTGCTATGAGAGAAACAAAAAAGGAAAAGGAATGTCATAATATGACAGGAAAGGAAAGAAATAAACTACAACTGGCAGGAGGGGAGAAGGGGCATAGGCGAGACACACTGAGGCCTGGTCTAGACAGAAGCCCGTGGGAGGTCAAAGGCGAGAGAGAGGAGGTGGGTTTTTACATTGACTTAAATTGGGGAAAGGAAAGGCGGAGGTCAGACAGGAGAGAGTTCCAGAGGAGGGGGCCAAGAGAGAAGAAAGCAGAGGATTGGGTGGACTTGAGGTGAGCATGTGAAATGGACAGGAGGAAGAGGTGGTTGGAATGAAGTTGCTAGAGGGAACGATGGGAGGTATGGAGGTAGATTAAGTCAGAGAGATATTGTGGGGTGTTTGTATGGATGGTACGATGGACCAAGTTAAGGATCTGGTATGCAAAATTTTATGGGTAACCAATGCAAATCGATAAGCAGGGAAGTGATATGATCTGAGCGGGAGACGTGGGTAAGTATATGGGTGGCAGTGTTCCGGAGAAGTTGCAGTTGATGGAATTGATACTGTGGGATGCCAGCCAGAGCAATGTTACAGTAATCAATGCAGGTCATAACCAGAGAAAGAAGAAGTGTGGTCAAAGAGGGGAGTGAAAGGAAGGGACGAACAGCATGGATTTTGTATAAGGAAAAGAATGAGCGCTGGATAGTGGAGGAGAGGTGATCAGGGAAGGAGAGAGATGAAAAGTGTGACACCAAGGTAATGGAGAGAAGAAACCAGGGGGATAGGTATCTGCGCAAGGGAGGGGGCCAGAGAGGGGACACAGGTGGAAAAGGAGAACCATATGGCAGAGGTTTTGGAGGGATTGATGTGAAGAAACTTAGATTACATCCAGGAGGAGGCAGAAGAAAGACAGACATTTAAAGGGGCTAAGTCGGGGGCAGAGGAGCTGGTATGGTGCAGAAGAAGAATATCATCTGCACTTTCAATGTAGGTTTGATTTCTACAGGAGTTGTGCTATGTGCTTTAAAAAATAGCTTAAAAATAGTTGCCTTTTTGCCCTATTAATCTAGTCACTCTGTGATAAAATTATCCCCATAATTTTGCTGAAACTTCTTACAGACCACCCAGACACTCGCTGGATAGTGCCAGGATAAAGCAAAAGTAGAATCTGGGCATTCAGCTTGACTCTACAGCTAGTGTTATTCAGTAATTAGCTATGAGCAGTTAGCTATAAGATTTAATTTAGGACAACAAAAAGGCTGGTCTAAACTAAACTGCTTAGTGGCTGAATATTGCTGATTATCCATATAGCAGCAGCACCCACCACGATATACATACATTCAGCACTGCTGCTTCTACAGATAGCCCTGCTGAACATATAGGGCCTGATATTCAAAGGATTTATGTTCCTAATTTTGAGAGTTATGTTCAAAAATTGTCCTCTTTGAAAATTTACTAGGGCTAGGTGCCTAAATATTTTCTTAAAATTTCATTAACCTTCTAAATTTAGGAGCATACAAAGTGGGTGGCAACAGTGGTGGATTTAGGGCAGGGAAAAGAAGTAGCTTAGCACTGATTTTCAGCACTAGGCACTTAAATTAGACTCATAAATATAGGTAAATGAATGGCAGGCCTAAATTAGGCTGACTTTTCAGATGAAAACTTAGGCTCCTAAGGGCGGCTGAAAATAGGGCACAAATTTAGGAACCTGACTTTAGGAGCTCAGTTTGTTTAGAATATGGGGCCATATAAAATATTTAAATGCTGCTGCTGGAATCTTAAAAAATGCTCTAGATAATATTTAAACTCCATGGTTGATGGTTTTTGAAGCACTGGCCATGACATCCAAAAATGAAACTGGATTCTCCAGGACCAAGCAGGAAGTCAGTCCTCACATATGGGTGACATCGACGTCGATGGAGCCCTTGCGGAGCATTTCCACAGCTTTCTATGAAAGCCTTTGGGAATAGTGCACTCATGCACGGTCCCCTTCCCGCCTAAAGGTGCCATCTTGCTCAGTCTTTCTTTTTCCGAGGAGCCCAACGGACGTCTGTCCTTGTCACCCGGAGAAAAGTTAGATTTTTCTTACGATTTCATCTCGGTTCTTGTCCGGTTCGACGCCGGTTCCCCTTCCCGCCGGGTTCGGTACACCGGTATCGAGCCCGTCTTCTGTTTTTCGGTTTTTGCCCTTAGTGGCTGGCGTTCGCGCCCTTTTTTTCTTTTCCCTGGAAGGCCGGTCCTTTGACCTCGCGGGGGTCCTTTTTTCCCCAATGGCTTCCAGTGGTTTCAAGAAGTGTGATCGGTGCAAGAAACTGATGTCTCTCACCGACACACACGACTGCTGCCTTCGGTGCCTCGGTCCAGATCATGATCCTAAGATCTGTGGCCCGTATGGCAAAATGTCCACTAAGGCACTGCGAAGTCATCAGCATCAAAAGGAAAGGCTTTTTTCTGATTCGGCCTCCGGCCGGGCCCAGACCTCGTCTGAGGCCTCAACGTCTCGGTAATCTGACCCCGAGCATTGCCGGGGTTCCTCGGACAGGGGGTCCCCCGATCAGGAATGAAAGAGGAAGAAGCGGCTTGCGAGGGCGGCGTCGGAGGAGGTCCCTGGCTCCTCGAGGGCCAGGTCTCGGACCCCTGATTGCCGTCCCGGGCCCTTGGAACAGGAGAAGCCATCCAAAATGCCTCGTGGAGCCGGAGTCTGCTGGACACGTAAGTCCTGTTGTCCTCGAGGACTCTCCTCCCAGGAAACCGACGTCAGGCCCGGCGGTAGCTGCTGAGTCTCCTGAGCTTGGACTCAGGCTGACAGCCTTGGAGTGCAGATTGTCTGCCTTCATGGATCAGCAGTGGGTGCTGATGGCCAGCCTTGCTGGTGCATCTGCCCCGACCACCGGGACATCGACGTCGAAGTCGACCCCAGAGACTGAGCCGATACTCGAGACCATGAAGGCTCGAGGTCATCCTTGGTCGCAGTCACCCTCGATCTCCCACTCAGGACCGAGGGCGTCGACGCCGGTGCCTTCGGCGTCGGGGCGGGTGCTGCCGGAACCCGCGCGGTCGGAGCTCCCCAACTCCTTCGGACGAGTCCGCGTGGGAGACGGAGGACGAGGAGTCCCCCGATACCTTTCGGACTCGGTGCGTCTTTCGGACTCACCGCAGTCCGAACCCCGGAGTAGATCCCCCCCGGAGGATACTCGGTTCTCGGAGTTCGTTAGGGATATGGCCACAGCTTTGGCGATTCCCGCGGACCCCGAGGAGAAGCCTTGAGCCGAAGAGCTCGAGGCCCTCCAGTATGACTCTCCTCCAAAGGAGTCCTTTACTGTCCCGGCTCCTCCGATGCTGGAACGCCTCCTCTTCCGGATGTGGGAGACGCCGGTTCTGAGCAAGCGGGTCGATTACATTTATCGACTTTCTAAGAGCCCTGGCTTTCAGAAGGCGCAGCTACCACACCATTCCATGATGGTGGAATCGGCCATGCATCGCCTGAAAAGTCAGAAGATGCACTCCGCGGTGCCTCCTGGCAGGGAGGCCCGAAACCTGGATGCGTTTGGTAGAAAGTGCTTCCAGGGTTCGATGCTTGCTTGCCGTGTCCAGTCCTACCAGCTGTACATAGGCATGTACTTGCGGGACCTGGCAAAGGAACTTGCTGGGTTCTCTGCTGGTCTCTCCGGGGAACCTTTGCAGAGGTTCAAGTCCTTGTCCTCGGGAGTGCGGGAATGCTCTAAATTCATGTCCCGAGCAGCCTACGATTGCTTCGAGGCCTCGGCCCGTGTTGCGGCAGCCGGCATCACGGCTCGACGCCAGGCATGGCTGCAGTCGTTGGACCTCGAGCCATGGGTACAGGACAAGTTGGTCGATGTCCCTTGCCGAGGTGAAAACCTTTTTGGCAAGCCCATGGCCAAGAAGGCTGCTGAGCTCGAAACCGAGCACCTCACCAGGACAAGGCTGTCAAGGAAAACCTCTGTCCCTTCTCAGAAAAAGAAGGGCTCGGGTAAGAAGTCCTTTTACCCGAGGAAGGCGACTGCCTACAAACAGTTCCCACATTACCAGGCCTCCTCAGCAGGGTCAGCAGGCCAAGGGGCAGGGACATAGGCCCCGTAGGCAGAAGACCCCCAAGCCTCCGGCTCCTGCTCCCACTCATCAGGGTGGGGTTTTTTGACTCCCAAAGCATAGCCTCTCCGTCTCTGCACTGGAGGTCGACTAGCCTTGTTTGCCCACAGGTGGCCACCCATCACAGGAGACAGTTGGGTTTTAAGCATAGTCCACAAGGGCTATATGCTCCATTTCCAACAGTAGCCTCCTCCTTACTTCCCAGGAGAGCCTCCAAGGCCTCCTCTGCACACAGACCTCCTCCTTCGAGAGCTTCAGGGTCTGCTGCGAGACAAGGCGGTGGAGCCTGTGCCTCCCCACCTACAAGGTCACGGTTTCTACTCCAGGTACTTCTTAGTACCAAAGAGAACCGGGGGCCTCAGGGCTATTCTCGACCTCCGAAATCTCAACAAGTTCTTGGAGAAAGAAAAGTTCAAGATGCTTACTCTTGGAACATTACTGCCCTACCTCCAGCAGGGAGATTGGCTATGCTCCTTGGATCTAAAGGATGCGTACACTCACATCCGCATTCATCCAGACCACAGAAAGTACCTCAGGTTCATTGTGGGAGGAAACCATTATCAGTACAGAGTACTGCCTTTCGGCCTCACCTCCGCCCCCAGAGTCTTTACAAAGTGCCTGGCAGTGGTGGCGGCCTACTTGAGGAATCAGGGTATCTTTGTCTTCCCCTACCTGGACGACTGGCTCATCAGGGGTCAGACGTGCCAGGAGGGGCCAGGCAAGCCACCCTCCGAACTATCTCTCTCCTTTAACACCTGGGTTTTGTCATAAACTTCGAAAAGTCCACTTTGCTCCCCTCCCAGAACCTAGAGTTCATAGGGGCAAGGCTAGACTCTCTGCAAGCAAGGGCTTACTTGCCAGAAGACAGAGCCCAAAGATTGATGGACTTGGCAAACCAGTTTCTCAGCATGCCACTGGTTTCCGCCAGACTCTGCCTGAGGCTCCTCGGCCACATGGCATCGACAGTGCATGTGACTCCAAATGCCCGGCTCCACATGAGGCCTGCCCAGTGGTGCCTCAGAACTCAGTGGACTCAGGCCACAGGAAGCCTCAGAGACAGAATGCGGGTGTCCAAACCATTCCTGAAATCCCTACGCTGGTGGCTGCACCCCCCCCCCCCCAACTTACTACAAGGGGTGCCTTTTCAGATACCTGTGTTCACAGTAGTGCTAACCACCAATGCCTCCTTGCAGGACTGGGGGCACATTGTCAGGACATGTGCACCCAGGGCCTGTGGTCTCCCTGGGAGGCCACGCAACAGATCAACCTACTGGAACTTCGGGCTATTCGTTTAGCCCTCAAGACTTTCTCTCAACCCTGGCTCACCAGTCTGTCTTAGTGCAGACAGACAACCAAGTAGCCATGTTCTATGTGAACAAGCAGGGCGGCACTGGGTCCAGGCTCCTTTGTCAGGAGGCACAACATGTTTCTCAAGGCTGTTTATCTCCCTGGCCAGGAGAACTTCCTGGCAGACAGGATGAGCAGAGTTCTGCAGCCCCACGAATGGCAACTGCACCCATTAGTGGTTCAGAAGATTTTCCTAAAATGGGGATTTCCATTCATAGATCTCTTTGCCAGTCCCCTGAACCGGCAGCTGCCCAGGTTCTGCTCCAGACAACCGCATCCCATGAGGTGGGCAGCGGATGCCTTCCTGATTTCCTGGTCCCAGGGCCTCCTGTATGCGTTTCCTCCCACGCCTCTGGTGGCCCGAACCTTCTTCAAGATTCTGAGGGACAAGGCCTCGGTACTTCTGGTAGCCCCCAGGTGGCCGAGGCAGCCTTGGTTTCCACTTCTGCTTCAACTGGCAGTGGACACCCCACTACCTCTAGGGTTGTAGCCCGGCCTTCTCTCTCAGGATCAGGGTTCTCTTCTGTACCCCAACCTCAAATCTCTCAATTTGATGGCCTGGAGGCTGCAAGGTTAGTGTTGACTCCCTGGGGCCTGCCTCAGGAAGTTGAAGAGGTTGTCTTGGCCTCTAGGAAGCAGTCCACCAGAAAAACATATGCCCTGAAATGGAGAAGGTTCTCTTTGTGGTGTCAGCTACGCACAGAAGATCCTTTCTCCTGCTCTGTGCCAGTGGTGCTGCTGCACTTATCCAATCAGGGCCTCAAGTCCAATTCTGTTCGGGTCCACCTCTCAGCTTTAGCAGCTCACCACTCACTAGTGGAAGGACACTCCTTGTCGGTTCACCCCTTGGTGTCCCGGTTCCTCAGAGGTTTGCTCTTGCTCAAGCCTCCTATCCGTCATCCAGCTCCTGAGTGGGAGTTGAATGTGGTCTTGCAACAACTGACTCGCCCACCCTTTGAGCCGATGGCTACTTGTCCTCTCCGCTTCCTTTCCTGGAAGACGCTCTTCCTGGTAGCCCTAACCTCGGCCAGATGAGTGAGTGAGCTTCAGGCCCTGGTCTGTGACAGGCCTTACACTCGCTTCTAAAGGAACAAGGTAGTCCTTAGGACTCATCCTAAGTTCCTCCCAAAAGTTGTCGCCTCTTTCCACCTCAACCAGGAGGTGGTTCTTCTGACATTCTTCCCTAGGCCTCATGCAAGCCAGGCTGAAGCAGTCCTGCATACCCTGAACTGTAGAAGGGCCTTATCCTTCTACCTTGACTGTATGCAGGAGCATAGAAGGGCTACTCAGCTCTTCGTATCTTTTGACCCTAATAATTTGGGGTTATCTGTGTCCAAGAGTACCTTGTCCATCTGGGTGGCTGACTGTATCACCTGGGCTTACAGGGCGGCTGACCTTCCCTTGCAGGGTCGGGTCACGGCCCACCATGTCAGGGCTATTGCTGCCTCAGTAGCTCATCTCCGCTCTGTACCGTTGGCAGACATCTGCAGGGCTGCAACTTGGTCCTCAAGCCAGACTTTTGCAGCTCATTACTGCCTGGAGAGGAAGTCCCGTAGGGACAGTGCTTTTGGCCAGGCAGTATTCCGGAATCTCTTTGAGGTTTAGGCAACTCCTGCCCTCCAGCCCTCTGTTGGGCTACCGGTGGGGGTTCTCTTTCAGTGAAAGCCTTTCTCTGATGCTGGGACTAGAGGGAGTTCTCTTGTTCAGCCTGGGTTCCTGGTAGCCCAGACCTAGGGAGTCACCCATATGTGAGGACTGACTTCCTGCTTGGTCCTGGAGAAAGAGTAGTTACTCACCTGTAACAGGTGTTCTCCAGGAGCAGCAGGAATCAGTCCTCACAACCCTCCCTCCTCCCCTGAGAGTTCCAGTTGTACATAGTTCATTTTTTGCATTTTTTTGTGCTGTCTTTTAGCTATGTCATCAGACTGAGCAAGATGGCACCTTTAGGCGGGAAGGGGACCGCACATGCATGCACTATTCCCAAAGGCTAGGCACAAAGAGAGCAGCAGCTCTTGCAGTATCGGTCAGGAAACATGTAGACCACATTTTCTGTCTTACAATTAGAGAAATTGTGTATATAGACCTTATATTGTGAAACTGGATGATACCAAAATATTTGATAAATTCGGGTTCCGCTTGTTCTCTCACCTTTACTAATTACACTAAGGAAATTACCAACATATTGAAGCAGCAATGGGACTTGTTAACATCACTACCGTCCTTTGCGGCTAAAAAGGTCATGGTAGCTCACAAGCGGAACCCGAATTTATCAAATATTTTGGTACCATCTGCCCTTACATATCACAAACCATCTCCAAAAATAAAGGGCCATTTCAAGTGTGGCAATTGTTCTGTATGTTCCCATACAATTTCAACGAAGGAGTTTTTTGTTCATCCGGTTTCACAATATAAGGTCTATATACACAATTTCTCTAATTGTAAGACAAAAAATGTGGTCTACATAATCCTATGTCCTTGTAACCTAATTTATGTAGGTAAAACTAAGAGACAGATACGCACCAGGATAATAGAGCATAGGAGCTGTATACAAAGGGGTATTCCAGATAAGCCACTTGTAATGCACTGGCAAGAAAAGAAACACACTATCAGTGACCTAAGATACTTAGGGGCATGTTTACTAAAACCCCGCTAATGTGCGGATGCCATATAAGGAATGGGCGTTTCTTCCTGAAAAATAAAAACTGGGATTTACATATGCGCTAAGGTGCGCGGCGCCCATGTGTGCCCCGCACATTAGCGCATGAGAAAGCTGCGTGGGAGGCATAAGTGGCGCGCTGATGTACAAGCAGAAGAGCAGAGCCACAGCACAATGGTTAAGACACTTACCAATGGTACAGGAATCAGGGGTTCAATCCCCCATAGTGCCCAATGAACAAGGCTGGCTGAGGCATTACTTTAAGAGGCATATCAATATTGGGCGGCATAAGGCACCGCGCTATTTCTTTAGGAGGCATTTTAATATTGGGAGGCATAAGGTGGCGCGCTGATGTGCAAGCACAAGAACAGAACCACAACACAATGGTTAAGACACTGACCAATGGTGCAGGGATCAGGGGTTCAATCCCCCACAGTGCCCAATGAACAAGGCTGGCTGAGGCATTACCTTTTAGGGGTAATATTGTTTTAGGAGGCATGTCAATATTGGGTGGCATAAGGTGGCGCGCTGATGTACAAGCACAGAAACAGAGCCACAGCACAATGGTTAAGACACTGACCAATGGTGCAGGGATCAGGGTTTCAATCCCCCACAGTGCCCAATGAACAAGGCTGGCAGAGGCATTACTTGTTAGGGGTAATATTGCTTTAGGAGGCCGTTCTCATTTTTTTTGGAATTATTACTGCTAGCAAATGCACTCTCAAAGCAGTGTAACATAAGGTGCCCCATAAGTTACCCCAGAGGGCACACTTTAAAATGCAGTGTCCGCCATGGCACCCTACAATGTTGCTGAAAGTGTGGCCAATAGGGCGCCATATAGGGTGCCCTATGAGGCAGGGAAAGGTCAGAGCACTGTTTCTGATGGCAGCACTGTGCATTGTAACGCATGGAAATCTTAAGTAGGTGTGCTGACATGCAAGGAGGAACAGCAGTGTAGTACACTGGTTAAGACACTGAATGATGGTGCAGGGGTCATGGGTTGAAATCCCCAGTGAATAAGGTTGGCAGAGGTACGTCCTTTTTCTGCGTGCAACTGTACAGCAATCTGTGCTGCCATCTGAAAAGAACCACACCCTAGTGCCATATATTAATGCACCTTTTAGGGTGCATCAGAAGGCACATCCTAAACAACCTCGTCAGCAAAGGCGAATTGTAATGTTCCCCAGAGGCCATGTTGAAAGGTTGTCAACTCCCAAGGCACCATAGTAGGCACCCCATAAGCTGCCTGAATCGAAGGTGTGCCAGAAGATGCCCCAAGGATGTATAGGTAAACTCAAAAACGTTAGCCAAGAGCAGTAACATCCCCCAATTTGAATGGCAAGAGAGGTATGTGCCAAACACACACGTAACCCAAACACTGCACAGAGCAGAAAATAAAGACAAAACAAAAGTAAAAGAAGGACGTAGATCACAGCTGATGGACCGCAGAAATCAGCTCCAGCCCATGTGGCAGCTATAAAAATGGACAAACATATCGGGGCCAGCTAGAGCCATGCACAGAGTGATGGTAATGTACCATGCTATAATGACAGTGTGTGACAGAGGATGGGAAGATGTGTGCAGCAGAGGAGGCTGAAATAGGATGACTGTGGAGTAGAAGTGCTATGCAGAGCACACACAGGAGAGGCAACCAGGGAGAGCTGCAATGCAGGAATGTGTAGGAGTGCAGGACGTGGGTTAGCAGCATGCACATCAGGGTAGGATGGCACACAGCTGGCAGACAGAAGATGGACGGAAGGATGGTTCACAACTCAGATGATGGTACAATGTGCTCACAGCACAGATATGACTGTCATACGAATGAAAACCACTTCTGCAGGACAAGCATACAAATCAAAGAGAACAGAAAGGAAGCACACCTACGACCACTACCACAAATGGCAATGCACAAACCGGTAGGCCACACCACCAACGTGAGCTCATTAGCAAAGGCTGCATACAAAAAGAGTGCAGGGCATTACACAAGACGCCTGCTGGCTGTCAGGGCAAACAAACCCCCAACAGTAATCATGACCAAATGCACATGCAGATCTGCTGTGTACAGATCAAATTGCAGTCTGTATTTGGGAGCAGGGACACATGCACACACACAATGAAATGTTCTGCAGTGGATACAGCATGCAAAAGAGGAAAAAAACTAAACCCCAAGGGCAGCAGAGGACGCTCTGTGGATCAGGTTAACAATCTGGATCAGGACAGGAGAGAACTCAACATGCAAACAGGTGTACCACACACCAGTTGAACCACAGCAATACTAAACCCCCAGGTGCACTGCCATGTAAACACCATAAAGTAAGAGACCTATGTAACAGAGAATATCTGATGGCTAGGCAGCACAGAGGGTGCACCTTGGTGTACAGTGAAGAGAGGGAAGGGTGTGTGTAGAGGTGAGGAACCTGGTGGTACCTTATGGTCCAGTTAGCACAACAGAAAATAAAAAGATAAACCACATGTGAGGATCAAACCTGCAAACTACAGAGTTAAAACACATGCCTGTAGCCACTCCCAGAAACAGCACACTGAGCACACTGCAACACAAATACCCCAAAGGGAGGGTGTGTATGGGAACCTGTAATACCCAGTGATGTGGCATATGGCTGGCAGATACACAGCTGCCACCGTACAAGGATGTGAGCACAGGTGGCCCATGTACATGACCAGCAAATGACTACATACAAGTGTCAATGTGCTTCAAAGAGTGGAGGACTAACCTAGTGGTTAGAAAACTGGCTTGGCCACCAAGCAACCAGGGCTCAATTCACACTAGCACTCCATGTGGCCTTGGGCAAGTCACGTAACCCTCCATTACCTTGGAAGAAAGACCTTACAATCTACATCCAGTGACATTGACAAGAAAACAATGGAGGCTCTGGGTCACAAGGAGTCAGGACTAATTCAAAGGCACACATTGCATTGCATTTTTGTCACCATGATCAAGCAGCAAAAGAGACAAATGTCTGTCAAATACATATCTTTATTTGGGTTATACATCACAGATAGTGTAGACAGTGCCATCATAATATCAAGGTGAACGCATCCCTGGTGAAAGACGGAAACACTTTTAGCAGGGCACAAACCCACCTCCTACAGAAAGGTCACTTGCTTGACCACAAATGAAGGGCAGGAGATATAATGTGCATCAGGTGCATGCTATGCACTGGGCAGCAGACCCCCACCCCCCACCTGCTGCTGCATGCCTCAAATGTGTTAAGCACAGATGAGTGCATGTAGACAGTAGGCGCTGCATGATGAGGACCCAACACACATCATCTGTCCCTCAAAACATATCCATCTGGCAACACAGGAGGCAGACAAATGAAAACAGCATATGTTGTCACAATGTTTTAATGTTAAAAACATACTCTGAAAGTAATGTTTTCAGCTCTCACCTAATGCCTGATCTAGGAATCAAAGCTGCAACAATGTAGACCCAAACAATGAGCAAAAGCACAATGAGCATATGCTAACAGGTAGCACAGGCACATGAACACAGAATACAAACTAAGATACCTGCAGAAACCTGCAGAGATAACACCATGAAGGAGGTCCCTCTGCACTGTTTGTTGGGTAGACCGTGTTTGGCCACATATAGCATGATACATGGAATGCACAATTGAAGAAGCACAACGGACACCCACACTGCCACACTCCAAATATAATGTGGCAATGTGAGTGTCCATACCGCAGGGCATAAACAGGACCGTGCAGACGTGCAATGCAAGGTGTGTACATACATGCAGACTGTCACGTCTGCACAGTAAACAAACACAAGAACCAGCATGTGAAGAGGGAAATGATGGGCAAACATCTTACAGGGAACCACACAGAAGCCATAGGTCCACATGTTGTGTTTCACAAACATAGTCATATGCACAAGCACCATCCACATTCCAACATGATACAGTGATGCCACACATGCACGTAAACATCCTTGGCCCATTGCAAACATCAATCCAGGATGGTGGTGTGCATGAAAGCATTGTTGAGGCAAAACCTGTATCATGTCCAGGTGGAAAGCAGGTGGACATAGACAATAGGACCGCTCCATCGTTGGCCCTATGCCAAAAACATGGCTGTATGCTTGTGTAGAAAGAAACAGATGAGCATATCCTGTGTGCCATGTTACACCCATGGCCAAAACTCAACAATAACACAACTCTGTAGGAATGTACCACATACAGTGTCCATGTCAGTCGCTGCTGCACACGTGGGGATCAGTACACAGCGTCCAAAGTGCAAAGTGTATCTGCAATCCAACAGGTCAGGTTAAAACTGTTCTTGCAACTCTGGGCATGCATAGTCAAGTGTCATATTCCAATATGCCACAGTCCTTGAAAGTTCATGTGTGTCCTCTACAATGAGCAGGACTCCCAGCCAAAGCATCGCAGCAACAGTGTGTTGGACAGCTCTGTCATGGGGAAAGCAGCAGTCCAAGAGTAATACTGTCCATCCCAGTCATGTGTCCCACTCTCAGAGGTCAAACATCCAATGGCTCAATTCTCCTTAGAAAGTTCCATGGTGTTGTTTCCCCCAACAAGTGGGTGATGGCGATGCCAGATGCACTGTAAGAGATGTGTCCGGTATGTCCTCTGCCCTGTGTCAGGAGAGGATAAGTATTGTATTGTTAGACACCTTGGAAAAACAGCACAAATTGCAGCCCGTTACACCTTAGGAAATACAGAAGAAAGGGATGCAAAGGCAAACATGACATGATAGCAACACAAAAAAACCCGCATTTTGGTGACATCATGAATCGTAAACGCAGACACGGGTGTCACATGGATATGGTCATGTTCATGCTCATGTCACACAGGCATCTCACAGCTACACACTATATGCATCTGTTTATGTGACCATAGAGGCAACATGACATGCACATAAGACAAACATTAAATCATCAACAGGTAAAGCCAGATGTAATCCCCCAAATAACAAAGGTGCAACCTACCTTGTGTGTGCATCAGGTGTTCGTCACCAATCCCTTGAGCGACTAAACAGCCATATCAAGTCACAGTGAAGGGAGACAATGTCAGCAAAACGTGTAGAATCACCATGTCAAGCCACTGTTAATGCATGTCCACATTATGATGATATCTGAGATAAAATAAAGGTGCTCAACAGTGGTCCCTCAGAACACAAGACACATTTCTGCTCACAGCACACAACACATGTTGATAATGTTCACAAGGTAAACAGCACTACGGAAGAGGTAGCACAGTCACAACCGCCCCCCAGGTGCACAGACCCCTCACAGCACATGATAATGTACTATGCCTGAACACTGCCTCATCACACAGCCAACCCATAAACACGCACCCACACAGTATGCAAAGTTCAGTGTGCCAGCTGTAACATATGGCCTGTATGTGCACAAGTGGAGATTTGTAGACATAAAGGCCCAGTGAACATGCAGTGATACCCTGGTGTTGGCTGATGGTACAATGTTGGGGTAGGGAGCAAGTGTAGGCCACCACCAAAAAAAAAGAACCTACACACACATGCAGTTCTGTTATACATGTCCCATAGAGAGTATGGCAGAGGACATACTGAACACAAACACATGGGGATATGTGTGACAACAGCAAGATATGGGTTAGGGAGGCATAAGTGAAAAAAGGAAATCACAACATCTGCCCAATATGACAGATCACTGAGGACATGTTTTCCCCCTGACTGCAGGAACACACAATGTCGCTGTAGATCCACCTACCCCAAATCACTGCATTTTGGGTGATGTACAGTCACATGCCAATGCACCACAGCAACAACATCCTCACGAAGTATGTCCTGTGCAGTGGGAAACACAAGAGAAACAGACATATGTCATGTTCTAGCTGTGCATCACACACTGCACCTTCCTGTCCCCAGCTGTCAGACCCCACAACATCACATAATGACTGACTGTTCACTATCACAATGTACAGATCTCTCACATGTGAGAGGCAGCACGGAGGTGTTGGAGGCTATCTACAGGTGTCCGTAATCTCTCTGTCCCCTCCCTTACCTCTCTGTTGTTGTACACACAGGTCAATAGAGGTGTCTGCTCCCACCATGTTTCCGCCTCACCCCAAGGTCGCAATATTAGCCCTGATTCACCATATTGCCAACAATGCCCTCTCTCCTTGTTTAGTGTTGTTCCAGTGTTGTATGTTAACCCACTGACAATTGCTGAAACACATGGAAATATGCAGGCGCACCTCCTGTATCCACTGACCAAATACAAATCCTGGTGTGTACATCTCATACCTTGAATAATATTGACAGCTGTGTGCTGATGATGTGCACAAATAGCTGGCAATGTCTGCGTCATGTCAGAAAAACCACACCCCCATGTCTGCTTGTGACCAAACCATGATGGCTGCATGCCATCCCACTGTGTGTCAGTGAGAATGTCAAAGCATGGATAGCCTATATGTGCACCTCAAAAAAATAGCTCTCACCTAAGTCTGTGTGTGTATGCGGACATAACCCTCCCTTGCTAGGGTCCGCAATGTAGTTGTTGATGTGGACTGTACTCTCCTGCCCTACACACATACACAGCCTGTAGCTGAGGCATGATGGCATATGTTGAGATAGCATCAGCTAGATATGCCATGTCCTCCCTGAAAAACCTGGTAAAACACAAGCCACCCACACATTCAGCGCTCCACTTGTCTACTGTAACCCACCCCTTGCTGATCTGGGCCGGATCACCTCTGTATGTGTGTACATATGCAACACTGCACTGAAGGGCTATTCTCCAACAACAAAATGTAGCAATGCTACTCCCCCTGGCTGGACACTGCACAGGTCCCCATCCTTCACCATATCCATGTCAGGGCTACGTGTTGACCTATACATTCAGGCACACTGTGGGGTGACATTAACACCCCTCACATATAGTTAATACCATCCTGACATACTAGTACTAAGCATGTGTATTGTGCTATGTATGACATGTTGCGGCACACATAAGGAACATACACACATAGCCAGCTGACAGGAGCTTAACACCCACAAAAGCAGCTCAAACTTGTACAATATAACCACACCCCACTGGACAACTGTCCCCAAACATGGTCTGCCCTCCCACTGTGAACATCGCACCATATGGCTGACACTGTGCTCCACCCATATCATCTAAACAAATAATTGTGTTTGCACAGCAGCTGCTATCACAAGCAGCCACTAACTGGGAATGTGACCCCCAAAACCTCCCACAGGCGTATGAACACCCACCCACATCATCTGCCACCACCTGCTGTTGTGCTCTGCCCACATTGTTTGTCGCACACTCATGCCTATATGTGACGTTGGGATTGTCAGTCAAATGTTTATGCAGTGTGGCATCCGAATTATATCTTTACAGAAACATCAACCTCTATAACCATTACACACATAGGAAAAAACATGAAGGTGGGAAGATAGGCAATATGTACATGAGAAGATCTATGCAATCAACCTCCGCCTGACCGCTGTGCCCTCCCGTGTGTCACCACTGGCACGTACAGGGGGGCACGTTGGATCTTCCTCCAGATCCTCATTAATCTCTGCAGGGATATCGTGCCTGAGAGCAATGTTGTGCAGGATGCAACAGGCTATGATTATCTCTGCCACAGTCATTGGCTTATATTGTAAGGCCCCGCCTGTCCTATCCAGACACCTGAAGCGACTCTTCAACACGCCAAAGGTGCGCTCTATGACAGAGCGGCTGGAGGCATGGGCCTCATTGTACCTCCGCTCTGCACGTGTCCGTTGCTGACACACAGGGGTCAGCAGCCAGGGGCGACACCCATATCCTGCATCACCTGCAGAAAGAAATGTTGCATGTGAATGCAGGAGTTCATGTTCAACAAAATTGACACTTGTTTAGACGTGAGAAACAAATGCACAACACATTCTGACAGAAACATATGACAGCACAACTATTCAGCTCAGAAAAATATACATATGATGACAGAAAAGGACCACATGGCCTATCGAGTCTGTACACCCATGGCAAATACTACAACAGTTCCATCTATACCTTTAGAGATCCTGTGTTTGTGGCACATGCGTATTGTAATGCAGTTAGTGTCCACATCTCCACCACCTCCACTGTGAGACTATACCACCGATCCACTGATCACAGATTCAAAGTGTATGTCTGAATAGTAACCAAGGAAAAACATGCTGTCATTTGAGGGAGGCCCACACCCAGAACATGTATGCCATGGAGGTCTGGCAAAATGTAAACCATATCACCTCTATACATCCTGTCCACTAAGGTCTACATATCAAGATTTGGTAGTCTGTCTCCATATGCTGTATACTGCTGACCACAAATTGTTGTAATAGCCATCCTCTGCACTGTCTCCATCCTGTTCACATCCTTTTGAAGGTGCGGTCTACAAACCTGCACACTGTACCCCACATGAGATTGCACCAAGGACATATAAATAGGCAGAGTATCTTCCTGTGTATCTGGTACCAATACCTCTCTGTATGCACCCACGTATCCCCCCTGCTTTTGCCGTCACCTTTCCATAATGGTCAGCTACATGAGGATCGGCAGACACAACGACGCTAGCTTCCGCTCATCTACAGTGGGCAAAGGTACTGCACCCCCTATACTGTGTTGCACCCCTGCTTTGACATAGCCAAGATGCGTGACCATACATATGCAAACGTGTCCTCCCAGCTGGAAAGCTCCAGAAAATCCATCAGATATTTCCAGACACCTCCTCATGTTATCTACTGCCTCCTGGTGACAACTCCAGTACTGAGTGAGTGGGTGAACCTAAGACACACATGACAAGGGTTAGTTGTATGGTTTGGCAATAACATAAACGTTACATGACATACAAAAATTAGCTGACAATTAACCATCATCACAGGTGTATGTGAAGGGCACCAACCCCCCCCCCCCCCAATCACATGTGGGCAGTTGGCACACACACACACTAGGAGGGATCCAGCACCAGGATAGCCATATGCACAGGGGCGTAGTCACATGAACACCATGTGCATGTTATGATCATATAATGTTATGATCCTGATGGTCTTTTGTTAATTGTTTTCCCTGTTACTATACGTCTATACTCCTGTAATAATGTTAACTCACAACAGTCCTCTGTCTAACTTTTCTTTTCTGTAAACTGCAGTGTTTAAAAAAAAGGTTGCTACATATGAGATGTTACATAAATAAATGTAGAAAGGCATACCTAGATTACTAATCTTGAAATACTCACCCAGTTAGGACAAGGTACTTCAGGCCGGAGGGCCGGGGGTTCAAGTCCCACCTGGGGACAGCAATCTCAGGCCGGAGGGACTGGGATTTCTAGTCCTGTAGGCACTCCTTGTGGTCTTGGGCAAGCCACTTAACCCTCCATTGCCCATGTTCCCTGTAAGTATTAGTGTATGTGTCTTATATCCCCTCGTGTTAAATGTATCCCCCAATTGACCGCTTTGACCCGGTGAAAAGCGGGATATAAATACAGCTAAATAAATAAATATACAGTCCGCATACCGGCCTTCCTCAAATTGTGTGAATAGTGCCGAGTGATGCAGGATATAGGAGTCATGGGTGGACCCTGGAAACCTAGGGACCACATTCAGAATATGCAGATTTGCATCACATACAACCTGAACATTCAGGGAATGGTAGTGTTTGCGGTTGTGGAACGCTACCTCCCTGTCTCTAGGCGGGACCAGGGCAACCCTTGTTCTATGTAAGCACATTGTGTTATGTAAAAAACATTGTTGCATTGTTGAGTTGTAATGTAAACCGCACTGATCTTAATAGCGCGGTATATAAGAAAAGCAAATAAATAAATAAAATAAATAAATAAATAAATAAATAACGTGTGCAATCAATAGCTCCCATCACGTGTGGTATCCCGGCTAACGCCTCAAAGGCCTGGTTCAGGGTCCCCCATTGTTGCCTAGTGTGGGGAATGGCTATGTAATTCCCCATCCGGCTGACCATGGCACGCAGTACTTGGTGGAGACATCGTAAGAAGGTGGGGCGGCTCATGCCACCCACTGCGGCCACAGATGACTGGAAACAGCCAGAGGCAAAGAAACGTAAGGCAGCAAGGAGCTTGACTAAACCTGGTATGGCATGGGACCGATCAGTCCCATGCCATACCAGGGGCTCGAGGTCAGGTCTTAGATCCTCATAGAGCTCCCTAATAGCCCTTGTGCTCAGCCGGTACAGGGAGATGACCTGGTCCTCACGCATGCCCTGGAGCTGGGCCCTGGGCCTGTAGAGGCGAGGCTACTGAGCCTGCACCTCAGCACGCCTTCTGCGCCGTGCACGCACAGCACCTGCCTGGACCGCCCCCACAGCTGCAGGTCTGATTTGCTGTGGGACTACACCCATGCCCTGTGCCTCAGCCCCATGGACACCATCTCCCCTGTCCTGCAACCGCAGCATCTGCCCACGTCTCAGGACACATGCAGCAACATAAATAGCTGCCATAAACTCCTCCCGTCCGGCTACACAAACACACACACAAACCTCCCTAAACAGTGTACACCTTACAAACCACACAAGACAATACACACACAATACAATACAATACCCAATACAACCAACACCAATACATTCACCACCTACACCAGCTTTGACTCTCTCCCTTCCTCTCTGCAAACACACTCCTACTCTTCCTCGCCTACAACCCTCAATGTGGACAAGGTGTTCAGGCATAATTATATGGGTTTTTTTGGGGTGTGTGGCCGTTGCGCATGCGCAAGTGTGCGCGAGCGGCGCTCCTGCGTTGCGTGCATGTGCGACTCTACGCATGGGCATCCGTCTGTGAGTGGCCACACGCACATGCGCGTGAGTCACACATGCGCCGGACACACACAGCCGCCCATGCGGCACTCGCCGTACTGCGCATGTGTAATGAGTCACGCATGCGCAGTAGTGCAAACGCAGCGCACGTGTGCAACTGTGCATGGGCGGCTGTGTGTGCGTCCCGCGCATGTGCGTCCCGCGCATGTGCGTCTCTCCGCGCATGTCCGTGTGGCCACGTATGGACACCCATGTGTAGAGTCGCGCACGAGTGCCACGCCCGCACAATTGCGCATGCACAACGTAAAAAACGTGCACAAACCCTATAAATATGCCTGCACACGTGGCCCACATTGAGGGTTGTTTGAGGAGTTCGAGTTAGAGAGAGATAGTTATAGAGAGAGTTAGAGAGAGAGGCTGTGGTGGGAGTAGTGCAGAGGAAAGAGGGAGAGTGAGTTACAGAGAGTTAGAGAGAGAGAGGCTGTGGTGGGAGTAGTGTAGGAAGTTTTCTCTTTTCCTTGGTTTGCGTACTTTAAAATTTTTCCTTTTGTATTGTGTTGTGTAGTATGTCCTGTATTGTAGTGGTATTGTATTCTGTATTGTGGTTTGTAGTGTGGTCTGTGTTGTGGTGTGTTTAGGTGAGTGGGGGTGTGGCGAGAGGAGCGGGTGATGGAGAGGGAGATGGAGAGGGAGAGAGAGGGTCAGGGTGAGGGGGTGGAGGAGGTGGGCCAACCTGTTGGTGTAGAGACACCCAGGGCAGTGACTGCACAGCCTATGGAGGAAGAGGCAGGACCATCTGGTGGGCCACAGGCTGCACAGTACAGCCAAACGGCAAAAAGAAAAAGGATACCCGTGCCTGGACCACAGAGGAAGAGGGCTGTAAGGTTCAACGAGAGGGAGAACCACATCCTACTGTCACAGGTCATAGAGAACTATGACGTATTATATGGCCAGCTCAGTAGCCGCACAACTGTGGCCACCAGGATGGCAGTGTGGAAGGAGGTGCGTGCTGCACTGGCTGAGGCAGGGGGCCCCCCATGAGATGTTGAAAGCCTCAAAAAGAGGTTTTCCGATATTAAAAGAGGGGTGAGGCAGCACATGGTCACCGAGAGACAACATGCTCTGGGCACAGGTGGCGGTGGCCCCTTCACACCATCCCTCTCGCCCCTGGAACAGGAGCTGGCCGCAAGATTGGGCCATATCTACCTCCGTGGTCTGCCTGAGGCCCTCGACACGGCACATCCTCACGCAGGTATGTATGCTAACTGTCAGGTACACGGTCATGCCTGAAATTCCCATTGTGTACACATCAGGCATCTGCACAGACCCTCCCATACCTGTCACTCAATCCCCACCATGTTGCTATCCTGGTGGCACATGTGTGTGATATACCCCTGCACAACCTGTTTTGTTGCCATGTGTCCCTCATCCCATCCCTCATCCCATTCAAAATGTGTCCCTCATCCCATCCCTCTCCCCATCTGTCCCAAAAAAGCCCACAGACACGAGTCAGTACCCTACCACCACACCTGTGATTGCCATCCCCTGTATGATTGTGAGGGCCATTGATCAGGGCATGTTTGTGTGACATACTATCTGCACAGTGCTGCATGTGCTTTTCATTGGGCCAAAGGTGATGGCTAGTTGTAGTCCGCTGCACAATGGGTCACTGCCAAGCACATGTAGCACTGAGGAGATAGTATGTCTGAAGAAAAGTTGCCCTACTCAAAATCCCACACAGACATACAGTGGATGGCAAAAACAGGTGTAAGGGTGGGGTATTAGCAGGCATGTGTGGACATATTTGTGGCAGATGGGGAAAGGGATGGGATGGGGACACATGTGGAATGGGACCAGCAATAGGAACATGGCAAACATACAAGCTGTGCATGGGTACAGCACACACATGTGCCCCTGGAACAGGTACATGGTGGGGACACACACCTATGGGAGGGTGTATTGGGGGTCCTGTATGCAGCAGACATGCAGGCCCCCCCCCCATCATGTCTGTGGTGTCTGTAGCACACACGTACACATAGGTGGATTGTTTAAACATATGTGTGCTGTCTCTGATTGTTCACAATGCAGGTGACTACAGTGAAATGGGGGCCCAGGAGGAGGAGGAGGTGGACATGACAGTCCCTCTGAGTCTTGTGGAGGCCGAGGCTGCTGTCTCAGGGGGCAGCACAAGTGCCAGAGATGAGCCCCTGGAGCCACCCATCACCAGCGGGACTACACTGGGGGCTGCAGCAATGGAGGACAGCCAACACCCCAGGCAGGCAGCAGGCACGGATACAGATGACACAGATGTAATGATGGCGGAGCTGAGGGCACACAGTGCATCAGCACGGCGCGATGCCGAAGGTGGGTGACAACAGACTGTCACCACCACAACACAGAAACCACTAGTCTCTAGTTGGTGTTTGTGTGGTGGATGTGGCAACATTCCTTCCACAGCTGTTACATGTATGGCTCACGTAGACGGGATGTAGTGGAGAAAACAAAAGGGTATGGCGTATGATAGATGATGTTAATGTGACACACACCAGAACAGCCTAAGGTCAGGTAACACCTACAGATGCAGACATAAGAGGAATGTTGTTTAAGGTCCAGCACATTGTCAGCCACTAAATAAATACAAGCATTGCCCTTGCAACAGTCTGCCTCATTGCAGACACCCAGATGTCTTGTAGACAACAGGATGACAACTGTCCCATAGTCATCGAACAATCAGAGCAGAGATAAACAAACCTAAGCATCCTCTGTGATGTAACGTCACAGAGCCTCCATTCCCCACAGTCTGAATCTGCAGGTGAGAAGCAATCATAGCATATGAAATGAGCTGTCAAAATGTGTTAGTCCACCCATATACAAGGATTTACAGAGGTGACAGGATCATAGAGAATGAAAAGATGGGTTGGGGGAAAAACAGGTCCCGCAAGGCTGCCTGTACGCCAACAAATAAGATAGACTGCTTGGCATACAGACAAGGCCATCAACATGTCCCCTTCCTGTAGCTCAACCAATGAGTCACCTGATTGCATAGGTTGGGACCAGGGGCGGCCCAAGGAGATTGCGGGGCTATGTGCGGATACTCAGTGATGGGCCCCATTTGCATAAGTGGCATATTTGCATGAATTGTTGTATGTTACCATACAGTAATGTTTAGTAAACATGTCTCTTAATGAGTGTATGAATAAAGAAGGACTAAAAGATTGCCAAATTACTATACTCCAGTGCCAACTGCCAGACACATTAGGAACTACACCAAACGCTGCCCATGTAGACACCATAGCAAACCCCCCGTATCCTGACAGCATTACCAGGACTCACAAATCACCATACCCCACCTATGAAACTGCAACACTGCAAATATTCCACCAAGACTTTTCAGAACATACTGGGGAAATAGAACAATTGTCAATGTCAAATAGGAATTACATAAACAGAATACCTCAGCTCAGTTACACATGCAGAACATAGACCATAACCAAACAAGGAATCACAATTTACATACAGGAAGGTAATAATTAAACTGGGAGCCTCAAAAGGCAAACATGGAATGTACTACAACACTGTAGAAATAAACCTATAAATCAAATTGGAAGTAGCGGTACACAAATGTATGCCAAATCAGTACATTGCTACATTCATTTTCCCTTGTACCAAACAAAGCGCAGATGTTAATTAATTAATTTATTTATTTATTTAAAGTTTCTTATATACCGCGCTCTTTAGCATCAGCGCAGTTTACATGGAACAAAACATTCTCAGTACATTTGAAAACATGTATGAATTACATATAACAGGGCAATAAACTTGGGAAAACAAGGGTAACTATCTACAATAACGATTGAACTATTTACATAAATTCAACTAGCAGAGAGATTTTAGTGAGCAGCGGAATTACAACAAAATTTTTAGTTCTAGAAGGTGTGTCTTATGGAGTAGTTATGCATATGAATTTGTCTTATGACATCTTATATTAGGATTACGGTGGCTGGAAGTACTCAGTGAATAGATAATGCTTGATAGCCTTCCTGAACTGCTTCATGTCTCGTGTTGCTCTGATATCTGGAGGACGTTTATTCCAGCATCTGGGCGCATAAGATTTAAATGCTCTGTTGATTGTTGATTGGGACCAATTTGTGGATTCACTGGGAATGACTAGGGTATTTTCAGCAAATGGTCTCCTGGTTCTTGTCTTGGGAGGTAGACTGATGAGGTCTGAAGTCGTTGCTGGTGATAGATTATATTTAAGGCCTTGAATGTGATGAGAAGAGCTTTGTATCTAATTCTACATTCTATAGGGAGCCAGTGAAGGTCCCTAAGGATTGGCGTGATATGGTCACTCTTAGATGCTCCAACTAGGATACAGGCCGCAGCATTCATTGCTAGTTGCAGGGGGTTAATGGTGTTCTTTGGAAGACCATGTAGTACAATATTCGCATAGTCAAAGTGTGGAGTGACTATTGCCTGGAATACTGAGCGGAAGTCGCTGTATTCTAGCATGGGTCTTAGGTGGCGTAATGTTTTTATCTTGAAATAAATAGTTTTTACCGTGCTTTTTATGTGAGAGGTAAAATCAAGTCGTTGATCAAGGATCACACCTAGGTAACGGATTGAATTCTTGATTGGGAGCTCGGCATCCCGTACCTTGAGGAATGCAGGGGGGGAGAATAGCTTGTTTCTTGTGACAATTAAAACTTCAGTCTTTTTGAAGTTGATTCACATGTTTTGATCTAAAAGCCAATCTGCTATTGCATTGAAACAGTTAGTTAAGTTGGTGTAATTTGGATTCGTTATATCAATTGGGGTGAAAATAAGCACGTCGTCAGCGTAAATGAGGCAGGAAACATTAAATGATTTGGTGATTTGGCAAATTGGCTGCATATATATATTGAAGAGGAGCGCCGATAGAGAGGAGCCTTGTGGAACCCCTTGTGTTTGGAGGAATGGTTCTGACGTTTTGGAGTCGATGCGAACATGTTGCCAGCGATCTTCGAGGTATGACTTACACCAGTTCCATGCTAGACCTTGTATGCCCTTTTCGTAGAGTCGCGATAGTAGAATCTTATGGTCTACCAAATCAAACGCAGCGGATATATCGAGGAAGATCATTGCGACACCAGATCTTATGTTATTGATCCCACAGATGAGCGAATTGATTAATGAGGTCATGAGAGTCTCGACTCCATGCATTTCCCTAAATCCATGTTGGTACGGATCTAGAGGGGAAGATGTGTCAATATATTGCTGAATTTGGCGTTGTGTCTCTTTCTCCAGAATTTTGGCAAGAAGCGGGATGCTGGAGATTGGACAGTATGATTCTTCCTTCTTAGGGTCGATCTGGTTGTTCTTTAATAGGGGACGTATTGAAGTCTGCTTGAGAGCACAGGGAAAGTTCCAGTGGAGTAGGAGAGGTTTGCAATTTTGGCTATATATGGACTAAGCTCCGAGCGCATTGATTTGATCCAGTGTGCTGGGCATGGGTCGTTGGCTGCGGTAGTGGTATTCGAATTGGCAATTAGTTCTTTAATGGTTTTGGGTGATGGAGGTGAGATACTGAGGAGTAGTGCTTGTGACTGCTTGAATTGAGGGGATGATGATGATAATGATGATAATGATGCACATTTCCCAATGCTTCCATATTCCAGTTATAAAATTCAAAAGCAACAAATATCTCTCTACCTTGTGTGCATGTTTTTGCAGTTGCAATTGCTCCAGCCACTTTCAGCAGGTTTTTTCATGAGTTGTGCTAACTCACCATCGTCTGATGTCCATTTGTCCATTCTGCTCTCTTCTAGTTTTCTTTCCATTCTCTCTCTCTACATCTGCTTTAACATACTCATCTTTCTCCTTTAGTTCTTCCCTCATTCCTATCTCATTCTCTCAATTTTTACCCCTCCATCCTCAATCCCCATGTACCCTCCCAATAACAAGCCAATTGTAGATTTATCATCCCTCCCACACAAAACCTATTTTCCTCTCTCCATTTAACTCTCCCAGCCCCATCCCATTCTAATCCTTCCCCAACATCAGCTCCCTTCTAGTTCCAGCCTCACCCAGCATCCATTCCCTTCTAGTCCCTGCATCAGGCCATTTCCATGCCTAGCTCCCCCATCCATTTCCAGTTCAAGTCCCCTCATCAGCTCCTTTCCAATCCTAGCCCCCCATCAGCCCATATCTAGTCATTTCCTAGACCCATCATCAGCCCATGTCAAATCCTACCTCCCCGCCACTCAGCCCAATCCCAGTCTAAGGCCCCCCATGAGGCTACTTCCAGTTCTAGCCCCTCCATGAGTCTATCTCAATCCAAGCCCCCACCACAGTCAATTACTATTCTTACCTCCCCCCAACAGCCCATTTCCAGTCCTATCCTAGCTACTCCATCACCCCATTTCCAGACAGGCCCCATCATCCCACAGCCCATTACCAGTCTCAACCCCCCATAGTCCATTACCGGTCCTATCCCCCCCCAAAGGCCACCTAAAGTCCTAACCCCTCCCCAACAGCACATATCCTGTCCTAACTGCCCCCCCCAACCCACAGCCCACCTCACGTCATGTCCTAACCCCCCCACATCGGCTCTGTGATGTTTTTAAAAAACAACTGGGTATTGTCGCTGCCGCTGCAGCAGCAGCAGAATGGAGTGTCCCGCGGGGCCCTCTCTGCCCGCTGAGCCCCTCTGCAGGGGCATTCAGAATTGCAAAGGGAGATTGTCTCCATTGCGCCTCTTTTAAGGCCGCAGGGGCTATTGATACGTTATCCATCAGCCCCTTGTGTCTAAAGGAGCAGATGGGATATCTCCCATTAGCCCCTGTGGCCTTAACAGAGACGCGAGGGAGACACTCTCCCTTTACAAATCTGAAAGCCCTTGCAGAGAGGATCAGAGAGCAGAGGGGGTCCCGCGGGACACTCCATTCTGCTGCTGCTGCCGTGGCAGCGGCAGTAGCCAGGTTTTGAATGTTGTTTTGGAATGTTGTTAAAAAGCACAATGTCCCTTGCGTGGGGACCCCTGAAACGCGGGGCCCTGTGCAAATACATACTTGCTCAATGGATGGGCCGACCCTGGTTGGGACTCACCCACACAATCACATAGGTCAGCTAACGACCTCTGTTGTTTTCTGAAAGACTAGCCAACTCCCAGCTACCACCCCTGCTGCCAAACAAAATCAGAGAAACACCCCTCCAGCTCTGGTTATCACCGCCCTTCCCCAGTGAGTACCACCAGCTGTGGATTCCGCAACATAACCCTGTCATTGCGTTCCTGGGGTCTGTCCACCTCTGATGCCCCCTCTGTTGCTCCCCCTGCTCTGTCCAAACCCTCCATATGTTCACCAAGGTCTACAAGAACTGGTACCCAACCCCTCCTCTGTGTTACACAAGGTGTATGTGAACCCCTCTGGTGTCATACACGTGAAGCAGCAGTGCACTTGTGCAGTTAAGGGTTGATATCCTTGTGCTACCACTCCATCCCTCTGAGTCAATAGCACATCTCCTGTAACCTTTCCAAACTGTGTTTATTCCTCAAACTGTGGCCCCACTTGGGCTGCCTTTCCTAGACCTTCCTCTGATCATCACTGCTGCTCTCCAGCTGTGGTTATTGTCCCTGGTGCATGCTCTACCTCCCGTACATGATGGACATGTGTTTGCTCTCTTTGCCCAATCCTGTTGCTACGTCTGCAGTATGTGGGTGTGTCAGCGCAGTCTGTGGATCCTTGTGTTTGCCTTCCACATCACAGTACTGTAATGTGTCCTTTGCGTTTGTATGACTTATACTACTGTGAGAATGATGTATCTTATCCCCCCCTATCCATGTGTCTACTAGAGTCTGCCCTATCACATTAACAATCCTGTGGGATATGCGTGACATGTTTGTGTCTGACGGTTGATTACTGGAGAGGTATCTCATAGACCACCCTGTGTCCTACCCACAGGCAATCGTCAGGCGCTTGACAGGATCCGCAGTGCAGTGGAGCAGAACACGAGGGAGGTCCGTGGGGAGCTGCGGCAATTCCGTGAGGAGGTCCGAGCCATGCCCTTCACTCGGATGTGTGAGGCCCTGGAGGGCATTCTGGATGTCATGAGGCAAGCAGTACCAGCACCACCACCACCACCACTGGCACCAGAAGAGGGTGTAGCACTGCGGGGGGGTTGCCACGTGGCAGGCGTGGGCGGCCACGCCGTCGCTAATTTATGTTTACATCATCATGTAAACCACCAATCCATATGGTTGTCCCTGTTGCATTGATCATTTGAAACACCTATGTATATAGTTGTCCTTGTTTTTCCAAGTTCCATTTCCTGTTAAATGTAATGACCAGATATATGAAAATTGTCTGATGTGTCTGTGCCATGTAAACCACACTGATGGCAATTAGTGCAGTAATTAAGAAATGTTCCTAGAAACTTAAAGTGGAAAAGATAGCTGTGACAATAAACAGCTGTCATACACTACATGCACTGTGTGTTTCCAATATGTGTCCGTGTGGTCCCCTATGTAGTGTGCAAATGCATGTCGTGTCCCTGACTATATGACCTGCACCCAGTCCCCTTGCTGGTGGGGTGTTTGCACTGCCAGGTATTACTTCACAGATGCTAGCATATGCCATGTGTGATGTGCACATTGTGTGTTCACTGCCCCAAGGCTGCAGTGGGCCGGTTTACACAGACACCCATGTTGCGACAGGGGGAATGTTCTGAGGTTGCATGTTCAGTGTTCTAATCCAGCACCGTGTTCACCCCATCATACACCCAACACTGTTTGCATATGTGTGACCATTGCCCCTGCCTGTAACATTGATTACATGCCTGCCCCCCCCCCACCCTAGGCATGCATGTGGCACAGGCAGACATGGGTGTCATGCGTATGTTGGCTGCTGATGTATGCTTACAAATTTGGTTCACCTACGCCCATCCGTGTGACATGGATGTTCCCGGGACGCACGCTACTTTGCAACATCTCATGCACCACCCTGGGATCACACCCCTAGACACATGGTTAGCCCACAAAACTGCATGTGGAGCCAGTCGACGTATGCTACCCATGTCTAGCTGTTCTGCACATCCCTGTCCACACACATATCCCATGCTGGCATACCTAGTCTTATGCTAAGTGAGACACATGACCATTTTAATTTCTTCAAAAGTTTTTATATTTGTAACGTAAAAATGGGGAATATGTACATTTGTGGGGAGGGGGAGATTACCCATCACCCTCCCCCCAAAATCCCACCCTCCTCCCCCCCTCCCCCTCCCCCCACCCCCACATGAGCCACACCCTCCCCCTGCATGCCCCGTGATGGAAGACAGGGCAGCACAGGGCACATGTGTGGACGTCACAGGCGCCATCAATGACGCCTGTGATGCCCTTCAGGGGGTGGCTGCCGACATGGCAGATGCTCCACCTTGGCAGCCACCCTCTCAATGGCTCCCGCCATCCATTGCTGCGAGTGCACTAAAAGGTGCACTCGCTGCTCCAGTGCATCCAGGGCCACACACAGGTCTGCCACGCATCTGCCACCACACACACACATAGTCCCTGGGGTCTGTGTGGTGGCATCTGCGTGCGACCTGTGTGGGGCCCTGGATGGTGGAGGCACCTGCCATGGCTGGCGGGAGCCCACAGTGCCCTGTGCTGCACTGTCTTCCTGATCACTCTCCCACACCCCCTCCACCCACTCCTCCCCCCCTGACTCCTCCCCCCACCCTCCAACACCTCCCCCACCCCCACATCACCCACACCCTCTCCCTCCCCTGCCACCCCGCCAACCACCCCTTCCAGGCCGACATCATCCGCCTCCTCCTCCACTCTTTCCTCGTCTGGCCCCTCCGCCTCCTCCTCGCCAGAATCCACCACTACCACCTCCACAGCAGGGCGGGAAGTGGGCCTCCGTAACGCATAGGCCGAGGTGCTTGGCTGCTCCTCGTTGTCATCACCATCTGTGGAAGATGACAGTCATCAGCACATTTTTATGTGTGTAACATAGCACATGTACCTATGCAGGCACCACACAGGCTACTGGGCCAATGGAACATCTGTTACTGGGCAGCCACTTCGTCAATACTCACCATCACCCTGTGAGGGGCCCTCACCCTGGAGGCGCTGGAGGTAGGCCCCGTGGTGGAGGCGCAACTCTCGGCCTTTCTTCCGAAGATCCTCGACCTGTGGATGTGAGAAGAATGGGTGGGGGCATGAGTGACTAATCACCTCTGGTGGGTGGCCAACATAAACATACATCAGTGTGGCCATGGTCTTGCTGCTCCTGCTCCACTGCTGTGTGTGTCATGTATAGCATAGTTCATCACATGTCACAGGGGATCTCCATGAGCGCCAGGAAGATGTCGTCACATGTGGGTACCGTGGGTACCGTCGGTACCAACTGAGCCTGTGTGAGAATGCTACCCAGCGTCCTATATGACAGCCGTTGACAGCATCCCACGGTGCGTGCGTGATGCCATCCCCCTGTCCAAAATGCCTCTCTCTAGTTGAGTATTCTGCTTACACAAGGAGGGAGGGAGAGAGACATTGGGAAAGTGAGAGAGAGAGACACAACCCGCAAGGGGAGATGGATGGGTTGTGATTATGTCATCCTGCTGTTCCAGGAGCTCACCTGTTACAAGTGATTAACTATGCTATCACCAGGTACAAGCAGGACATAGTCACACATGTCACGAAACCGTAGATGTGGATGGCAGGAAAGGATCCCCAGAGTGGTGAGGGCCTGTGGGGGGCCTCTACTTCCACCCATGGTTGTCGGGCATCCTGTGGGAGAGGCAGCTAGGAGTGTATTATGTATGGGAGAGGTTTTGCAGAGCAGCCTGACCAACCAGAGAATGCCTGCAGGAGCCTTTATCCAAGCTTATGTAGCCCGTGAACCAAGGACCAGGTAGCTGCTTCAACAAATGTTGTTTATATGTAAAGAATGGACGTGAGACCATGAGTCTGCCATGACTCTCACATTGTGAGTGGGTACATGGGCCACCAGTGAATGGTGTTATCTAGGTTAGATAACGGGTAATACACTGAGCAATCCAGTTGGGTAGAGATAGTTGTGACACTACTGTACCCAAATGCAAACAATCCGAGAGTCTGAATAGTTGAGGGGACTTTCGCTGTTGCTGGGTCCTCTGCAGATGGGAAGCCACAGCTCATTCACAGTCCAAGGTATGAAGCGTTCTCTCTGCATTTGCAGCATGCAACTGTTGAGAGACTACAGATAACTACAAATCTTGTTTCAAATGAAAGGAGGAATCCACCTTAGGCATGATTTGTGGATGTGTCCGTAGCATGCCATGCTCATGTTGAAACGTTGTGTGGGGTGCATAAGGCACTGGAGTTGGGGATTCACTAATAAGACTTGCTGATGTGATTGCAAGATGGTATTTTACTTCCCAGGTCAGAAATCTTAAGGATGTAGTCTCTAAGGGCTCAGAGTGCGGCGGCATACGCTGCCCTGGCAACAGATTGGGATCCCATGCCTCTGGAGGTGGTGTAAGGGCAGGTCTTGGTGGATGCAGGCCTCTAATGATCCCGGATATGAGAGGATGGGATGACATGGGTTGTCTAGTGATGGGTTCAGAAGGAGCAGCAATGCCACTTCAATGGACTCAGACTCACTCTGTTTGGAGACCATTGTTTGATGAATAATGGCGTAAGTCAAAAACATGTTTCTATACGGATGACAAAAGGGGTTCCAGGCCTTTTGTTATCACCAAATGAAATGTCACGGCCACCTGATGGCACAGGATTGCCTTGTGGAAGGTTCCTGGAAGCACAACGGACATTATGCACTTCCTGACTAAGGGGAGGGGCAAAGCAGTTCCAGCCATCAGTAGCCAGTCTCTGGGGTGCACAGACGGGGGGTTAGTATGCCATACATTCCCCTCATCCTGCGACAGTAAGTCTGGAGCTGACCCCACATACAGGGATTAAACCTGGGTCATATGTGGTATCAGAGGGTATCACACCTGTTGTTGCCAGCGTGGGCCTATGAGGATCATGTAGCCTCTGTCCCTCAGGGGTTGCAATAGGGTCTATGCAGTCAAGGCAATGGGAGGTAAGGCATATAGGCATTCCTGCCCCCAGTTGAGGAGGACAGCATCCCTCGCTTGATAGCTCTGAGCTGGGATTGGTGTATAGAACCGGGTAGGTTTTGCATATGATGGACGTGCAAAGATGTATGACTCTTGAGTTGCCCAGAGTTGCACTACTCAACAGAGTAGGTAAATGTTTACAGACCATTTGTGCAGGAGCACAACACAACAGAGTTTGTATGGCTAAGAGTTCTGATTGCCAGGGAAATAGACTGCCAGGAGATGGATCTGCTGCTGTCTGGCAAACACCCACAGTTGAGGAGCTTCGTTACAAAGTGACACAGAGGCTTTCCCTCTTTGTTTGTTTACCTAGACCATAGCTACATGATTGTCGGCGCAAAGTAGTATTCCATTGGCCTGTAGAAGGGAATGGAGGACATAAATATCTAGGCAAATTGCTCAGAGCTCAAACTGATTGCTGTGGAACTGACTCTCCTGACAAATGCAGGTGGCTTGGATGGAGGTGTCCAGTACATGTGCAGCCCAGCCCACTTTAGAGGCATCTGTTGTTAATGGGATCTGAGGAGGGGTTTGCTGGAAAGGTGTGCCCTCCATCAGTGTTTGTGCTGTCTACCACCAGTCCAGGCACAGGGTATGGGGTTTCCGTTTACTGTCACATCTGAGAGACAGCCTGTTGCTTGCGTCCACTGGGAAGAGAGTGTGCCCACTGGGCTGGTCTCATGTGGAGGCACGCATAGGGAACCACATGCACCGTAGATGCCATGTGACCCAGCAGATGATGCATCTCTCGAGGTGAGAGGTGCACTTGTTGTATTTTTGTCCAAACAAAAAAACACAATGCGAGGACAGTGAGGCTGAGTCAGGTAGGTCTTTGTCAGTCTTGTATCTAGCCTTGCACCTATGAGCTCCAGCGTTTACGTAGGAGTCAGACAAGATTCCACCAGATAGCTGACTGGGCCTACATATTGGAGTCCACGCATTGTGTAAGCGAGAGAGGCCTGGACATGTGTTTGTGACTGTGGCTGGATGTGGCAGTCATCCACGTAGGGCCACCAGAATAATCCCCTGGTACGGACCAAACCGGCTAACACAGACATGCACTTTGTGAATACTGTGGGTGCTGAGGCACGGCTGAGGGGAAAACATTTTTGGGATAGTGGTTTTGTTGATGGGGGGACCAAAGGAACCTTCAGTGTGCTTGTGGGCAGAGAAGATGTGTGTACGCATCCATGTGATCTAAACAACACAGGCATATCTGCTTGTGTTGGTCAGGAAGTAAGTTTCCTCGCAAGTTCATTTGGAATGTCATCAGGAACAGAAACTTGTTCAGTTCTCTGAGATGTCAGATGTGTCTGTGACCTCCTCCTTCCATAGGTCTGAGGAAATTGTGGGGTGAAAAGCCAGTACCATGTTAGGGATGAGGCACCTCTTCCATTGCTCCTTGAGGTAGACAATGTGTTAGCTTTGGAATTATGTGAGGTGAGGTTTGCAAACTGAATGCCCCCACTATTGTTGGAGGCGGGCGGCTATGTGCATGACGCCTCTACCCTCTTCTATGATGGACACAGTCCAGGGTTGTGATGTTATCTGCCTCCATCTGTGGATGAGGTGTCATAATCTTCTTGTGATTGTGGACAGTTGATTTCCCTGGAGGGCCAGGAAGGGCAGGTACTCCATCACAGAGGCAAAAGCCCTGTGGGGGCTGAGGCTGCTGGGTCTGCTGAGGCCGACTAGCTGTCGGCTTTCTCTGCATAGTAGCTTGTTGACCCTTTCTAGCAGCTTGTACTGCAGGTTTTACGTAATGAGCATAGGACTGTCTAATCATTTATTTTTGTAGGGGAAGCGCTTTTCTAAAACTCTCATCTTTGCAGGATCTACAATATTTGAAGGGCTTGTTAAGGTCAAATTGTCCTGCCGGCTTATAAAAATATTTTTTCAACACTACAGGGGATGTTGACCAGTTAACCTGTACCCAGTGTTGCAGGTGATAGGCTTGCAGCCAGCCAGGTGTCCTTGCCCCAATAGCAATGGCAGAGACTCTGCCTTTGCATGACAAACAGTCGGAAGCTGCCCAGTTCACAACATTTGAAATGTTCTGGGCATGCTTGACAGGTGCTTTTTAGTGGTGGCCTCTGTGATGTGCGAGATGTGGACTTAACAGTTGTAGATCTTGTTTGACCTCCGTCAGGAACATTCCCATTTACATGATATAGGCACCTGTCCTGTCTGACAGCTTGAATGTATGGACGACACAGCGACAAAAGACAACTAAAGTGTTACACTCCCTACCAGGAGGTTTGGTGGCATATTGTTTGTAATGTTTAATTCTCCTCCTAGCACACTCAACCATGATGGAGTGATCAGGGAGGTGTCCTTACTGCAGACCAGGTGACGGAGGCACATGTGGGAATGTGCAGAGGTGGTAAGAGGAATCTTCCACATTCTCAAAAGGAGATTCTGTAAGATCTGCTGTAGTGCCAGAATGTCTGGCTCCTATGGAGTTTGTAGATATTGGTGAATCTATGTATCCCGTGGCCTGTGCTCACATTGTTACTAATGACATGGAGAGGCCCCCAACTACATGTGTGTGGAGATCCAGGAAGGACATATCTTTTGTAGGGGACATTCTCCTCTTGGGAGAGGCAGGCTTTTCCTGGAGAGGTACATCGTTACCCTCTGAGCTGTCACAGTCATCAAACCCCTCAGGAGACTGGATGTATCCTCTCTATGGAGGCTCAGGTAAAGTGAGGTCTTGGTACCAATTGGCCACAGTATCATAGTGACATGGTATTGGTGTGTGGATACCAGTACTCAGCTGCACCTATGGTGCATTTGCCAATGCCGGTCATGCAATTGCTGCACAAACCGTTGTTGCACTTTGCAGGGTCTGTGGTGGAACCAGGGTCCTGGATGCCACATGGTGAGCTGCCAGATTGTGTTCAATGGCCACAATCCTCTGGTCAAACAACACTGATGATGTCTGTGTATGAGTACTGGCCAAAGCCAGGACCCCACAGCATGGAACAGGTTTTTTGGACCAGGATGAGGGCTCCAGAACATCATGGAGTCCCATAGTGGCTTTGGGGGCTAGGGACTGCCACTGGGGTTGTTTGCCCAGAGCGTGCTCCTCAAGGGCAATGCCAGTGACAGTCCAATATTCGAGAGGGAAATTTCCCTTTCAGGAATGGAAAGATTTGTGTTTGGTTACCTGAGATCCACGGGAGGAAGAGGATGGCCTTGACGACAGGTCTGGGTCCAAGGCCACGTTGGTGGGGAAGAGGGTACCGAGGTTGGCTGCTTTGTCCTGCCAGCCACTCTTGGCTAACATCCCACAGGCCATACATTCAGACATTTATTGATCTAGCCATTAGCAATTTCAATACCAATCATGGTTGTCAGTGACTGAGACGATACCTGCACATTATCAACATATGTTCTGCAGCCCAGGAGTGCTTTTCCATGGTTGATGTGGCATTAGGGCCTAATGGCAAACCGAGGGGAGTCCTACAAAGTGGATTTTATTTTTTTTTGCAAAGGTTTCATTGTGTTGGTGATTTTGACCTTTTTGAATTTATAGTTTGAAGAATATTGGTAACAATACAGAGAAACAGGCAGACAGTGCCACAGGAGTATCACTACAATATTTTTTTTTTCTGCAATGCCAGGTACAATGACCTGCTAGATCTGTGGGAAGCAATGAACTGGAGAGAGCCATTTGGGAAAGGCAAGATGACCGCACACAGGCGCTGTGGGTTGCTTACAATAGCTTTCCTATTGGACACTGGAGACTGTTTGCACGCAGGCTCTGTCGGTACTAATGAGACCCACATGTAAGGACTACGTCCTGCTTGTTCCAGGCCATTTTCTGTTCCCAGTGCCACCTGCATACGTAGCTGTGTCTCTGGACATGTGTGCAGTGACACCTATGTGCAGTGTGCATGGCACCCTGAACACATCATTGCACTACCCTGTGGTCCCCTTGCATGGCATTGCATGACCATGCCACATTTTGATTGACAATGATGGTGTCCATGCTAACCCCCCTAACCCCGTATGTGGTCTGTTGAATACATTTGTGTTGGCATGATCTACGCACATCCTGGGAGCCAAACCCAATGGCAACATGATATCCTACGAATCGTCGGTGCTTTGTCCCTACATGAAACATTGTGTGGGTGGCCCTATTCACCTTGCCAGGGGCCACTACCATAGCAACCTATAACAATCAAACTTCACCCATATGTGTTGATAAAACCAAAAAATTTTTTTTACTTTTTTTATATATACTGTGGCTTAATACTGGTCTCAGATAAACGGCAAGCTTTGACACTTTTTCAAGCGACATGCTTTGACCCTTTTTTTTGGGTCAATGACTTTACCCAAACTAGTGCACGTTTAACATCAATGACCTTTAGCCAACATATTTTATCTTATATCTTGAATATTGCTTAATTATCTTACTTATTTTTTTATTTTTTTTATAGCGGGTTGATTTTCATCATACCCTATAATTTACATAAAACTGGCGTTTGCCATTCTACTTAGCTTATGTAGAATCGCGTTGGCTGCTGTCCCTTCTTTATCTTGCAACCACAAAGATTAATCCCCGACGCCTCAGTCTCATCAGCGCTTCGGCGTTTCTCCACTTGGGTTTGTCAAGGGGGATGGTGTTGTTTCTACTACGGGACTTATTTACTTCAAAAAGTTCGTTAGCTTAACGTTCTATAAAGACATAAAGCAATACTACTTGGTTAAAATTCTTACAATCATCATGATTAATATCGTATATCTCACAGTCTCCTGCTGTTTCTGTACCTTGTTATTGCTGACCAGTTCGCATCTCCGGTCATCTCTTTTTTTTCTCAAACTGATCTCTGATTATCAATGAAGACGCCACGCATGCGTATTAATCACTGTTTAAATACCTGCTTTGCTATTATCTGATTGGAGCTATCTTAGACACATGCTAGCCAATCGACGCTGACATTTAGGCCATCGGGTTGTACCGTATGGAGGCGATGGATCCACCATTGTTCTCGATACGATAGTCTCTGTTCAAGTGATTTTCCTTGGGAACCATGCAATATAGCCTCTATACTCCAACATTGTAGTGTTTCAAATGTGTGGCCCAAAGTCAGACAATGTTGAACGAGCGGGGCTTCTAGCCGTCTGCATCGTAGTCTGCTTCGATGTTCTTGCATTCGTACCTTCAGTGTTCGAGTCGTTTTCCCGACATATAGCAATGAGCAGGGGCATCGGATGGCATATATCAGAAGTTTTGATTCACAATTGGTTACATGTCTCAGATAGTATACTTCATTTTTGTGAGTGAATTGAGAAATTTCCAAAGTGATCCGGCAGATGTTACAATGACCACATTTTGTGTGCATGCCTATAATTTTAGTTGTGGGATTCCAGTTTATCGGTCTTACCACTGCAGGTGATAAATATTCTTTTAGACTCCGATTCCTTTTCCATACGCATCGTATAAACAGTCATTAATACGCATGCGTGGCGTCTTCATTGATAATCAGAGATCAGTTTGAGAAAAAAAAGAGATGACCGGAGATGCGAACTGGTCAGCAATAACAAGGTACAGAAACAGCAGGAGACTGTGAGATATACGATATTAATCATGATGATTGTAAGAATTTTAACCAAGTAGTATTGCTTTATGTCTTTATAGAACGTTAAGCTAACAAACTTTTTGAAGTAAATAAGTCCCGTAGTAGAAACAACACCATCCCCCTTGACAAACCCAAGTGGAGAAACGCCGAAGCGCTGATGAGACTGAGGCGTCGGGGATTAATCTTTGTGGTTGCAAGATAAAGAAGGGACAGCAGCCAACGCGATTCTACATAAGCTAAGTAGAATGGCGAACGCCAGTTTTATGTAAATTATAGGGTATGATGAAAATCAACCCGCTATAAAAAAATAAGTAAGATAATTAAGCAATATTCAAGATATAAGATAAAATATGTTGGCTAAAGGTCATTGATGTTAAACGTGCACTAGTTTGGGTAAAGTCATTGACCCAAAAAAAAGTGTCAAAGCGTGTCGCTTGAAAAAGTGTCAAAGCTTGCCGTTTATCTGAGACCAGTATTAAGCCACAGTATATATAAAAAAAGTAAAAATTTTTTGGTTTTATCAACACATATGGATGAAGTTTGATTGTTATAGGTTGCTATGAGGTAACTCACTTGGAAGAAGTCCTATATCTGTTTGTTTAACACAGGGGCCACTACCATGACATTTGGGTCTCTACAGGGCCCAGGATAGCAATGCTTGACCCACTAGAAGCATTGTGTAACGTGTCTCTCATGGGGAACCTGCTAGCTATGTACAACCTAGTTTTGACACTGTTGCAGAGAACATACTGTGCGTGAAGGACGAGGGAATGACCCAGTATGGGCTATCTTCTGTTGTTATGTGACTATTACCTGGGCCTTGTATGCTGACAGCAGGTGTGGTTGGCAACACCATGGACAGGGGTCAAACCACCAGAATAGGCTATTGCCACCTGTGCTCATGTGGGGGTTTCTGTCTGTGCTGTCCAACCACAACAGGTGACTGTATCCTTCCAACACCATCAGTGCTGTTCATCTGCCGCAAGGTTTTGGATTTGTAGCAGGTGGGAAGATGTGTAACCTAACTGAGCATAAAGTTATGGGGACATGGCTCTGTTACAGGCCTTTGTAATCACATCTCCTAGCTCATGGGGATGGGGTGCTTTTACACACATCGACATCTGCACCTAGCATATCATCTGGATACATCAAAGACATCTGTGATGAGATGGTGACCTCACAGACTATGGGAGAAGTGCAACCTACCTGCCATAACCTACCACAATATCCGAATGACTTACCCACCATTGCAATCCGGGTTCTGGCCCTCTGGGGGTTGGGTGTCCTAGCACACATCATCAGCTGCATACACCTTAGCAAAAGGGTGACAGACAGGACACCTTACGCAGGTCACAGGACTCCTGGGGATAGGGAGAATGTATTGAACTGGTTAGGCACACACAAACATATCACCAGGGTGACTGACAGCCCACTCTGATGGGCTCTCTGGACCCCTGGGGATGGGAAGGCTGTATTGAACTTTTAAAGCACACAAAACCATATCACCAGGGTGACTGATAGCCCACTCTGATGGGCTCTCTGGACTCCTGGGGATAGGATGGATGTATTAAACTGCTTAAGCACACACAAACATATCACCAGGGTGACTGATAAACCACTCTGATGGGCTCTCTGGACCCCTGGGGATAGGGAGAGTGTATTGAACTTTTAAAGCACACAGACCAATATCACCAGGGTGACTGATAGCCCACTCTGATGGGCTCTCAGGACCCCTGGGGATAGGGAGAGTGTATTGAACTTTTAAAGCACACAGACCAATATCACCAGGGTGACTGATAGCCCACTCTGATGGGCTCTCTGGACTCCTGGGGATGGGAAGGCTGTATTGAACTTTTAAAGCACACAGACCAATATCACCAGGGTGACTGACAGCCCACTCTGATGGGCTCTCAGGACTCCTGGGGATAGGGTGGATGTATTAAACTGCTTAAGCACACACAAACATATCACCAGGGTGACTGACAGCCCACTCTGATGGGCTCTCTGGACCCCTGGGGATGGGAAGGCTGTATTGAACTTTTAAAGCACACAGACCAATATCACCAGGGTGACCGACAGCCCACTCTGATGAGCTCTCAGGACTCCTGGGGATAGGGTGGATGCATTAAATTGCTTAAGCACACACAAACATATCACCAGGGTGACTGACAGCCCACTCTGATGGGCTCTCTGGACCCCTGGGGATAGGGAGAGTGTATTGAACTTTTAAAGCACACAGACCAATATCACCAGGGTGACTGACAGCCCACTCTGATGGGCTCTCAGGACTCCTGGGGATAGGGTGGATGTATTAAACTGCTTAAGCACACACAAACATATCACCAGGGTGACTGACAGCCCACTCTGATGGGCTCTCTGGACCCCTGGGGATGGGAAGGCTGTATTTAACTTTTAAAGCACACAGACCAATATCACCAGGGTGACCGACAGCCCACTCTGATGAGCTCTCAGGACTCCTGGGGATAGGGTGGATGCATTAAATTGCTTAAGCACACACAAACATATCACCAGGGTGACTGACAGCCCACTCTGATGGGCTCTCTGGACCCCTGGGGATAGGGAGAGTGTATTGAACCTTTAAAGCACACAGACCAATATCACCAGGGTGACTGATAGCCCACTCTGATGGGCTCTCAGGACCCCTGGGGATAGGGAGAGTGTATTGAACTTTTAAAGCACACAGACCAATATCACCAGGGTGACTAATAGCCCACTCTGATAGGCTCTCAGGACCCCTGGGGATAGGGAGAGTATATTGAACTTTTAAAGCACACAGACCAATATCAACAGGGTGACTGATAGCCCACTCTGATGGGCTCTCAGGACCCCTGGGGATAGGGTGGATGTATTTAACTGCTTAAACACACACAAACATATCACCAGGGTGACTGATAAACTACTCTGATGGGCTCTCTGGACCCCTGGGGATAGGGAGAGTGTATTGAACTTTTAAAGCACACAGACTGATATCACCAGGGTGACTGATAGCCCACTCTGATGGGCTCTCAGGACCCCTGGGGATAGGGTGGATGTATTAAACTGCTTAAACACACACAAACATATCACCAGGGTGACTGCTAACCCTCTCTGATGGGCTCTCTGGACTCCTGGGGATGGGAAGGCTGTATTGAACTTATAAAGCACACAGACCAATATCACCAGGGTGACTGACAGCCCACTCTGATGGGCTCTCTGGACCCCTGGGGATAGGGTGGATGTATTAAACTGCTTAAGCACACACAAACATATCACCAGGGTGACTGACAGCCCACTCTGATGGGCTCTCTGGACCCCTGGGGATAGGGAGAGTGTATTGAACTTTTAAAGCACACAGACCAATATCACCAGGGTGACTGATAGCCCACTCTGATGGGCTCTCAGGACCCCTGGGGATAGGGAGGCTGTATTGAACTGTTTAGGCACAAAAACCCATATCACCAGGGTGACTGACATACCATTTGTGCCACGTTTCACAAACCCTTGTGGTGGTCAAACTGTGTTCCCCTGCAGGTACAGATCCCACCATAGCCGCATGATGTTTTGGAGAGGCGCTTAAACAGATCTATGGGCTAGCTGTCTTACAGTATGTTGTGGCACATCAACAGCAGCAGCTGCCATGTCACCAGGATAGCATCAGGACCTCTGTGACCATGTCCATCACCACCTGGGTACAGGGCAAACCACTCAGATGTGATACAAAGACAATATGGAATGTAGGTTCACCTGCTACACAATACTGACACAGACTAACTATACACAGCTGCAATCAACACTGGCTGTGTATATGAATCTACTGACCTGTCCCCATACACTTACCTCCCGTTGAAATTCAGCCACGCGATTGAAACACCGTTGGACCCGTTTCCAGGCCCTGCGGACTTTTCCCATGTCCCTGCACCTGGTGGCCCCAGGGAACAGCTTGTGCTGCCTGCCAGCGATGAGCTGAGTCAGGTGGCGGAGCTCGCGGGGAGTGAATGATGGCTTTCTTATCCGGCGCGACATTTTGATGAATGACCACATGATCGGATGCACGCTCCGTCATTCACGTGCATGTGCACCGCAACTGGCGCAGCTTAGCGACGTATTTCGTGCAAATGCGCCCCGCAACTGGCGCAGCTCAAAATGTGGATAAATCAGTACTTGAGCTAGAGAGCAGAAGTCAGTGTGGGAGAGCAGTGGTCTCAGATGCTGTATCATTTTGGTTTTATGGTAAGTTTCATGGGTGGTCATGTGTATGTGTTTGGTCAAGTCAAGTTGTTCTAGGTAGATTTGAAGGTATTTGATTTCTTCTTTTATTTCCCATTGTAAACCAAGAAAATTGCAGCTCAATTCAACAACCTGCAACATTAAACACTATGGAAACATGGGACACATTTCATAAAACTGATGATAAACAAATAGTAAACCTAATCTCGAACCTAAGTACTACAACATCACAATTAGATCCCTGTCCTACAGCCTGGATCAAAACAACTAAGCTGGAAATTGCCCAATTCATCACACATATTGTGAACCAATCTCTACAACAAGGAGTCATGCCACCACCCCTTAAAAAATCACTCATAAGACCAATATTGAAAAACAAAGCTCTCAACAAGGATGATCCAACCTCCTACCGTCCAATTTCAAGTATTCCGTTCCTAGCCAAAACCATCGAAAAAGCAGTTCAATTACAATTACAAGACCATATCGACTCAAGAGAAGCACTAGATGACCAACAATATGGTTTCCGACCACACCACGGTGTAGAAACCCTACTTCTGGTACTCTTGGATAACCTACTCAAAGGTATTGAAGACAGGAAGAAAATGTATATATTAATATTTATTGATTTATCAGCTGCCTTTGATACAGTACACCACAATACACTCATTAACAGACTGGCATCATTAGGAATATCAGGAGTCACATTGAAGTGGTTCACATCATACCTAACAAACAGGTTTCAACAAGTCCAAGTCAACGGTGAAAAGGCAAATCCATTTCCCCAAACACAAGGAATTCCGCAAGGATCAGCATTATCTTCCCTACTTTTTAACCTATACATAAAACCTGTATGCACAATATTTCGAAAGCACAAGATACAATTCCATTTATATGCTGATGATATTATGCTATACACACAATTGGACGCAGAAAACCCAAACTACCATCATCTTGAAAGTTGCCTAAAAGAGATGCAAATCTGGCTGATGCAAAACAATATGTCTATAAACCATAAAAAGACAGAAGTAATGTACATCTCCCGAAAACAAGATTTCAAACCACCCCCAACGATAACAATGAACACCACCACCTACACAGTAAAAGAGGAAATAAAATATCTTGGAGTAACCCTTGACACAAATCTAAAAATGGAAAAACACCTCCGGTTAACCAACAGAGCAATTTTCCACAAAATAAAGGTCATTCAACCCCTACGCAACATCCTAGAACACTCAGACTTCAGAACTGTGGCACAAACCCTACTCATCCCACACTTCGATTACTGCAACTCCATCCTTCAAGGTCTACGTAAAAAAACCCTAAAGATCCTTCAAATGGCTCAAAACATCTCCGCCAGAGTGATTATGAAGAAGAAAATCTCTGAACACATCACTCCAATATTAGCTGACGTACACTGGCTCCCTATAACCGCCCATATAAAATACAAACTACTAGTTACAATTTTCAAACTCTTTCATAACATAGCACCATCCTATCTAAACAATCTCATAAACAATCAGCCCCCATCCAGAAACAGAAGAAGCTGCAATACAAACACCCTACTCATACCCAACAATATCAGAACGACTAAAGCCTGCACAAGTAAAAGAGCCTTCACTTTCATAGCACCAACTTTATGGAATCAACTACCAGCAGAAGTAAGGTCAGTCGAAGACTTAAAAGACTTCAGAAAAAAACTAAAAACACACTTATTCATTGAAGCATACGATCCAACTTAAACATAACGAACACTCCCAATCAGTAGTATGCATCACTCTGCCCTGTACCACCATTAGCACAGCCTCGACTTTTATGTAAATTCGACTTTCACATTTAAACTTATATTTATTCATCATACATTATATATATCTACGACCCAATATTATATATGTTACCCCAATCAATATTGTATTTGTTAAGTTACCCCGATCAATATTGTATTTGTTATACCTTTATGTTAAATCACCTGTTATCTAATGATATTACCTACCATTCTATTGTTAAATTTGTTTCAACGTAGTTGTAAAATAGTTATGTTTAACCTATAAGTTATCCGCTTCTGATCGCTGGAAGTAGTGGTATACAAATGATTGATAAATAAATAAATTTCCATAGTGCCATTGTTTACATGAAGTGAACAGGGAGGGTTGAATGCCTGGTAATAATGAGCGCTTCTGTTTTCTTCAGGTTGACTGTGAAGTTAACTGAATTGAGCAATATAGCGACGTCATTGAAGCAGTTGGTGATCTTCTTATAGGAAGGCTCTGAGGTGTCAAAGGTTGTGAATAACATTATATCGTCTGCATAAATTCTGTAGTCATCATGTGACTGTATGATTTTGCAGATAGGTTGAAGATATATATTGAAAAGTAATGCAGATCCCTGAGGGACGCCCTGAGGTTGGGTGAACAGGTTGGATAGATTGTTGTCGAAGTACACTTGTTGGGTGCTGTTGGACAGGTAGTCTTGGAACCATTATAGAGTGGTGCCACCCATACCAAGGTGCTTTAGGCAGTTGATTAGGATATTGTGGTTTACAGAATCAAAAACCAAAGATATATATAGGAAAATGAGGATGAATGCATGCCTCATGTTGTCAATTCCTTGTATGATTGTGTCAAGTAGTGATGTTAATAGTGTTTTGACACCATGATGTGCTCTAAATCCGTATTGATGAGGGTAAAGTTGAGTCGAAGTCCTGGAGTTGCAGAAGTACTGAATTTTTCAATGATTTTGGATAGGAATGGTAGGCTAGAAATTGGTCTGTAGGATGTGGGGCAGGATTTATTTAGAGTGTTTTGTTTCAAGACTGGGCGTATGGAGGCTCTTTTCAGGTTATTTGGTAGTTGGCCTTGAGATAGAGAGAGGTTGACTATTTTTTGTATATAGGGTGTGAGTTCTGATTTTGTTGATTTGATCCAGTGATGGGACAAGGATCTATGATTGAGGTAGTGGTATGCAATGATTTGATGCAGTGAACTATCTGGTCCTTGCTTCTTGGTGAGAATGAGATTGGTTGGTTCTGGATCATAGGAGGTTGTGTTGCAGATTGACTTGTGTTTGGATTTTTCTATGTAGTGATTTGTGAACTGGTGAGTACTTAGGTTACTCATTGTTGGGATTTCGTCATTTGTTTTCTTTTTATTAGGTTTTGGATTATGAGGAACAATTCCCTTGGCCGGTTAAGGGACTTTGATAGGAGTTTTGGGTAGTATTCTTTCTTTGTGCCTAAGAGGTTCTGATGGTATATTTTTAAGTTGTTCATGTACTTGAGCCTGTCTTCATCAGTTTTGGTGACTCTCCATTTTCTTTCAGCCTTCCTTAAGTCTCTCTTAATATTTTTCAAGGATTGGGAATTTCAATTTTTTTTTAAAATCGGTTGCTTTGATGGTTTACTAATGCTGCACTTAAGGCTTTGTTCCATGTTGAGAACATAAGATATGCCATACTGGGTCAGACCAAGGTCCATCAAGCCCAGTATTCTGTTTCCAACAGCGGCCAATCTAGGCTATACGTACCTAGCAGTTTCCCCAAAAGACACAGGTTCCACAACGCTTGGACTGGGTCAAACATTGATATCCTGGGTCCCTTCTTAATAATGGTTTATGGACCTTTCCTCCAGGAACTTGTCCAAACCTTTTTTAAACACAGCTACACTAACAGCCTTTACTACATCCTCCGGTAACAAATTCCAGAGTCTGATTACACGTTGCGTGAAAAAATATTTTCTCTTATTAGTCTTAAATAGTTTACCCTGTAGCTTCATTGCATGTCCCCTAGTCTTTCTATATTCTGATAACGTAAACAATCTATCTACGTCTACAAGCCCTGATTATTCCTCACATTGACTACTGCAACTCCATCTATCATGAACTACCTAACTAAACCCTTCTCCTTCTGCAGACAGCCCTCCACACAACAGCCCGGATCATCCAAAGAGCCTCAAAATCTGATCATATCACTCCCATCCTCTACCAACTTCATTGGTCCCCCCTACAGTGCAACATACAATACAAAATCCTCTTGATAATATTCAAGATGCTCAATAAACCTTTGTCCCCGCACCTACAAACACTCATCAATCCACAACAGACCTAGAAGGCACTCCACCACGAACCTCCTAGCCACCTCCTACACAAAAACAAATAGCACCCAACAAGTATGTGCCAGATCTTTTGAACTCTATGCACCTAGCATATGGAACTCCCTCCCAGACCCTATAAGACCTCATTTTCCGCAAACTCCTCAAAACCCACATGTTCACCCTACACTTTGGATCTCCCATCTAATCCCCCCTCATCCCAGACCTGTCTCCCTCAGCTGACCTCTCCTGTCCTCCCATCCAAAATAGCTCAGTAAATAAGTTAAGCACCAAATGTCCTAGTTAAATTGTTAATGTAAATAGTTACAGGTCTCTGGAAACATTGTTTACATTTGTTCTATGTACACCGCTTTGACCCAGTGAAAAGCTCAGTCAAATAAATAAGTTACAATCTAGTCAAGACAAACACAGTAGCTGGTATCTAGGATGATTAGGGGAATGGTAAGCATGCACATAGTTCGTAGGGTTGCCAACCTTTTAAAAGAGAAAAACCCGCCATGTCTTGTGCCCCTTCTCCACCTGTGCCCCGTGCCTACCCGCTGCCCCGCCCTTTGCCCTATTCTCCAAAATTAGTGCAGTGATGGCAGCAGTGCAAGCTTCAATATCTACTGGCCATACTAGGGTGGGTGGGGGTCAGGTGGAGAGTACAAGAGGTTGCACTATTCAGCCCTTACTGAATCGCAGTCCCCTCCCTCAATCCTCCAACACACACATTCTCACCCATACTATATTAAATCCAAACCTATATTCTGTATCGACAGAACCCCTCCCCCAGCACCTCCATCAAAAACAAGTGCGGAGCAGAGCTAGGACATTTCCCCCTTAGTATCATCTGAGTAACAGCAACATAAACCTTCTCAGTACCAGGCATACTGTGAAGTAACACAAAACTTTACCAAAAAGCCACTCAGAACTTAGAGCAAATCTACCATGCCAACACTAACTTCCAAAACATCAAGGTCTCTATCTATCTAGGAAAAAGTAGGACATTAAACTTTGCAATGAGCCCTAGAACATCAGTATACCTACTGAGAAAAATGAAGCAGCTTTCCTCACATCCTTACCAGTCTGTGAATGATTGGGCTCGGCTAACCCACACATCTCCCACAGTCTCATTCTTTGCTTGCACAGCAGGGCGCCACAGCAATGGGCGATCGCAGATATCAATGCTGGCTGGCTGACAACTGTTATGACCAGTGGCATGCATGACATTTACAACAGAGGATTCAGTAAATGTGCCGAACGACAAAAGGGTCTCAGGAGCCCCCACGCCACATCTCCCACTCCAACCCAAAAACACCAGTAATACCCTTTCCCAATCTTCTTTTCCCCTACACATCATATCCAACAGTTTCTTTCTCTCATACCCCTTGTCCTCTCTACTTTTGTCTCCTATTCCCTAACCCAACATTCCCCTCTCCCTTATCCTGCTGTCCCCTTACCTACTTTCTCTTACACCCACTTTCTCAACCCCCTATTTTCTCTCCCCCTCCTTTTGCCATATCCACTTTCTTTCTGACAGCACTTCATACTCCTCTCTGTCCCATCTGACAGAAGAGGTATTTCAAAGGTAGCATTTCAATAAGGCTGCCATAGTAGAGCTCTGTGAGCCGGTAAAAACCGACCTGGAGGCACCAACTCTCAGAAACCATGCCTTATAAGTCCATGTGAAGGTGACCACAGCACAGACATTTTTAGCCATAGGCAGTTTTTAGGGTGTTACCAGTGGTGTGCCACAGGGATCTGTCCTTGGTCCAATTCTTTTAACATTTTTGTTAGTGATATTGCGAACAGGCTGTCAGGTAAAGTTTGCCTTTTGTGGACGATACAAAAATCTGCAGTAGATACCCAGAAAGGAGTAGATAACATGAGGAAGGATCTAGCGAAGCTTGAAGAATGGTTTTGGCAGCTGATATTTAATGCTTAAAAATGCAGGGTCATGCATCTGGTCTGCAAAAATCAGTAAGGGGGTGAAGTACTCCAGTCCACGAAAGAAGAGTGGGACCAAGGTGTGATTGTTTCTTATGATCTTAAGGTGGCTAAACAGGTAAAAAAGGCAACGTCTATGTCTATGTCCCAACTATTTGTCAAAATCATTAATGTTGGCCTCCTGGTGATGGCCCCCATCCCCAGAAGTTGATTATTGTCCACCCCCCCCCCCACACTCAATGTTGCACCGCTTTGACCCGGAGAAAAGCGGGATATAAATAAATAAATAAATGGTGAAAGTCAGAAGGATGCTTGGGTGCACATGGAGAGGAATGGCCCGCAGGAAGGAGGCGATAGTGCCTCTGTAGAAATCTTTGTAAGACCTCATTTGGAGTATTATATGCAATTCTGAAGACCACACTTTCAAAAGGATATAAACAGGATGGAGTCGGTACAGAGAGTGGCTACCAAAATGGTTAGTGGGATTCATCATAAGGCATATGGGGGGACAGACTTAAAGATCTCAATATGTATTTTGATTTTGCCATTATGCTCTCCTTCCTCAATATGTATACTTTAGAGGAAAAGCGGGATAGCAACTCGCAATGAACAGTGCAGCGCGAATCCTCTTCAGAGCACCAAGGAGAGAGCATATCACACCCCTCCTGATGCAGCTGCACTGGCTCCCCATTCAAGCCAGGATTAGCTTCAAGACCTTAGTGATGACATTCAAGGCCATCAACGGGCTTTCCGCCTCCTCAGTATGTGACCTCATACAACCACCCACACCCAACAGGATAAGAAGAACCACCGCAGCCAACATGCTAGCAATACCAAAAGCCATGACAAGATGCTCCATATCAACTTCAAATAGAGCCTTCAGTCTGAGCGCCCCAAGCCTATGGAACTCCCTACCACCACACATCAGAGCTATCCCCAACTTGAGCCAGTTCAGGAAGGCCTTAAAACAACTCCTCTTTATTAGATACCTTATAGACTCCCCCGAACCACAGCCACCAGGTATGACCAACTCACAATAACTCCATCCCACATGCATACAGTTACCTATTTCAATGTTTCACACATGTAGATAGTTTCCCCTGTTATCCAAGTTGATTGCTCCTGTTTATTGTAATGACCTGACTCTTGTTTATTGTTGGATACTGTTAGTTTTATGTAAACCGCGCTGATCGCAAATAGTGCGGTATATAAGAAATGTAAATAAAATAAATAAATAAATAAATAGGGTCAATATGGTAGAGATGTTTAAATACCTTTTGGCATAAATGCACAGGGGGAGAGTATCTTTCAACTTGAAGAGACCTCGGTAAGGTGTGGGCATAGGATGAAGGTGAAAGGGGATAGATTTAGAAGTAATATACGGAAATATTTCTTTACGGAAAGAGTGGTAGATGCAAGGAATAATCTCCCAGTGGAGGTAGTAGAGACGAAGACAGTATGCTGAATCTAAGAAAGCATGGGGCAAACACAGAAGATCTCTTTAGGCAAAAAAAAAAAGGGACTGTAGTAGTTGCTATGGAAGGGAAGACTGGATAAGTCATATGGTCTTTATATACCATCATGTTTCTATATTATTTGTGCTACCATGGGCATAACACAGTCAGTAGCTTGCCACTGCATTGAGATCTTTCTGGTATCAGTTTCCTATTGATTATCCTTTTTCCATCAGGCCTCTGAGATACCAATTCTCATATCTTATATTTTAGACTTCTAGTATTTGCATACAGGGATTTCAAAGTTTCATATTAACAATCTGGTTATCTGTTGACAGGGGTAATTTGGAATCTTTCAACTCTGTCTGCTGTTTACTTGAAGGAACCTGGGTTACTTTACCTTTGTTGGAATCTCTCTATTGGGATGCCTTAATTTCCCTGTTTTGCTATTATCTTTCAAAGATGCATCATTCTGAACCATGTAGTTTTGGGAAACTACTGGCTTTCCTCCCATTATCTAGTTTAAAAGCTGCTCTATCTCCTTTTTAAAGGTTGATGCCAGCAGCCTGGTACTAACCCTGGTTAAGGTGGAGCCCATCCTTCCCCAGCATGTTCCCATTTCCTAACAAATCTAAAACCCTCTTCCCTGCACCATCTATCCATGCACTGAGACTCCAGAATTCTGCCTGCCTCTTGGGTCCTGTGCCTGAACCAGAAAGCATTTCTGAAAACACTACCCCAGAAGTTTTGGATTTCAACTTTCTACCTTAAAGCGTAAATTTGGCTTCCAGAACTTCTCTCCTACACTTTTCTATAACATTGTTACTAACATGTACCAAGAGAGCAGGCTCTGCCTCAGCACTATCTAAAACTTTAGGTGACGCATGTGGTTTGTCACCTTTGTATTAGGCGGGCAAGTTACCAGGTAACCCTCACATCCACTAGCCACCCAGCTGTCTATATGCCTTATGAATGAATAGCCAAATTATAACTGCCATCCTAACCGCCGATCAATTACTTCCCCCGGACTTCACCTCCCTTTCAACAGAGCAGCAGGTCTCCCTATGGACCTCCTCCCTTACTGCTGTCCTTGACCAAGTTGCACCTGCACGTCCCCGCCCCCCTCCAGGCCCTTCCCGCCAACTCTGGTTTTACCCCGGGCTTCGCCTAATTTGCTCTCAGTTTCGCCATGCTGAACAGGTTTGGCGGAAACATTGTTCTCCCACGGCGCTCAAACATTTTAAAACACCCCATCTAATCTATTGCTCTCATGTCCATCAAGCCAAAACGCACATACTTTTCCACTGCCATCTCCTCATTGGCTAACTCTACATGATAACTGTTCTCAGTCCTGAAGTCTTTGTCCTCCACAAAGCCTCGTTTCACGCCCCCCCCCCCATAGCTCCACCGAAACTCCTGCCCCATCGCAGTTAGCCTTTTTCTTTGACTCCAAGGTACAATCCCTGCATTCATCTTTTACTGCTTGCCCCTCTCCTATACAATCCTCCCCTCCTCCTATCTCTCCAATTTCGTCTCCTTCCCTCTCCCATGTCTGGTCCACCTTCCATCCGCTCACCTCCATTGAGCTTCAAAAGCTACTCACTACCTCCCACAAGACCACTTGTCCACTCGACCCCCTTCCCTCAGCATGGCTACTTGAAACTTACCTAGCACTTCTTTCATCCATTCTCGCCATGCTGAACTGAAGTTTGTCATCCGACACCTTTCCCAGTCTTTGGAAGCATGTGCAGGTTTGTCCCCTCTTAAAGAAATCATCCCTATCCCCTCCTTGATCCTGCCCAGTATCTACTTTACTGTTTCTCTCAAAGATCTTGGAAAAAGCTGTCTTTTCTTCTCTCCCAACATCTTGACTCCACCCATCTGCTCCACCCCCGCCAGTCCAGTTTCCATCCAGGTCATAGTGTTGAAACCATTATGCTCTCCTTCCTCAATAATCTTCACACAGCACACGATCATGATGATATCACGCTGGTAGTCTCCCTTGATCTACCAGCAGCCTTTGACTTAGTCGACCATTCTCTTCTTCTTTCTTGTCTACGGGATTCCGGGTTTCGAGGGACAGTTTACCGTTGGTTTCACTCCTTCCTCCCCTCTTGGTTCTTCTCAGTGCATGTGAGTACTATTTCCTCCGACCCAGTCTCACTCCATTGTGGTGTCCCCCAGGGCTCTGTCCTTGCTCCCCTTCTGTTCAACATACTCCTAGCACCTCTTGCCCTCCTCATTCAACAGTCTGGCTTATTGGCATATTATGCCGATGACATTGTCTTGCTTCACCACATTCACCCTTATCAACCTAATCTCTCTGTTCTCAACCCATGCCTAGAGAAAATCTCCAACTGGCTCGCTACCAACTGTCTGCATCTGAACCTATCTAAAACACTTGCAATCTGGTTTACATTCAGCAGCCCCTGTCCATCAGTCACACCTGTCCTTGCAAACATGACAATCCCCATAGTCTCCATAATCTGATACCTTGGAGTAACCCTAGATATTGCGCTTTCCCTTTGAGAATGTTTCACTCCTCTCCCATAGATCCTTCTACTAACTCCGCCAGATATGTGCCATCCACCCCTTTCTGTCCCCACAAGCACTGACCACTCTCCTCCTATCCCTGGTGATATCCCGCTTGGACTTTTGTAACCTGGCTTTTGCAGGCATTACCCAGACCCGACTCCATTGTTTACAACTACTATACAACACAGCAGCCCGGATTATCATTCATGCTTCCTGTCGAGAACACATTACCCCAGTCCTCGTCAAGCTCCACTGGCTTTCTCTTCCTTACTGCATTCAATACAAAATTCTCACCCTGGTCATCACACCATATATTCAAATGCCCCACGTTATTTGGTCGATCTACTCCAATTTCAAACCCGCAGCCTCCACTTAACTCACGTCAACTGCCTGGTCCTTCCATCCCCCTCCTGAACTTACCTTCAGTCCACCCGTCACTCCGCCACCTTCTTCCTGGGCCCTTCCTTATGGAACTCCCTCCCCTCCATTTTATGTCAAGAATCATCCTTTCCCAAATTCAAATCTCTTTGGAAAACTCACATTTTCCAGTCCGCCTTTGACCTCTCCCTTACTACCCCCATGACTACTCTGAGTCCCTGCCTCACCATGTTTCTACTGACTGCCTCTGTCCCTCTCTATCCCTCTGCTGTCCTCTCCTTATCTTCTCTACGACTGTTCTGCTACTGTCCTGTCATATAATGGCGTTCCTTTCCTCTCCTTGTCCTATGGCCATTGCTCTCCATTTTTTTTGTTATTTTGTAAACTGCCATGAAGGAGCGGTATATCAAGAAACTCAACATACATAAACATAACCATGCCCTCATGATACATGACCATGGACAGACACATCAGGTACAAGAGGATATTATATCACCTGTTGAACAGGTTCTAGCTAGATGATCACTTCATGCCACACACCAAGGTAATGCTCTTTCATGTGTCCTCTCTCCTCCATGGCAGCAGAGTGACTGCCAGACTGGGGGTGGGACTTCAGTACTACGCCCCTGTAGGTATCATCTATATACTGCTGTTTGCCTGAGCGCCTCCAAGTCTGCTACTCTAGCCTCCAGAGATCGGACTTGTTCTCTGAGAACAAGGAGCTCTTTGCACCTAGTGCATCTGACCTCTCACCAACTGGGAGATAATCATACATGAGACACTCTGTGCAAAAGACTGGATAGCTCCCATCTTGCTGCTGTCTGCTTCTTAATTATGATTTAAATTTATTCAGTTATTTAAAGTTGCTAGGGGAATAGAAATACTTGAACCAATACAAATATACCTAACAGTTTTTTTGGACTTTGTTTAATGTTCACCTCAAGATAAACAGCAGAGACCTAGAATTTATCTATTCCTAAAGCCTACTAACTTGCTGATGAAGATAAAACATACTTACTCGCATGTAACAGGTGTTCTCCGGGGACAGCAGGAATCAGTCCTCATATATGGGTGACATCGGTGCTGACGGAGCCCGCATGGAAACATCTCCTCTGCTTTCAAAGAAAGCCTTTGGGAGAAGCACCATGCATGCATGGTCCACTTCCCGCCCAAGGGTGCCATCTTCCCTCAGTCTAATGACATAATTAAGAAGGCAAAAATTAAAATACGGTAGAGAAGCAAATCCAAGGGGAGGAAGTAAAGAAGGTTGTGAGGACTGATTCCTGCTGTCCCTGGAGAACACCTGTTACAGGTGAGTAGCTACATTTTCTCCGGGAACAAGCAGGAAGTCATTCCTCACATATGAGACTCCCCAGCTACAGGCTACCGAGGACCTGTAAAAATGCCATGGTGACCTGCAAAGGGTGAGCCGCAATCAAAGCAGTTGAGTCCCTACCGAGAGACTCTCACAAGAGCCAAGTGTCTGGCCGAGACCCAGAATTCCAGTAGCCTGAACCACAGAAGGGTCGGAGGGTAGGAGTTGCCTACACCCCAAAGAGATTACAAAGAATGGCTTGGCCGAAGGCGCTGTCCTGTCAGGACTCCCTCTCCAGGCAGTAGTGAGCTGCGAAGGTATGGACCGAAGACCAGGTGGCAGCCCGGTTTCCCTGCTTGCTCGTAGGCAATGGTAATGCAGTCCGTCACCCAAGTGGACAGAGTTCGCATAGTCACTGGGAACCCCAGAAGGCTGGGGGTCATAGGATACAAAAAGCTGTGGTGCTTTACGGTGGCCCTGAGTCTGTTGCAGATAAAAGGACAGGGCCCTCTTACAATCCAGATTATGGAGAACAGTCTCTGCCCTTCCAGCGTGAGGCCTCGGAAAGAAGGTGGGGAGCATCACCTCCTGGTTGAGGTGGAATGGGGACACAACCTTTGGCAGAAACCTGGGGTGTGTATGGGGCATCAAATCTGTTCTTGTAGAACCTCGTGTAGGTTCCGCCATCAGATCCTGGAGCTCACTGACTGCATGCTGATGTGAGTGCTACCAGGAAGGTGACCTTCCAGGACAGATACCGGAGGTGGCAGATAGCCAGAGGCTCAACCGGAGGCTTAGTGAGCTGCGAGAGTACTACATTGAGATCCCACTGCACTGCTAGAGGGCGGAGAGGGGCTTTGGATAACATGAGGCGCCACAGGAATTGGGACACAAGGAACTGAGCAGAGAGGCGTTATCCCTCAACGGAATGGTGATGCACTACGATGGTACTCAGGTGTATTCTGACCAAATTGGACTTCAGTCCCACCTACAATAGGCGAAGCAGGTACTGGAGTGCCACTTGTGCTGAGAAGGAGAACAGGTTTTCCCGCCTTTCTGTGCACCACACCAAGAATTGGTTCCACTTGAAGGCATATGCCCTTCTTGTGGGGGCCTTACGAGAGACCAGCAGACTCTCTTCCATGTCCCATGGGAGGTTGAAGGGGGCTAATGCTATCTTTTCAGCAGCCAAGCCATGAGCAAGAGGGACCTCAGGTTGGGGTATAGGAGAGAACCCTGATCCCGTGAGAGTAGCCCTGGGGCTCGGCCCAGGGAAATTGGCGATGCTGCCGATAGGGAGAGGAGCAGTAGAAACCAAGGCTGCCTGGGCCACTGAGGGGCTATCAGCATTAGCAATGCTCTGACACACTGGACCTTGAATAGTGTCTTGGCTACCAGCAGTGTTGGTGGGAAGGCGTACAGGAGGCCTTCCATCGACGGGATGAGGAACGCATCCGCTGCCACCCAGGATGGGTGCAGCTGGTGGGACAGAATCGGGGCAACTGCGTGTTGTCCGAACTGGTGAATAGGTCCATTGAGGGGATGCCCCAGTGATGAAACAGCAGTGAGGCTACCATTGGATCCATTCGTGCGGCTGCAGGGCCCTGCATAGTTTGTTCTCTAGGGCATTGTTCTGGCCCGGGAGGTACATTGCCCTTAGGAGCATCCCTCTGCATGCAGCATAGAAGCAGAGGGCTAATGCCTCCTGGCAGAGGGGGTACGACCCTGTTCCCCCGTTTGTTCATGCAGAATATTGCAACCTGATTGTTGGAGGTGGTGGCCAAAGGCTCGGAGAGCTAGGCATTTTGTCTGGAGCTCTAGCAGGTTGATTTGAATCTTGGAACAGCATCCTTGCATCTGGAGGCTCCCACAATGCATTCCCCAGCCCCTTAGAGAGGTGTCCATGGTGAGGACCTTCTCAGGGTTGGGTGCTTGGAAGGGCTTCCTGGTCTGAAGGCGACGTGGAATCTGCCACCATCCGAGGGAGTCCGCCAGCTGACGGGCCACTTTCACTCTGTCCCTGAGCCTGCCTGTGGCTTTTGTCCACTGATAGCAGAGGCACCACTGGGCTGTCCTCATGTGCAGGCGGGCATATGGGGTCACGTGGACCGTGGAGGCCATGTGTCCCAACAGGCAGAGTAGGAGCCAGTCAGGTAGCATCCAGCATCTGTGTACCCCTGTGGCTAACTCTGAGGCATTCTGACCTTTCCTGAGGGAGGAAGGCTTTTGCATGGAGGGTATCTAGATGCACTCTTATAAATTCTAGGTGCTGGGCTGGAGTGAGGTGGGACTTGGGGTAGTTTATGATGAACCCCAGGTGCTGCAGGGGGTTGATGGTACACCCGGTAGCACATTGTGCCTCTGCAGTCATGTCCCCCTTTATAATCCAGTCGTCCAGATAAGGGAAGATGAAAGCCCCTTGGAGCCAGAGGTGGTCTATGACCAGCGCGAGGCACTTTGGGAAGACTCTTGCTGATGAGGCCAGACCGAAGGGCAGCACCCTGTATTGGTGGTAATTAAACCTGAAAGTAAAAATGTTTCCTTCTTTCCCTTTAACTGGTTTAAAAGCCTATTAATTAAAGATTGTGCATGAGGTGGGGGGAGCTAGGGAAAAGGATGGGTGGGAAATAAACACTAACTGAAAGGTTTCCTGATACACATGCCCTAACTGACTTAATAAAACACAGAATTTTAAAATAGATACAGGGCCCGATATGCAGAGTGATTAACACGGTTAGCAGAGCTGAATATTCTGGGGTGCCACCACTGAATGCCATGATGCTAGCCAGCTAGCACTGAGGTGTTCCAGGGTGGGATGGAGTGGAGGTGGCATCCGGGGATAACCGGGAAGCTGTGATATTCAGCCACTGCCCAGTTATCCCTAAGAGGTGAAAGTTAGGCACCTTAAAGGCTGGCCTAACACTCACTGCAGAAGCTCACTGGGTAGCAGTTGAATATCATCACTGCCTGGTTAGCTTTGCTGCTATCTGGCCGACCCAGATATTCAATGCCAGTGGCTGGATATGGCCCTTGCATTGAATATCCGGGTCTTAAGTTTAGCAGCGACAGCTAGCCACTTTACAAGGGCTAGTAGCTGCCACTGAATATCCCCCCCAAGCACATTTAATCAACTTAATCTAAAGAATTCCCTTTACCCCAAGATTTTGGGAATTTCCCAGCAGGTAAATACAAGTGCAAATGCCTTCCCAGCAGAAGCAGCTCCCCCCTCAGGAGTCCTTGATGCCTTTCTGGTTTATACCTTCCCTCAGGGGATGGCTGTGGCTGATGACCAGAGTATTTCCATGGGGGAAGGTGCACATTAATAGCCAACATGCATTTTTTGCTTTCCTCTTTCTATGTGCCATTGCAATGCATTGTACCACTGACCTTTGATTTTGCAGCCCATCGCCTTTCAGTTGGCTGATTGTAGCCAGCCTGCTCTTAACTGTGTATTGTATCTCTGGTTTGCCTCATCCTTGTATTTTGAGTGGCCCAAAGCCTGCTTGATCTTGCACTCTGTGGACAACCCTTCCAGACTCATTACTCTTGTAGATCTCTCCACTTCAATCAAAAAGGCTGTGGGGTTTAGCCTCGGGAATAGGAGTACCCCCAGTGGATGAGGCACACTACACCTTATTGTGCCCTTCTGTATAGAGATTTTCTCCCATTAGAACTTTGTAGGCAGCTGCAAGATGAGTAACTATTTCCACCTCTTTCTTATAGAATATACATATGTCAGTTTTCCCAGTTTTTTCTATACTCACTGTGAACATTGTATCAAGATTTGACAAGCTGTAATAAAATAGAAGGTACTTTCAGAAATATTAAATCTCAATATTTCCTCCTAAATGAAATACTTCAAAATAATGCCGAAAGCAGATAGAGGGAAAAATCTTAATGATTTTGGTTAACTATCAATGGAATCATATTATCTAAAAAATGTATTAGTTCTGCTTTAACTGATTTGGCAGATGTTTTTCTTCTGAACAGAAGAATAAACTAAGAAAGGAAAACTTCAAAAAATGCCATGTACAGCAATATAATTGCCCTGGACATGTCTCCAAGGGCAGATGAAATATCAAAATAAGTGAAATGAAGATTCAGTTTATAGCTTTTATACCAATATGTACCATATAGAGAATTCACAGGCTAGAAAATGCAAAATTGGACAATAAAAAGCATGGTGGCTCTGTAAGCAGTTTTTGGGGTCCCAGAAAAGAAACTACGAAGTTCAACCAGAAATAAACTTTTTCAAAAACATTTATTTAACACTTACTGATATATGTCACTGAAGAAAAATGTGTCTGAAAGTCTTGAATTTTCCCTAATTGGGAACAGTACAAATGCTAACAGCAAAATCTAAGGCTGTATAAACCATTTTACCTTCATATAACAAAATAATCATTTATTCTGCCATTTCTTGCAACATGTCATGAGGCCCATTATTTAGAGTTAACTATAAAAATAAAATTAAATGTCTTATAACTCTCATCTGTTCCATTTACACTAAAGTAGTCTTTCTGAACTAGTGTACAGATGTAGTAAGATCAGAGAAGTAGTGTAGTGGTTAGAGCAACAGTCTACTACCCAGGAGACCTAGGTTTGATTCCCTCTGGCATCCCTTGTGACCTTGGGCAAGTCACTTAAATCTCCACTGCCTTGGAAGATAAGGCCTGGCAATCTACTTCCGGTCATACCTTGCCAGGAAACCCCAGGGACTGCTGGGTTTCCATTAGTCACCATTGACTTGAAGGCACTTAAGAAAAAAAAATTAGACGTAGTGTCTCAAGCAGTGGTATAAATTCTGCAGCCCCTGCAGTGCAGGGGGGGCCCAAGGAGGAAGGGGGCCCACTGCAACCTCTCCCAGATCTTTTAAAATGGACTCATTGCTTTGGAAACCCTTTCAGAAACTCTTGCTTGGGAGTTTTTAATTTGAACCTCTGCCACTTGTCTCAATTATTAAGCTTCTATATGAAAAAATAAACAATTTTACCTAAGTGCTATGAGTTCCCCATATATAGCTCCAGGAAATCTAAATGAATACCATGTTGTGTACCCCTTGACAAAAACACCTCCTATTTCTATACATAAAAAAGCTCAAAACGTACATATTCACTAACTATCTCCTTTGTTATGGTATATACTCTGGCTTAAAGTTTACTCTTACGAGCCACAATCAAACATACAACAAAATAGTAAATCTTAACATTTTTGATTTTTTTCAATAAAAAAACGTTCTTAATTTAAAGCTACCACCTTCAATACGAAAACGAGTCTTACATTTAAAAACCTACATTATGTAATTTATAATTCTTAGATCTATCTAGCCTACATAGCAATTATAGTTATTATAAGTAATTATTACTGTGTCTAAGAACTGCCTGGATTTGGTGAATAGGCATTATCTGTAACCTGAATGAATACCAGGTGTATGCTTAGAAATGTCAAAAAATCATGACCGGGAATTCAAAAACATAACATAATTTTAGTATTATCAGTTGAAGGGAATCTTGTACTCAGTTTGCGAGTCAAAAAATTCCACGCAAACAAATGCCTGGATTATTGGAGAAGTTTTTAATTGTGATCAGAAATCAAAATGTTGTCTATCTCCACTTAAACGGCAATAGCAGAAAATATTAAGGGGTCTTATTTACATACTATGAAAATCTCCCAGTTCTTTTTTTCAAATTATATTTATTGCAAGTAGAGTCATCCACTGTCCTGTTGGAATCCTATTTGAATTTTTACTGTTAGCAAAATAAATTACAAACAGTCTAAAAATGAAGTTATTTACTTTAATGGTATAGGGTGCTGCTGTCAGCGACAGCACAGTCAAAGTTATACAGAGCATGCTACTGTACACTAAACTTGGTTGCTACAGAAGCACAGACCACTTCCTGATGCAACTTTCCTTTTCAAATAGCAAATACAAGATTGGAGAAGGTATGACTTCTGTCAGGGCCATGAGGAAGTGCCAGCTCACTGTCTTGTCCTTAATGAAAGGGTGCAGCCCATTCTAGTCCTGTGGGGACATGTTATGGTGGTTATACTTGCATCTCAGGGATTCCACTACATGGTGCAAGCATTAATCTTGAGATTGGGCTAGAGGACAACGTAATACTGATGGCTGTTAACTAAGGATAGGGCCTTAATTGTCCAGATGAGGTTACTGTAATTAGCAGGTAACAAAATGTGTGTTCTATTACTATTTAATCCTATGTTTCGCACAATGGAGAACAAACCCTTCACATTTTCTACAATTACGATTATGAAAAATACTTCTATGAAAGGCATAACACATATTCCAACCATAGGAATTAAATTCAATATATTAACTTCTTTACGTAAGTGGAGCTATTATATTTTTTTAATAGAAGATTACGTGCCACCAGTTTGATCAAAACATGAGACATTACTTCCCACATTTCCTACAATGCCACAGGATTTTAGTTGGATAAGGAAATAACATCACATAACTGGAACACCAATAATGGCAAAGTTGAAGTTATATCTATTCTAATATAATATTCACTAGGGACTCAGTTTTGAATGTTTAGTGTTTCTCAGGAACAGCAGACAACTGAATAACCAATGTTTTAAGTACTGCCAGTAAGGTTTGTGCATGTAATCTACTGCAATGCTGTATATTCTCTGGTATCTCTTGAAGTAATTCAGGAATCTTATGAAAAGTCTCCAGATTCCTAGCATAATGCTCCACTAGCCAGTCATTAAAGGAAGTGGGTGTCTTCTGAGACCTGCTGTCACTCATTAGCTGGACTGAATCTGAGCATATTGCTTTGATATTCAAAGAGTTGTCATTTAAAGATAAATCGTAAACAGAGCAGAAATTTAGTAACATCTTCCAAAGCAAAAATGAACCAAATTCTGTGTGCTGGCTGCAAACTTCTAATTCCAAACGTTCATAAAAGTCTTCAACAGTTTCTTGTATTTGGACTACAGAAAATAGTTCTTCTTTTAATTGAGGTGATGACACATAATCCAGTGGCAACTTTTCTTCCAAATCCCTCTGCTCTAAAAGCACTGGTCCTGCAGGAACAAAACAAAGCTTTAATACTAACAGCATTTTCATGCCAGCATCTGAACAGATGTTTTTTTCTTCTCTCCCCCCACCTAAGGGGCTGTTTATAATTATTTTTCTGTTAACTTATGTTGACACAATTAACTGGTTACATATTGACTGCCTAGTCAAGTCATATTAGAAAGAAATTTCAAGTCAATTGCATAATTAAGACTACATAAAAAGCATAAGCTTTGATTGATACACTTTACTTTAACTCGTGGAAATACATAATAGGAAACACATGAAGTTTTAAAAATGTTTCTAGCCCTACTATTATTTTGTGGATATGTGAACAGAGCTGCTAAAAGGGGCACACAATCTGCGGGCAAGTATATAAAGGTTTTTCCAAGAGTGAAGCATTTTTTTACATGTGGAAATGATCTTTTATACAATTGTGCAGCCATATGTGTGTGTAAAAAAATATGCACAGCAGAGCCATATGTGAAAGAATTATGCATATCGAAAGATCAGGCATACTTATACAGAGAGGTGCTCCCAGAAGTGTATTTTGGGTGGAGTGGAAGGTGAGTTGCAATATATACATGCATTTTATAAAATACATGGGTGCATACATGGAATACATACACAAATTTATGCCATCTTTGGAGTAGAAGTAAATTTTTACATGCGAATTTGCGAGATATTGAGGTACTTTATAAAGGACTTTTTAAAAAACTTTATGGGGGTTATTTTAATAATCCTATAAATGCCTTGGATGTAAAAAATGGGCATACAGACATCCAAAGCATGGTGATATCCCTGAAGCCATTTTAGAGTGCATTTCTAAGGATGCGCCCCGGTGTGAGGACTTCCAAGGCTGAAAAGGGGTATGATGTAGGCATGTCCAGGGCATTCTCAAGTACGTCGACGTCCTCACACATCCTGAGCGGCATTAATAGATACTCACCTATAACAGGTGTTCTCCAGGGACAGCAGGAATCAGTCCTCACACATGGGTGACGGTGGCCCCCGACTGAGACCGCATGCGTGGCTCCCTTCCCACCCAAGGCTGCCATCTTGCCTCAGTCAAATGACATAGCTAAAGACAGCAAAAAATGAAAAAGAAGCAACTCCACAGGGAGGAGAGAGGGTTGTGAGGAATGATTCCTGCTGTCCCCAGAGAACAGGTGAGTAACTACGCATTCCAAGCAGGAAAGTGTAGTTACTCACCTGTAACAGGTGATCTCCGGGAACAGCAGGACTTTAGTCTTCACATATGGGTGACGTTGGTACCGATGGAGTATACGCGGGAACGCTCCGCAGCGTCCAATAGGAAAACTTTTGGGAGCACTCCACTGCGCTTGTGCAACTGCCTTTCTGCCTTCCCAGCTCCCTCTCCTCAGTTGAATTTGTAGCTGAGAAAGGAAAGTAAATAAAACCCTTCAACTCCTAGGGGAGGAGGATAGGTTGTGAAGACTAAATTCCTGCTGTTCCCGGAGATCACCTGTTACAGGTGAGTAACTACGCTATCTCCAGGAACAAGCAGGAATGCAGTCTTCATATATGGGACTCCTTAGCTCCAAGATGCCAGATGAAGTGACCTCAGAACTGGTGGAAATTCATCTCGGAATAGGCTCAAGAGGTCATGGATTCTACATGGATTTCTTGTATTGTCAAAGTCCGGGACAGAGAGTAGGAGTTGCATCTAAGTCTGAAAGAGGTGCTGGAGTACAGCTTGACCAAACATGGCATCCTGTTGAGAGTCCCTATCCACACAATAATGGACAGTGAAGGTATGGACAGAAGACCCTGGGGTGAATGTTGTGAGCAGTGACATGCCCTTACAGGGTGAGTCCTGCTTTGTCATAGGCTAATGAAATGCAGTTCACTATCCATCTGGAGAGCTTATGTTTAGATATAGGTAGATCCAGATGGCTAGGGTCAAAGGAGATGAACAATTGTGAGGCTTTACGATGACCTTAAGTTCTTTGGAGATAAAAAGCCAACGCACGCTTGCAGTCAAGAGTGTGCGGAGTTGCATCTGCTTGAGACAAATGCAGTCTAGGAAAAAAGACTGGAAGGTAAATCGACTGGTTTAAATGGAAAGGAGACACCACCTTTGGCATAAAGTATGGGTGAGTCCGAAGGACGACCTTGTCAGAGTGGAACCAGGAATAGGAGGGGTCTGCCACCAGAGCCTGAAGCTCACTAATGCATCTAGCTGAAGTGAGGGCAATGAGGAAGAATACCTTCTAAGACAGGAACTTTAAGGAGGTCGTGGTCAATGGTTCAAAGGGCAGCTTGAGAAGCTGCGCTAGAGCAACGTTGAGGTCCCAAGCCACCAGAGATGGCTTGATGGGCAGCTTGGACAGCAGGAAACCTCTCATGAAACACGCTATTTGCAGATGTGAGGAGATGGGCTGTCCATCTAGTAGGTGGTGAGAGGCCGCAATGGCACTGAGATGGACTCTCACCAAGTTGGTCTTTAGACCTGTCGAGGACAGGTGGAGGAGATACACTGGAGGAGTGACTTCACTGGAGTAGAAAAGGGAATGAGATCTTTCTAGGAACACCAGATGGAATATGCATGCCACTTGAAAGCGTATGAACGTCTGGTGGAGAGCTATCTGGAAGAGAGTAGGATTTCCTTAACCTCTTGTGGAAGGTCAATGTCCTGCGATGCTATGCTCTCAGCAGCCAAGTTGTGAGGTGGAGAGACCGTGGATTGGGATGGAGCAGTGAGCTGTTGTCCTGGGAGAGGAGATCGAGCGCAGATCCCAATCAGATAGGCTGAGTCTGAGTCAGATGTAGTAGCAGTGGAAACCATGGTTGTCGTGGCCAGTGAGGGGCTATGAGAATCATGAAGCCTTGAAGTGTCTTGGGAATGAGGGGTATGGGAGGGAAAGCATAGAGCAGACCCTGACCCCAGTGTGGGTGAAAGGCATCCACCTGTTAGTTGCTGGATGTTGGAGTCCTTGTGAAGAAGCGAGGAAGCTTGTCATTCTGAGGAGTAGCAAACAGATCTATATTTGGAGTTCCCCAGGTCTGGAAGATGTAGGACGCTGTGTCCGGATGGAGAGACCATTCGTGGGGAAGAAGGATGCAACTGAGCTTGTCTGCCAAGACACTGAGCTCCCCTGGGAGATACACCGCTCAGGTTTATTTGATGAGAGATGGCAAAGGACAACAGGTGAAGAGTTTCCTCGCAGAGGGGACATGAGCCTGTTCCTCCCTGTTTCTTCACACAAAACATGGCTACCTGATTGTCTTTTCTGACTAGGACTTGATGTGCCCCGAGGTGGTATTGAAACAGTTGGAAGAAATCTGAGACGGCACGAAGTTCCAACAGATTTATTTGCAGGTGTGATTCATGTGTTGTCCAGAGCCCCTGCGTAGATAGGTCACCCAGGTGTGCTCCCCAACTCAACTTGGAAGCATCCGTCATCAGGATGCATTTAAGTGAAGGCATCTGAAAAGGTGATCCTACTAGTGGATTTTCTGGAGACCACCACCACTGGAGGGATGTTGATAGAGGGGCAGTGACTTTGATCCTATCCCTTAGATGGCCTGAGGCCTCCATCCACTGGGAGGCCAGAATCCATTGGGGTTTGCGCATACGTAAGCGGGCACAGGGAACGACATGTACTGTAGAGGCCATGTGCCCCAGGAGCTACAGCATTTCGCGGGCAGGCAGATAGTCCCGTTGGAGTGTCTGGGACGCTAGTTCAATTACACGGGCACAGCGGAGCTGGGGCAGGAATGCTCTGGACTAGAGTGTCCAGCAGAGCTCTGATGAACTCTAGTCTTTGAGTTGGAGCAAGCTGGGATTTTGTGATGTTTATGACAAATCCCAAGTGTTGTAGTACCGTGATGGCACGATGAAAATTTATTTTTATTTATTATTTTATTTAGTGTCTCTTTTATACCGTGCTATTTAAAATCAGTGCGGTTTACATACAACAGTAACTTATACAGTGTGGCCTAGGCTGCACTGTATTTACAATGAAACAGGTGCTGTAACTTGGACATCGCTAGGGTAACTATTTACAGGCTGGAAATCAAGTCAAGGTCCGTGCAGGACTATCGCTGGGTAGAGTAAAAGTGAGGGCTATATACATGCTGCTATTTACAAGGTATGCATGGTTGTTAATGGCGCCCCTGGGTGTGGTTGCCTCATCGCGTGCTGGGTGTGCTAATGGGGCAGACCTGGTGGAGGGGGGTGGCAGTTTGTGGGCTGTCATCAGAGTAGTGCTTGAGGAAAAGGTGGTGCTTCAGTGCCTTCCTAAATTGGGCAAGGTCGGAGATTGCCCGGATCTGGGTGCATAGAACCTGAATGCCCTATTTATTGTTGCCTGGGTGCATTTTGTTATTGCCTTCGGAATTACCATTGTGTTGACGGCTGTGGATCTTCTGGATCTGTTAGGGGGCATGGGGTGGATTAGCTCCGTGAGGGAGGTGGAGGAGAGCTTGTTGATGGCCTTGAAGGTCATTAATAGAATTTTAAAAGAGAGTCTGCAGTGGATGGGGAGCCAGTGGAGGTGTTTCAGGATTGGTGTTACATGATCAAAAGAAAGTTGCACCTCTAGTGAGGTGTTTGCTTTTATGAGCTAGTCATCTAAGTAAGGGAAGACAAATATCCCCAGAGACCTTAGATAGGCGGCTATAACCACCATGCACTTTGTGAAGACTCTTGGGGCAGAGGTGAGTCCAAAGGGAAATACTCTGTATTGATAATGTGTTCCCCGAAAAGTGAAGTGTAGTTATTTCCTGTGTCCTGGATGGATGAGAATATGTGTATATGCTTTTTTTTTTTTTAAGCTCTAGACAACTGAGCCAGTCCTGACTCTGGAGGTAGGAAAAAAGAGTCCTGAGGGAGATCTTGAAATTTTCTTGGAATAGAAACTTGTTGAGAATTCTGAGGTCCAGAATGGACTGTATCCTCTGGTTTTCTTTGGAATGAGAAAGTATGGAGAGTAGAAGCCCATACCCTGTTGTGATGGCGGGACCTTCTCTAAGGTGCCCTGGGTCAGAAGAGAAGATACCTCATCCTGTAGGAGAGTAGTGAGAGGGGGCTGTGTTTGAAATTCCCCTCTGCAAGTGGAGGGCGGCAGAGTTTGCAGATGAAGTCTGTAGCCTTCCTGGACTATGTTTAGTGTCCACTGCTCTGAGGTGATGAGGTGCCATCTGTGTGCATAGTGATACAATCTGCCTGCTATGTGGAGGGGCTGGAGGACCTACAGAGGCAGGATGGCAGTTTTCTCTAGAAGAGAGTCAAAAACCAGGCCCAGACTGTGGCTGTGCAACTGGATGAGGTTTAGCCCCCTGTGGCTTCTTTTGCTACTTAGGAGTTTGTTGCCTCTTCTGTGGTGCTTGAGTCTGGAACGGAGAGGCAGTAGGATAAGAAGAGTAGAATTTCTTCTTATTATTGTAGAAAGATTTCCTTACAGTTGCCTTTCCTTTAACAGGGTCAGCTGATGTTCTAGACAGTCTCTTTAGAGTAGTGTTTTCTGACTCTAATTGAGAGGCCTTATCTTGACAATCGTTGCCAAAAAGGTCTTCACCTGTGCAAGGTATGTTGCCCGGCTTATCTTGAATCCACTGTTCAAGATCTGAAGCTTGAAGCCATGCAATTCTACGTGCACCGATGCATATTGCTGAGGACCTGCTTGTGCTTTGAAAGCATCGAAGGTGGCCCTATTAAAAAACTTCGTTATGTTCCGGCAATGCTTGACTAGGGCAAGGTAGTCTGTTCTCTTATCTGGAAGAAGAGCGACAAAGGCTTCAAGATCCCTGGATACCTCTTTGAGGAACATTCCCATGTAGAGGATATTGGAGTTAATCCTAGCAGAGAGCATGGAAGCTTGGAATCATCAACGCCCAAAGGCATCAAGGTTTCTCAATTCTCTATATGAAGGGTTAGAGGAGTGGGTCTTCGAGCTTTTGATTCTGCGCATCGTTGATTCGACCAGCATGGAATAGTGGGGGAGCTGCAGTTTTTGGAAGCCCAGGCAATTTGGTACCTGATATATAGTATCGAGGCGTGGACTGTGAGGGGAGACCATAAGGGGAGTCTCCCACATACGGAGCATAAGATCATGAAGGATGCAGTGCACTGGTAGAGTGGCTGCCTCCTTCGGTGCTGTTGGTTATTGAAGGATCTCCAACTCCTCTACCCTTGGCTTCTTCTCCGATGTTACCCTTGGCTAGGTCTCAAATGAATTCCTGGAAGGACATGTCCTCCGGAGGCGACATGCGTTGCTGTTGTGAGGGAGACGGTTTCAAAGGAAGGTTCCGGGGCCCACTGGAATCGCGTCATTTACGCATCTCTGGAATCTGAATCGGAGGACTCAAAGTACCGACTCATACGGTGTTCATCCAAAGCTCAATGTTGGTGCCGGAGTTCCAGCCATGGTGAAGCATTTCGATTGGGGACCGATATCATTGCTGGTTTCCAGGGAGGGAATGGGTGGCGGTGATGTCGACATCATGTGCATGAGCCATGATATCGTAGCTGCAACTGGTGTCATCACGGTACCGATGCTGGTACGGACGGACCTCTGGCTTGATAGGTACCCAGGCTGTCAGGAGAGCTGCTGGGCTCCTCTCGATGGCCAGTATGCGCTGGTCCATAGAGGTTGATGATGCCTGGGTATTGGTCATGTGTGTTTGTGCTACTGTCCCGAGCATGGCACCAGTAGCTCTCTGGAGGTCGAGGCCTTGGAAGAGGACAGGGCCTCCTGCCGGGGCTTTTAGCAGGCCGATCCACCATCTTGCTTCGATGCAGATTTGGGCTTTGACTTTGAGGATACCTGGGTTCCATCAGAGGAGGATGAAGCCCTCGACGAAGTGGATGCTAACGATACCACGTGAGAGGCGAAGAGTGTCCAAATTTAGAGGCCGGGTTTTGTAGGCATCATTTAGTCATCTTTTGACAGAGGGACAGTCTGTTGGCTGGTGCTCTGGGCCGAGGCATTTTAGACACTAGTCATGTGTGTGAGTTCTTGATCTGCTGTTGGCTATTCTGTCTCCAACCAACTGCCCTGAGTGCAGAGGTCCTCGCAATGAGCTTCCCCCCATCCCAGAAGAGAGGCATCCAGGCTTGGAGATGCTATGGCACTTGCCGCCAGCTGAGGGTCACAGTCACCCTGTCTCGGAGCCAGCCAGTGGCCTGGGTCTACTGGGAGCGGAGGCACCACTGGGCCGCCTCATGTGAAGATGGGCATCCAGGGTAACATGGATTGTGGATGCCATGTGGCCCAGCAGTTGGAGCAGAAGGCAAGCAGACACAGAGCATTGGTGCTTCACTTTTGCAGCCAGTGATCTCGGGCAGTTGGCCCTGTCCAGAGGGAGGAAGGCTCTGGCCTGGAAGTGTCCAGTCATGCCCCTATGAACTCCAGAAACTGTCGGGAGGAAATGGGATTTGGGATGGTTTATCATGAACCCCAGATACTGAAGGATGTGGATGGTGTAGAGGCCATGGCCTGTTGCACCTCAGCGGCAGAGCCACCTCTTATGAGCCAGTCATTCAGGTAGAGGAAGATGAAGACACCTTGGAGGCTAAAGTAGGCCGTGACTACCACTAGGCACTTGGCGAAGACTCTGAGGGGCAATAGCTAGGTCAAAGGCTAGTACCCTATACTTGTTGTGGTCACCACCACCATGAACCTGAGGTATTACCTGTGGCTGGGATGGATAAGGATGTGAGTGTACGCATCCTTTAAGTCCAAGGAGCATAGCCAGTCTCTCTGCTGGAGGTAAGGCAGCAGTGTTCCAAGAGAGAGCATCTTGAACGTCTCCCTTACCAGGAACCTGTTTAGATCCTGCAGGTCTAGGATAGGCCATAGGCCCCATGTTCTTTTGGGTACAAGGAAGTACCGGGAGTAGAATCCTTTTCCCCAATGATGTAGAGGCACTGGTTCCTATGAAGAAAGGCTAAAAAGGTTAGGGCTCTTTAACCTGGAAAAGAGACGGCTGAGGGGAGATATGATAGAAATCTATAAATTAATGAACGGAGTGGAACGGGTAAACGTAGATCGATTGTTTATGTTATCAGAATATAGAAAGACTAGGGGACATGCAATGAAGCTACAGGGTAAACTATTTAAGACTAATAAAAGAAAATATTTTTTCACTCAACATGTAATCAAACTCTGGAATTTGTTACCGGAGGATGTAGTAAAGGCTGTTAGTGTAGCTGGGTTTAAAAAAGGTTTGGACAAGTTCCTGGAGGAAAGGTCCATAAACCATTATTAAGAAGGGACCCAGGATATCAATGCTTGACCCAATACAAGCATTGCAGAACCTGTATCTTTTGGGGAAACTGCTAGGTACGTAAGACCTAGATTGGCCACTATTGGAAACAGGATACTGGACTTGATGGACCTTGGTCTGACCCAGTATGGCATATCTTATGTTCTTATGCCCTGTCCTCTAGAAGTCCGGAGAGTTCCTGCAGTAGCAAGGTCTGGTGGAGGAGAGTCCTGGGGGGCTCTCAAGGGAAGAATGCAGGGGGCATCTGCAGGAAGTGAAAGAGGTAACCTTTCCTGACCACCTTTAGTGTGCAGGCATCCATAGTGATAGATGGCCACCTGTGGTCAAACAGGATTAGACCTCCTCCTGTGCGCTGTGGGGTTGGCCTTCTGGAGTGGAAAGAGGCTATGCCCAAGGAGTCAAAAGCTCCCACCGGGCTGGGCTGGAGTCGGTGCCTGGGTTTTGGGAGTATTTGGCTTACGAGGGCCATGCCTTTGTCCCTTGGCCTGCTGACCCTGTTAGGGAGCCAGGAAGGCCTGATACTGAGGGCACTTTCCATAAAGCCTTGCCCTTCCTCAAGTAAGGGGGCTTTTTACCTGAGGGCTTCTGTCTGGGAAGAGTAGTTGTCTTCTTGGAGAGCCTGGTCCTCATCAGGAACTCAGTTTCCAACTTTGCAGCCTTATTGTCACGGGTTTGTCGAAGAGATTCTCTCCCTGGCAAGGGACATCGACCAACTTGTCCTGAACCCATTGCTCCAGGTCGGAAGATTGTAGTCAGGCCTGACGCTGGGTGCTGATGCCTGTCACAGCTACTCTAGCCACCTAATCAAAGCCATTATAGGCTACCTGAGTCAAACTTGGAGCTCTCTCTGATACCCGATGCCAGGGTTCGGAACTCCTGGAGGGGTTCTTTGGAGAGACCAGCCGAGAACTCGGTGAGCTCCTTTGCCAGGTCTCTCAGCTACATGGCCCATGTACAGCTGGTATGCCTAGATCCAGCCTTTGAGCATCGAGCACTGGTAGCACTTTCTGCCCATGGCATCTATAGCTCGGGCCTCTCTCCTCGGAAGCACATAGGAGTGCATCTTTTGGCTCTTGAGCAGACGCATGGCCGACTCCACCACCATGGAATTATATGGCAGCTGTGCCTTCTGGAATCCAGTGCTCCAGCGGACTTGGTAAATCGAGTCCAGCCGCCGGCTCATGATGGGTACAGATGCAGGTGTCTCCCAAATATGGAGAAGTAGCCATTCTAGGATTTGGGGGATGGGCACCATGAGTGCTTCCTTTGGAGGGGCCTCATACTGGAGGATTTAAAGGTCCTCCGTGTGAGGATCTTCCTCAGACTCGGTGTCAAATGCCAGTGCCTTCACCATGTCCCATATGAAGTCGAGGAAGGCCATATCCTTGGGCAGGAACCGGCACCGGGTCTCGGTAGGACACAGATCTGAAGGCACATCACCGTGATGTCGGGTGTCCAAGGACTCCTCATCCTTGGTCTCCCAGGCTGACTCATAGTTGGTGGAGGTATCAAGGGTGGTCCAAGCCTCGGGATCGGGTCCTGGGCCCCGTGTCCTCCAGAGGTCCTGCAGTCTGAGCTGCAGGTACACATCGGGGTGGACCTCAGCCCCGAGGATCATGACCAGGATCGAGACTAAGGGAGAGGAATATCCTGAGGCTCGAAGTGCTAGAGGACCAGCTCAACCACCAGGGAGGTCCTCGAGGTCTGGGCCAATACACCAGAAGAACTGGACATCAGGGACTGCTACTGAGCCATGAAGGCAGACAAGCTGTGCTCCAAGGCCACCATTCTGGTCTCCAGTCCAGATGGCTCCGCAGCTTTCAGCACGGGCACAGAGGATTTCGGGCCTGGCACCGACTCCGTCGAGGGGGTGTCCTCGATTAGGATGGCCTCAGGGGTCCGAAGCTATTTGCCGGAGGCAGAGGATTCCTTTCAGGCAAAATTGGTTGGTTGTTCCTGCTCTGTCCCCTCGGACTCGTGGCATGGGCTGCAGGGCCAGGAATGGGACTTACCCACCCTTCCCCGACCCATCGACCGGTCCTCAAGGATTTCTTCTTCTTAAGTTCCACATCCAGAGTGCTCCGTTAAGAAGACCCACGGCCTCTGTATCCTGAGGCGTCGGGGTCACCCTGGGGTTCCGTGGGGGGTGGGCCTTGGAGCCCGGTGTCACTGGCGACTCTGGGGCAGAGTGGGACCTCTGGAAATTTTTTTCCTGCTGCTGCTGCTGACAATTCTTGATTAACTTGGAGGACATCTTCTTACAGAAGCCCGAGTTCAAGGGGTTGTGGTCTGGTCTGAGGCAACAGAGACAGCAGTCATGGGGATCAGTAAGGGACATAGTACGAATGCACCGATCACACCACTTAAAACCACTGGGAGAGGCCATGGGGAAAAGGGCCCCTGCAAGGTCGAAGACCTTAGGCCCAGCAAGGGAAAAAGGGAGTGAACCTCACCGGTTGAGAAGACTCAAAAAGGAAAAGAACCCGAGATGTGATGCTAAGGCAGGTAGGCTCGTGGGCGGGAAAGGGAACTGGTATGCAACCAGAGAAAAAAAATTCTTTCCGGGGAAAGCAGACACACATTCAATGAGCTCCACAGAAAAAAAGGAGACTGAGGCAAGATGGCACCCTTGGGCAAGAAGGGGACCACGCATGCATGTTTGAAAGCTGGGGAGAAGCTTCCACATGGACTCCGTCGGCGCAGATGTCACTCATATCTGAAGCCTGATTTCCTGCTGGTTCCCAGAGAAAAAGTTCATACCTGCTCCAGGGCATGAATAGGAAAAGCTCTCGTTCTGCCATCCAGACACCAGGAGGGCATAGAGAAGGTGGTACTCTGTTATCTGCTATATTTTTACTGATGATGAAAATGGCAGGGAAACTATTACACTAATAGCCTGCGTTCAGCATAGGATAGATGTCCTTGTTTTTCTAGTGGGATCTAAGCATGATTGTGTTTGATGATCTTAGAGTAGTTAAACAGGTAGAAAAGGTGATGGCAAAAGCTAGAAGGATGCTTGGGTGCACAGGAAGAGGAATGGTCAGCAGAAAAGAGGAGGTGATAGTACCTCTGTATAAGTCTTTGGTGTGACCTCATTTGGAATATTGTGTGCAATTCTGGCGACTGTACCTTCAAAAGGATATAAACAGGTTGGAGTCAATACAGAGGATGGCTATTAAAATGGTTAGTGGTCTTTGTTATAAAGCATATGAGGACAGACTTAAGGATCTAAATATATAGACTTTGGAGGAAAGGCGGGATTAGAGGTGATATGATTGAGACGTTTATATACCTCTGTGGCATAAATGCACAGGAGGACAGCCTCTTTCAATGGAAAGCATGTTCTGCTACGAGAGGACATAGGATGAGGGTGAAAAGGAAAGACTTAGGAGTAATATGCGGAAATATTTCTTTACGGAAAGAGTGGCAGATGTGTGGAATAATCTCCCAGTGGAGGTAGTAGAGATGAGGACAATATCTGAATTCAAAAAAGCATGGGACAAACACAAAGGATCTCTAAAGGAAAAAAGGGGACTGTTGTAGTAATTGATATGGAAGGGCAGACTAGATAAGCCATATGGTCTTTTTCTGCTATCATGTTTCTATGTTTCCAAAATCGGGCCTATACTTAAACATCCTTGATGGATTTTATTTGGACATTTTGCCTTGGACATTCCAGATTTCACCTGGACGTCTTTTGTAAAATGCCATTTTATTTATATGTTCTAGACTTACTTTTACTTAAGGATAATATTTATCTGACAGCAACTGTTTTTATACATTTTTATGAAGGCATAGGCCAGTTAGATACTATCATTCTAAGTGCTAATTCAGTTTACTGTTAGCATTTCAACATTTTTCCTATCAAACCTAATTTAAAAGGAGGGATAAAAAACAACAAAACTTGACTTAGTTTCAGTACATTTGACTGTGTTCCTCCTCAATCACAATCTTCTTTACGTCAATGGATGTTGAAAGATTGACATCAGAACATCCTACCTTTCTTATTGAAAAATAATCAATTATTTTACTGCAATTACAAATTGTTATTACTATATAGTTTAACTACAAGGTATAACACAAGAAGTATAACGCTGACAGTTATTGCACTCAGTCTCCTTCAAAGTAGTCCTCTTCCGAAAAAGCGTAGTTACTCACCTGTTACAGGTGATCTCAGGGAACAGCAGGAATTTAGTCTTCACATCGGTACCGATGGAGCCTGCGTGGGAATGCTCCCCAGCATCCAATAGAAAAGCTTTTGGGAGCATCCCACAGCACATGCATGCTGCCTTCCCGCCTCTCTACCTCTCTCACTTCAGTTGCATTTATAGCTGAGACCAAAGGAGAGAAGTAGAGAAAGAGAGAGATAGAGACAACTCCTAGTGGAGGTGGGTGGGTTGTGAAGACTAAATTCCTGCTGTTCCCGGAGATCACCTGTTACAGGTGAGCAACTATGCTATCTCCAGGAATAAGCAGGAATGTAGTCTTCACATATGGGGACTCCCCAGCTGAAAGATGCCAAGGGGTGACCCCAGCTAGCTGCGAACTCAGGTGAGATGGGTCATGCTTCCTCCCATGGACCCTAGGCATCCAAACTATGGATGGTGAGTAGGAGTTGTATTAAGTATGGAAGAGATGTTGTAGAACAGCCTGGCCAAATGAGGCATCCCGACGGGAGTCCTTGTCTAAGCAATAGTGGACTGTGAAGGTATGTAGCGAAGACCAAGTGGCTGCTTTGCAGATGTCATCAATAGAGACAGAACGAAGGTTAGCCATTGAGGCTGCCATTGCTCTCACATTGTGAGCCGTGACATGGCCTTTGAGAGAAAGTCCCTTACTCTGATATGTATAGGATATGCAATCTGCAATCCAATTTGACAGAGTTCTTTTAGAAACTGGAAGTCCCAAATGACTAGAGTCAAAAGCCACAAAAAGCTGAGATGATTTTCTATGTGGCTTAATTCTTTGGAGATAAAAAGTCAAGGCTCTTCTACAATCCAATGTGTGAAGATTCCTTTCCGCACTGGAGGCATGAGGCCTAGAGAAGAATATAGGAAAATAAACCGACTGGTTTAAATGAAAAGGCGAAACCACCTTTGGCAGAAAGTGAGGATGAGTCCTGAGCACTACTTTATCATGGTGAAACCTTGTATAAGGAGGGTCAGCTACTAACGCCTGTAGTTCACTAATGCATCTTGCAGAAGTGATGGCAATTAGGAAAATAACTTTCCATGAAAGAAACTTTAGGTCTGACGTGGCTAAAGGTTCAAAGGGCGGTTTCATAAGCTGACCAAGAACAAGATTTAGATCCCATGCCACCGGTGGTGGTTTAATGGGAGGTTTTGTTAAAAGTAGGACTCTCCTAAATCTTGATATAAGTGGATGAGAGGAAATAGATTGTCCATTGAAAGGTTTATGAAAAGCAGCAATAGCACTAAGATGGACCCTAACTGAATTTGTCTTCAGACCAGAAGTTGATAATTGTAGAAGATACTCTAGTAGCAACTCTACAGGTACTAAAAGGGGGTCAAGTCCCTTTTGTGAACACCAGATAGAGAACCTTTTCCACTTGAAAGTGTAGGAACGTCTTGTGGAGGCTTTTCTGGAAGCCAGATATTGACCTTTACTTGTTGAGAAAGGTCAATATCCTGGAATTCTAGGCTTTCAGTAACCAGGCCCTGAGATGTAGGGACTGGGGATTTGAATGCAGTAAAGATCTGTCCTCCTGCGACAGGAGATCGGGAGCATTCCCCAACTCCAGAGGAGTGGTTTGAGAGAGACGCAGAAGAAGAGGATACCACATTTACCGTGGCCAACGTGGAGCTATGAGTATCATACGACCTCTGTCTCTCTGAAGTTTGAATAAAGTCTTGGGAATGAGGGGAATGGGTGGGAAGGCATAGAGGAAGTCCTGTCCCCAGTGGAATAGGAAAGCATCTCTTGCCTGATAGTTTTGAGACGGAATTCTGGAACAGAATCGGGGAAGTTTGGCATTCTGTGGACTTGCAAAGAGGTCTATATCTGGTGTTCCCCAGATTCGAAACACTCGAGCAAGTTGGTATGAGTGGAGGGACCACTTGTGTGGCTGCAGTATTCGACTGAGTTTGTCTGCCCACAAGTTTTGAACGCCCGGAAGGTATACCGCAAACAGGTGAATTTGTAACTCTCTGGCGAGGGCCCATATTCGCAAAGCTTCATTGCATAGCGACAGAGAGCCTGTTCCGCCTTGCTTGTTCACATAGAAACATGACGACAGAAAAAGACCACATGGCCTATCTAGTCTGTCCTTCCATATCAACAACAGTCCCCTTTTTTCCTTTAGAGATCCTCTGTGTTTGTCTCATGCTTTTTTGAATTTAGTTACTGTCCTCATCTCTACCACCTCCACTGGGAGACTATTCCACGGATCCACCACTCTTTCCGTAAACAAATATTTCCGCAAATCACTCTTGAATCTATCCCCCTTCACCCTCATCCCATGTCCCCTCGTAGCAGAACTTGCTTTCAATTGAAAGAGGCTCTCCCCCTGAACATTTATGCCACGGAGGTATTTAAACGTCTCAATCATTTCACCTCTATCCCGCCTTTCCTCTAAGGTGTACATATTAAGATCCTTAAGTCTGTCCTCATATGCTTTATAATGAAGACCACTAACCATTTAAGTAGCCACCCTCTGCACCGACTCCATCCTGTTTACATCCTTTTGAAGGTGCGGTCTCCAAAATTGCACACTATACTCCAAATGAGGTCACACCAAAGACTTACACAGAGGCTCTATCACCTCCTTTTTTCTGCTAGCCATTCCCCTCCGTATGCACCCAAGCATCCTTCTAGCTTTTGCCGTCGCCTTTCCACCTGTTTAGCTACTTTAAGATCATCAGACACAACCACGCCTAGGTCCCGCTCTTCTTTAGTGGACAAAAGTACTTCACCCCCTATACTATATTGCTCCCTTGGATTGCTGCAGCCCAAATGCATGACCTTACATTTTTTAACATTAAATCCCAGCTGCCAGATTCTAGACCATTCTTCAAGCTTAGCTAGATCCCTCCTCATGTTATCTACACCTTCCTGGGTGTCTACTCTATTGCAGATTTTGGCATCATCCGTAAAAAGGCACACCTTACCCGACAGCCCTTCTGCTATATCACTAACAAAGATGTTAAAAAGAATCGGACCAAGGACAGATCCCTGGAGCACACCACTGGTAACATCCTTCTCCTCAGAGTGAGCCCCATTTACCTGTACTCTTTGTCTTAGAACATAGCTACCTGATTGTCGGTTTGGACCAGAACTGTTCTGTTGCTGAGATGGCCCTGAAAGACTTGAATAGCATTGAAAATGGTTCTCAGCTCTAGGAGGTTTATGCGAAGGGAAACCTCCTGTGAGGTCCAAAGACCCTGAGTAGGGAGCTCGTTCAAGTGGGCCCCCCCAACCCATCTTGGACGCATCTGTCGTCACAGTGGTTTTGGCATAGAGGCTGCTGGAAAGGAGAGCCTACAAAGAGGTTTTCCAGGGATTGCCACCATTGCAGGGATGAAATCAGATGTGCGGTAGTTCTGATTTTGTCTGTTAGTCGACCCGAGGCTTGTGACCACTGAGAGGAAAGGGTCCACTGGGCTGCTCGCATGTGGAGGCAAGCATAGGGAACCACATGGACAGTGGATGCCATGTATCCCAGCAGTTGAAGCATCTCCCGAGCAGTAAGGAATACCTTCATAGATGCTTGAGATCCCAGTTGTATTATACGTAGACTCATTTCAACAAAAGTCATATATGCCATAATTTTTACTAGGAATCTAACCAAGACCAATGATCTGAAAAACCACTGTTGTACTTCAACTATAAAAACTAATGACCATCAACACACGAACAACCCATCCAATCTTAAAAATTATCAACAATTCATTCATTGACCTCCCATCACCATCAAACATCTCATCACTCTGAAACTTCGGCTCACTCCTTGGAATCTGTCACAGGTAGGATGGTGACAGCAGTATTACTACTATTATCTCTACCAGTACTAGCAGCTGGCATCACAATACTACTCACAGATCGTAACTTAAATACTACCTTCTTCGATCCTGCTGGTGGCGGGGACCCAATCCTTTACCAACACTTATTTTGATTCTTTGGTCACCATGAAGTATATATTTTAATTCTTCCCGGGTTTGGTATGATTTCACACATTGTAACTTACCACTCTGGTAAAAAAGAACCATTTGGTTACATAGGTATAGTCTGAGCTATAATATCCATCGGACGTCTTGGATTTATCGTATGGGCCCACCATATATTTACAGTTGGCATAAATGTATATACTCGAGCATATTTCACATCAGCAACAATAATTATTGCTATCCCCACTGGAGTAAAGCTTAGTTACTCACCTGTAACAGGTGATCTCCGGGAACAGCAGGAATTTAGTCCTCACATATGGGTATCGTCGGTACCGACGGAGCCTGCGTGGGAACGCTCCCCAGCGTCCAATCAGAAAGCTTTTGGGAGCATCCCACAGCACCTGTGTGCTGCCTTCCTGCCTTTCCCAACTGCCTCTCTCCAGCTGAGTTTTAAAGCTGAGACAAAGAGAGAGAGAGGGAAAGGAAAGAGATAGATAGAGAGATACAACTCCTAGGGGAGGTGGGTGGGTTGTGAGGACTAAATTCCTAATGTTCCCGGAGATCACCTGTTACAGGTGAGTAACTAAGCTATCTCCAGGAACAAGCAGGAATGTAGTCATCACATATGGGGACTCCCTAGCTTTAGGTGCCAGGGAGAGACCCAAGAAGTTGTGTGTCCCTGAAAAGGGCTCCACTTCCTCCTAATGATCTCTGGCATCCTACCAGGGATGGTGGGTAGGAGTTGATTAGGTATGGAACAGGTGTTTGAGAACAGCCTGACCAAACAAGGCATCCCAGTGGGAGTCCTTGTCCAAGCAGTAATGGGCTGTGAAGGTATGAACCGAGGCCCAAGTGGCTGCTCAACAGATGTCGTCAATAGACACAGAGTTTAGATGACCCATTGAGGCTGCCATGGCTCTCACATTGTGAGCTGTGACATGGCCCTCCAGAGAAAGGTTCTTACTCTGATAGGCGAAGGAAATACACTGAGGAATCCAGTTAGACAGTGTTCTCTTGGAAACTGGAAGTCCCAAATGAGAAGGATCAAAAGCAATAAAGAGTTGAGAGGACTTTCAATGTTGCTGTGTTCTTTGTAAGTAAAAAGCTAGAGCTCTTTTACAGTCCAAGGTATGAAGATTCCTCTCTGCATTTGATGCATGAGGTCCTGGAAAAAAGACAGGTAGGTAGACCTCTTGGTTGAGGTGAAAAGGCGAGACCATTTTAGGCATTAAGTGTGGATGAGTCCTAAGGAGTACCTTGTCATGATGGAACCTTGTATAAGGTGGATTAGCTACTAGTGCTTGCAATTCACTAATGCGGCGTGCTGATGTGATTGCAATGAGAAAGGTAACCTTCCAAGAAAGAAATTTCAAGGAGGTGGTAGCCAAAGGTTCAAAGGGTGGCTTCATGAGCTGACCAAGAACCAGGTTCAAGTCCCATGCCACCGGAAGCGGTCTAATGGGAGGCTTAGTTAGAAGGAGGCCTCTCATAAATCTTGCTATAAGAGGATGAGAGGAAATAGGTTGTCCATTTAGAGGCTTAAGGGAAGCTGCAATAGCACTCAAATGGACTCTTACTGAATTTGTTTTAAGGCCTGCATTAGACAAATGGAGGAGATACTCCAGCAAAGATTCCAGAGGTATCACAAGGGGGTTAGGACCCTTTTCAGAACACCAAATAGTAAACCTCTTACACTTGAAAGCATAAGAACATCTAGTGGAAGGTTTTCTGGAAGCATAAAGAACATCTTTCACTTGCTGAGAAAGATGAAGATCTTGGAGATCTAGGCCTTCAGCAACCAAGCCCTGAGATGCAGAGACTGGGGATTGGGATGCCATAACATTCCGTTCTCCTGAGATAGGAGATCTGGAGCAGACCCTAACTCCAGGGAGGAAGCTTGAGAGAGATGTAGAAGCAGAGGGTACCACACTTGCCGTGGCCAATGTGGTGCTATGAGAATCATGTGGCCTCTGTCTCTCTGAAGCTTGAAAAGGGTTTTGGGAATTTGGGGAATGGGTGGAAAGGCATACAGGAAGTCTTGACCCCAGTGAAGGAGGGAAGCATCCTTTGCCTGAGCTCCCTGAGCCGGAGTTCTGGAACAGAACCGGGGAAGTTTGGCATTCCACGGACTTGCAAAGAGGTCTATGTCCGGGGTTCCCCAAAGTTGAAAAATCCTGGCCACCTGGTCTGCATGCAGAGACCACTCGTGTGGAAGGGGAACTCGACTGAGTCTGTCTGCCCAAGAGTTTTGAACGCCTGGAAGATACACTGCCAGAAGATGAATCTGATGCTCTCTGGCGAGGGCCAACAGTCACACAGCTTCGTTGCAAAGCGACAGAGAGCCTGTTCCTCCCTGCTTGCTCACGTAGAACATGGCTACTTGATTGTCCGTATGAATAAGGACTGTCTTGTAGCTGAGCAGGGTGAGGAACACTCGCAGAGCAAGGAAGATTGCTCTTAGCTCCAAGAGATTGATATGTAGACAACTCTCCTGTGGAGACCAGGTGCCTTGGGTGGAGAGGTCTTGCAGATGAGCTCCCCAACCCATTGGAGAAGCATCCGTTGTAAGAGTTGCTTGGGGCAGGGGTTGCTGAAAGGGGGACCCCAGCAACAGGTTTTGAGTGGACTTCCACCACTGGAGACACAAAAAGAGGCGACTTGTGTTTGCTATTTTGTCTGACAGGCAGCCTGATGCCTGGGTCCATTGGGTGGATAAAGTCCACTGAGCTGCCCTCATGTGAAGGCGAGCATATGGTACCACATGCACGGTGGATGCCATGTGGCCTAGTAACTGTAAGATTTCTAGAGCAGTTAAAAGGGGCTTTAGCACTGCTTGAGAAGCTAATTGCACCAAGCGAAGGCAACGGCCCTGGAGAAGATAGGCCCTTGTCCTTGTGGTATCCAGCAAGGCTCCTATGAACTCTAGAGACTGAGTAGGAGTTAGATTGGATTTTGGGATGTTTATTACCAGCCCTAAATACTGAAGGATACGCATTGTGCAGGAGAAGTCTTGGCCTCTGACTGTGTTGGAGCTCGAATGAGCCAGTCGTCCAAGTAAGGGAAGACAAATATTCCCAGAGTGCATAGAAATGCTGCTACCACAGCCATGCATTTCGTGAACACCCTTGGTGCAGAGGCCAGACCAAAAGGAAGCACCCTGTATTGGTAGTGCTTTCCTTGAAACAGGAACAAAAGGAACCTTCTGTGGGTTGGATGGATGAGAACATGGGTGTACGCATCCTTGAGATCTAGAGAACAAAGCCAATCCTGACTCTGAAGGTATGGAAGCAGAGCTCCGAGAGAAATCATTTTGAATTTCTCCTTGACAAGGAATTTGTTCAATTCTCTGAGATCTAAGATAGGTCTGTATCCCCCAGTTTTCTTTGGAATAAGAAAATAAGGGGAATAGAACCCTGTACCCTGTTGATGAAGAGGCACTTCTTCTATTGCCCCTTAGGCAAGAAGGATGGTAACCTCCTGTCCTAACAGGTTGATGAGAGAGGTCGGAGAATTGAACTGCTTCACTATTGTGGGAGGGGGCATGCTTGAAAAATGAAGTTTGTACCCCTCTTTTATGATGGAGAGTGTCCAATGCTCTGCTGTTATTTGCCCCCATCTGGGAGCAAAATGACATAACCTTCCTGGAATGGTGGACGGTTCTGGTCCTTCCAGAGCTAGAAAGGCTAAGTTCTCTAGCTGAAAGTCAAAGGCCCTGAGGAGGCTGAGGCTGCTGGGCCGGTTGAGGCCTAGCAGCCTTTGCTTTCTTCTGTTTGGGTGGTTGCTGACGTTTGGTTGAAAACTGACCTGCAGAAGATGCCTGCTGACAATAAGCAGGATAAAATCTTTTCTTTTTAGAAAAAGGTGTTTTCTTGAACAACCTTTTCCTAACAGGATCAGCAGTAAACTTGGATAGTCTATCCAAAGTGGAATTTTCAGCATCCATTTCATTGGCTTTTTCTTGCCAATCTTTACCAAACAGGTTCTCACCAGTACAAGGGATATTTCCCAATTTATCTTGTACCTAGAGCTCTAAATCAGATGCTTGGAGCCAAGCAATTCTACGTGCACCTACGGCAATAGCCGAGGTTCTGCTTATACATTCAAAGCAGTCGAAGGCTGCACGGTTGGAGAATTTAGAGACATCTTGGGCATGTTTGAGCCAAGTGAGAAACTCCTGCCTTTTATCCTCAGAGATGAAAGGACTTAAAGTCTGTAGATGATCAGTAACTTCCTTTAGGAACATTCCCAAGTAGAGACTATAGGAACTGATTCTTGCAGCAAGCATGGAAGCTTCAAAGACTACGTCCAAAAGCATCCAGAGTTCTGCATTCACGTCCTGGAGGATTAGAGGCATGTCTTTTTGCACTTCTAATCCTTCTCATAGCAGATTCCACCACAATAGAGTGGTGAGGAAGCTGAGTTTTATGGAAGCCAGGACAAGGAGGGACACGATACATAGTATCTAACCTACGAGAATGAGAAGAGGTGGTAAGAGGTGTTTCCCACATCCTCAACATGAGATCATATAGAATCTCATGAATGGGTAGGGTAGCTGCCTCCATAGGAGTTTTGGGATACTGTAAAATATCCAACTCCTTGGCCCTTGGCTCTGTCTCGGGGGCCACAGTGATGGACAGGCCCCAAGCCACCTCTCTGATGAAGTCTTGGAAAGACATGTCCTCTGGAGGAGACATCCTGCGTTTAGGGGAGGAGGACTCCTGTGGAAGAAGCATCGCTGCATCGACAGAACTTTCAGAATCCTCAGATTCTTCTGAGGAATCGAAGTATCGTCTGTCCGGATGCTCCTGCAGAGCCCGATACCCGTACCGAGCAAGATCGGTATCGGGAATAACCGGTACCGGGGAATCGGAGGACAGGGTACCGGCAGATCATAAGGTTTTATCTTTTTATTCACTGTCGGTGGATTGACTGGACTCGTCCTGGCCAACTCCTCTCTAGACATTGTACTCCACGACACATACTACATAGTAGACCACTTCCACTATGTCTTATCCATGGGTGCAGTATTTGCAATCATAGGGGGTTTTATCCATTGGTTCCCACTATTCTCCGGTTACACCTTACACAACACATGAACAAAAATCCACTTTGGGGTTATATTTGCTGGAGTAAACATAACCTTCTTGCCACAACACTTTCTAGGCCTTGCAGGAATGCTGCGACGATACTCAGATTACCCTGATGCATACACACTATGAAACTCTGTCTCATCAGTTGGATCATTAATTTCACTAGTCACTGTCATCATAATAATATTTATTATCTGAGAAGCATTCTCAGCCAAACGAGAAGTCCTAACTACAGGACTAACAATAACAAATGTAGAGTGACTACATGGCTGCCCTCCATCTTATCACACATATGAAGAACCAGCATTTGTACAGGTACAAAAAGGGTAAGAATCAAACCCACATTTAATTAGTTTCAAGCCAATCACACAACCACCATGCCTCCTTTTTCATAAGATGTTAGTAAAGCATTTACATTATTTTGTCAAAATAAAATCACGAGTTAGACCCACGTACATCTTCATGGCACAACCATCACAACTAGGATTCCAAGACGCAGCATCACCAGTTATAGAAGAGCTACTTAATTTTCACGATCACACTCTAATAATTGTATTCCTAATTAGTATTCTAGAAGTGATGTGATCTCCTGCCACAAGAGGTCGGTGGCAGGGCCCTGAGAATTTAACTGTTTTATTATTGTAGGTGGGGGCAAGTTGAGAAAATGAAGCTTGCACCCCAGTTGTACAATGGACAGAGTCCAATTTTCTGATGTTATTTGTTGCCATCTTTTGGCAAAAAAGCATAGTCTTCCTGGAATGGTCAAGGGTTCTGGACCTTTTAGGGGCAGAATGACTAAGTTCTCTAGATAGAAGTCAAAGACCCTGAGAGGGCTGGGTCTGTTGAGCCAGTTGAGCTTTTTGAGCTTGCGGCTTTCTTTGCTGTCTGTTCTGCTGTTGCCCCTTCTGGGGAACATGGAGCGGACAGTGAGTTTGATGGGTGTAAGATTGGTAAGGCTTCTTTTTCTTACTGAAAAAGGGTTTTTTGAATATTTTCTTCTTTGCTGGGTTGGCTGTAGACTTTGACAATCTGTTTAAAGTAGTATTGTCAGATTCAAGCTGATTAGCCTTGTCCTGCCAGTCCTTGCCAAAGAGATTTTCTCCTGTGCAAGGAATGTTCCCCAGCTTTTCTTGCACCCACTGTTCTAAGTCTGATTCTTGAAGTCAAGCAATACGACGTGCTCCTATGGATATAGCAGAGGTTCTGCTAATACATTCAAAGCAATCAAAGGTAGCACAGTTCATGAATTTTGAGACATTCTGGGCATGCTTTACCAGAATAAGGTAGTCTGCTCTTTTTTCCTCCGAAACACAAGGACTAAGGAGCTCTAAGTCTTTTGTAACTTCTTCCAGGAACATTCCCATATAAAGAATGTAGGAACTGATTCTGGCTCCTAACATGGAGGATTGAAAGCATCGACGGCCAAAGGCATCGAGAGTTCTGGATTCACGGTCTGGAGGATTAGAAGAATGTGGGGGTTTTTTTTAGGAAAGAAGAAGAGGAGAACCGACGGTACCAGTAGGCGTCGAATGAAGGCAGACGCGACCACAAAAAATAAGAAATAAAGGTAAATTTTCTGCGGTGACAGGGTAACACGCCCTGTCGGCTCCGCGGAAAACAAAGAACTGAAGTGAGAGAGGTACAGAGGAGGGAAGGCAGCACGCATGCGCTGTGGGATGCTCCCAAAAGCTTTCCTATTGGACGCTGGGGAGCGTTTCCGCGCGGGCTCCGTCGGTACCGACGATACCCATATGTGAAGACTACATTCCTGCTTGTTCCTGGAGATAACATACTTCCTCCAGCGTTCCTGCCACTGCTGGAAACAATTTTGAAATGCCTCTTTCATTATGCTGTGAAGCTGCTTTGTCAAATTTTGCATAATGGTCTCAGAGTCGTCAAATCTCCTTCCTTTCAGTGGTTATTTCAGTCGGGAAAAAAAAAGTCACAGGTGTGAAGTCAGGTGAGTATGGAGGCTGACGGACTCACTCGATTTGGTGTTTGGCCAATAACTGCTGGACAAGATGTGATGCGTGAGCTGGGGCATTATCGTGATTAAGCAAACATTCACGATTTCATTGCAACTCTGGCCTCTTACGAGAACTGCATCTCTCAAAAGAGTCAGAATTTGGATGCAGTACTCTTTATTGATGGTTTGGCCTTTTGGAGCATAATCATGATGAACAATACCCTGGTAATCAAAGAAAACTGTGAGCATGATCTTGACATTGCTCCTCACCTGACAGGCTTTCTTGGGTCTGGGAGAGTTTGGAGTCTTCCATTATGAAGACTGAGTCTTAGTTTCCAGGTTATAACCATAAACTCGAAATCTGAGTCATTTTCAATGCATTCCAACTCCTCCCTGGCTGCAGACAGTCAATCTTTTTGATCAGGGGACAGGTGTTTTGGCACAAATTTTGCAGACACACGTCTCATCCTCAAATCGACAGTAAGAATGGACTGTACCGACCTGAAACTGATGTCCATGTCCTCAGCAAGCTCCCTGATAGTTAATTGACGATTTGAGCATATTGCGGCACACATTGCTACAACCTTGTCTTCATTCTTGCTCGTGGATGGCCTTCCAGAACGTTCGTCGCTGTCAACTTTGGCGGCCCTCTTGGATACGTTTGTGCCAGTCAAACTCAAAAATGACTCATGTATTCATCGCCATACACTTTCCGTAGCTTGCCATAAGTCTCTTTGCACGAATCTCCAAGTTTCTGGGAGAATCTAATGCAAATTCGCTGTTCAATGTTTTACTCATCATAAATCTGCTGAACTGCTTTTACACGATACTAAACATCACATGATTATAAAAGTACAGGTGTGCTGTAGCCATGCTACACTGCACATGCAGAGCAAATAACTAGGACACTGCATGATTAATAACATTGTGGTGCGACATATTGTTATATAGGTACACAAAGAATCTTGATACTTTTTAATCACACCTCGCATTTTAGGGGAAAGAGGATTTGGAATTAGTTCGCACCTTCTCGATATTAGCTCAAGGTGCGTTACATTCAGTTATAGTAGACATCTCCCTGTCCCCAGAGGGCTTACATTAAAATCTATGAATACGTACCTGAGGCAGTGAAGAGTTTAGTGACTTGCCAAAGATCACAAGGATTTGAACCCTGGCTTCCCCAGTTCTCAAGTCCACTGATCTAACCATTAAGTACTCCTCCGCTTGACCAATACTACATACAAAGTGTTATGTATATTAGTATTAGAAAAAAAACTTTTCCTATCAGGACCATAGTTTCATAACACAATTAACATGAAAAATATTACAGCAGGAACAACCAGCTGTGACATTTTTTTGATTATAAAGTTCTCAAAAAACATGAAGATTTTTGGGCTGACTTGGTGATTCACTATCATGAGGAAGGTTTCTGGATTGATTCTTGGGTCCCTACTTTCTTTGCCTGGATTGGCTGAGGCTGGGATGTTATGGAGTTATGGTTATTACGTGGGTATGGCAACTAGATTATCAGAGTTTGCCCCCATGGTTGTAACGTTCCAAAAGGAGCCAGGCAGCCTAGGTACTCAGGATGCTTACTACAATGACTCAAAAAGTATTTTGAGGGAGGAGGGAGAATATAAAATACGGGAAAAAAATACAAATTAAGGCTTACTGCATCAGAGCACATGAGCCAACGAAAAAGGAGAAGGAGAGAACAACTAGTTCCAAGAGTCTGACTTTTTTTTCTCATTAAGGTGACATTTTACTTATCAGTTAATGTCCTTTCTTTGAGTCCTGCTAGACTAGTCCAGACAAGTGGGGTTGTGTTCTCCTACCAGCAGATTGGTGGAGACAAACAACCAATGAAAAGCCCAGGTTTCAATGATATCACTCCTATGCCTCTATTCGCCTCAGCCTCCAGAAGTTCCTTCAGTATTTGTCCCAAAGTATATGGGAGAAACATGGCAAGCCTCACACATCCTCAATTGTGGGCAACAAGATCAATCAATAGTAGAGAACAATGTACAGCATAGCATAAACAGAAGGTTGTCAGGAGAAGATGAACCTTTGGAGCAAAGTATAAAAATCATAGCGGACCCAAATGTACAACAGCTAAAGAACAGAGCAAAGACAATTTCATGGGAGGGCCCTAGACTGGTCTAGCAGGACTCAAGGAAAGGACATTAACTGGTAAGTAAAATTTTGCCTTCCATATCGTCCTGCTAGACCAGTCCAGACAAGTGGGATGTACAAAAGCTACACCACCACTGGGCAGGAAGATGACACAGCAACTTGCAAAACCCTTGAGACAAAGGCCGTGTCCACCCGCGCATCCAAGTGGAAATGTTTGAAAAGAGGAAAGTGATACCCATGTTACTGCCCGACAACGTCTGCAGGGGCCACCGAGCTCCACTCTGCCCACGAAGTCCCTCATGCTCCGGAAGAATGGGCGCACAAACTTTCTGGAACCAGTCGGTTCCGCAACAGATATGCTAAAGCAATGACCTCCTGAATCCAGTGCCCCAAAGTCAACTTGGCCGTCGTGTCACCCTTGCGCAGGCCACTAAACACCACAAAAAGATAGTCAGACTTAAGAGAGGAATCCGTAACCTCCAAGTACTGGAAAAACACTCTCTGGACATTCACAAGGCGAAGATCCTTATCCTTCCCCCAACACTGCTTCTTAGAAAATGAAGGCAGGCAGACCACCAGGCTCACGCGAAGGGAGAAAGCACATTAGGCAAGAAGGAAGGCACAGATTGAATAGAAATAGTCTCCTTTGAAAAAAGACAGATAAGGATCCCGGCAAGACAGGGCCTGCAGCTCGGAAATCCGCCTTGTGGAATAAATTGTCACCAAGAAGGTTGTCTTGAGCATCAAATCCTTTAAAGTAGTGCATAAGAACGTAAAATATACCATACTGGGTCCTTCAAGCCAAGTATCCTGATTCCAGCAGTGGCTAATCTAGGTCACAAGTACCTAGCAGTTTCCCTAAAAGACACAGGTTCCACAATGCTTGTACTGGGACAAGCAGTGGATATCCTGGGTCCCTTTTAATAATGGTTTATGGACGTTTCCTCAAGGAACTTGTTCAAACCTTTTTTAAACCTTGCTACACTAACAGTTTTCATTACATCCTTCGGTAACGAACTCCAGAGTTTGATTACACGTTGAGTGAAAAAATATTTGCTCTTATTAGTCCTAAATAGGTTACCCTGTAACTTCATTGCATGCCCCCTTTTTATATTTTGATGGTGTAAACAATCGATCTACGCTTACCCGTTCCACTCCATTCATTAATTTATAGACCTCTATCATATTGCCCCCTCTTTTCCAGGTTGAAGAGTCCTAACCTTTTTAGCCACTTTTCATAGAGGTATCCTTCCATCCCCCTTTACCATGTTGGTGGCTATTCTCTGTACCTTTTCTAATAACGCTATATCCTTTTAAAGATAAGGTGACCAGAATTGCACACAATATTCAAGTTGCAGTCACACCATGGAATGAAAGAGGCATTATAATATCCTTTGTTTTATTCTCCATTCCTTTTCTTATGATACCTAGAATTCTATTTGCTCTCTTGGCTGCCATTGCACACTGGGCGGATGGTTTCAACATGTTATCCACAATGACACCTAAATCTTTTTTCTGGGTGGTGATTCCTAATGTAGAACCTTGCATCATGTAACCATAGTATGGGTTGTATTTTCTTAGGAGCATAACTTTGCACTTGTCCACATTAAATTTCATCTGCCATTTGGATGCCCAGTCTTCCAATTTATCAAGGAGCTCTTGCAATTTTTCACAATCCTTATGGGTTTTAACAACTTTGAATAATTTTGTGTTATCTGCAAATTTGATTACCTCACTCGTTATTCCCATTTCCAGGTCATTTATGAATATGTTATAAAGCAGCGGACCCAGCACAGATCCCTGGGGTACTCCACTATTTACCTTTCTCCATTGGGAAATTTAGACATTTAGCTCTACCCTCTGCTTTCTATCTTTTAACCAGTTCCTGATCCACAATAGTACGCTGCCTCCTATCCTAGGACTTTTTAATTTTGTCAAAAGCCTCTCATGAGGGACCTTGTCAAAGGCTTTTTGAAAATCCAGATACACTATATCAACAGACTCACCTTTGTCTATCTGTTTATTCACACCTTCAAAAAAACACAACAGATTAGCAAGACAAGACCTTCCTTGGCTAAAGCCACGCTGGCTGTCTCCCATTAAGTCATAATATTTACATGTTCAGTAATTTTGTTCTTTATAATGGTTTCTACCATTTTTCCCGGTACTGACGTCAGGCTCACCAGTCTGTAGTTTCCTGCATCACCCCTGGAAACCTTTTTAAAAATTGGCGTTACATTGGCCATCCTTCAATCTTCAGGTATTACAGATGATTTTAATAATAGTTCACAGATTACTAATAGTAGGTCTGCAACCTCATATTTCAGTTCTTTCAACACCCTTGGATATATACCATCCGGTCCAGGTGAATTGCTACTCTTCAGTTTATCAAATAGTTGTAATATATCTTCCCAGTGTATCAATATTTCTTTCAATTCTTCCACAGCATCTCATTTAAATACCATTTCAGTCATGGGTAACATTTCTACATCTTCCGCAGTAAAGACCAAAGCAAAAAATTCATTCAGTCTCTCCGCTTGGCCTTGTCTCCTCTTAGTGCCCCTTTTACCCCTCTATCATCTAATGATCCAACTGAGTCTCTCACAGGATTTTTGCTATGAATGTATGCCTTATCAATGCCTTGCATCTAACTTGCCAGTGCTTATGTTGTTTCCAGATTTCGTCATTTGGCTCCTTTTTCCATTTCCTGAAAGATGCTTTTTTGGCAACAGCAGCCTGCCTGATCTCACTTCAATGGCTCAAGGGTGTCACCATCAGGGCCCTGTGCACCAGACACAGATTTCAGGAAGGGATCACAACCTGAAGTGGTGGATGTCGATGCTGAAACCCCTGAAGCATGAGACATCTGGATGCATGGCCAGAGACTTACCAGCCACCGGACCTCAGAAACAGGCCAAAGCTGTCACCTGAACCTTCAGGGAGCTAAGGTAAAGACCTTCTCTAGGCGGTCCTGCAGAAAGGCCAGCAGGGAGGGCATCTTGTCTGCCTCATGAGCTAACTGCTGAGTGCTGTACCATCGCTCGAAGAGGAACCAGATCTACACGTATGCTAGCTTGGGAGATTCTCCTCTGGGCTCCGAGAAGAGTAGAGACCACCATTGGAGAATAGCCCTTATGTGCTAGCCGTCTCCTTTCAGGAAGCAAGAAGGAACCGGGTCCTCCTGGATGATCGGTCCCTGCCACAATAGGCCCTGAGATGGAGGCAAACAAAGAGGAGGTGCCTGCAGGAGCTGCATCAGGACTCCAAACCATTCTCTCCTCGGCCAAACCAGCGCCACCAGAACAATCCTGCCTGGGTGGCGTTCTATACATCTAATCATATACCCCACCAGGAGCCACAAAGGAAACAGGTACAGCAGGTGTTGACTTGGCCAAGGCAGGATCAGGGCGTCAACGTCCTCCGACCCCGTCTCCGGGTGCCGACTGATGAAGTGGCAAACTTGGCATTGGAGCAGGTCAGCATCAGATCCATTTTGGGGTGATCCCAGCGGCAAAGAATCAACTGAAACACCTCCTGACTCAAATCCCATTCTCCAGGATTCAGAGAGTGCCAGCTGAGGAAGTTTGCTTCCATATTGCCAGGATGGACAATGTGCAGAGCCAACAAAGGCTAGGGAGAGTTATTTCCAGAGCTATCCCGGCACTCCTCGTGCTGCCTTGCCGATTGACATAAGCCATTGCTGTGGCATTGTTTGGAAACACTCAAACTGCCCGGCTCTCAACCGGGGACTTGAAACGCAGAAGAGCCAACCTGATGGCCCTTGCCTCGAGGCAGCTGATGGACCACACCACTTCCCTGTGGTTCCAATGGCCCTGGCAATGGGCTCCCCAGCTTGAGAGACTGGCATCCATCGTTAGGAAAATCCCGGAGAAATCGTCCAGGATTTCCTCAGGAGGCAGGGCTGCTGCACACAGAACTGTGCCAGGCAATCCAACAGTCTTTTGACTTTCTCCTCTGGCAGGAAATCTCTGTCTATTAGAGTCAAAATGTGCTCCCAGAAACTCCAGGGACTAGGAAGACAACAGCTAGCCCTTTCCCCAATCACCCAGCCAAGGCCTTCTAAAAGAACATCATTCAGGATATCACCTGAGATGCTTCTGGAAGGGAACAGGCCCGGATGAACTAGCTGTCCAGATATGGATGGAGACAGATCCTTTGGGTGCCACCACCATGACCATGAAGAACATCCTTGGTGTGGTGGATAGCCTGAAAGGGAGGGTGGCAAACTAATAGTGAAAGCCAAGCACAGCGAGAAATGCAGATACTTTGCCAATCTGCCTGGATCAGGATGTGAAATACACCTCGGCCAGATCCAGAGAAGCCAAGAACTCCCCTTGGCACGTTGCTTGAGTCATGGACCGCAATGTTTTCATCCAGAGGCGCAGGTCACACAAGCAGTCATTGACTCCCTTGAGGGTTGGAATGGGCCAAAAGGAACCATCCCTTTTTGGGCACCACAAAATAGATGGAGTATCTGCCCCTGCCCCTCTCTTTCAGCGGGATGGACACCACTGCTTTTCGGTGCAACAACCTGTCCAAGATGGTTTGCATAGTGACATTTTTATTTATTTATTTATCACAGACCCACAAGGGGAGATGAAGGCATCCGGAATTGGCTTTCTGCATTCCAGGACACAGCTAAGCTGAATGGTGTCTACCACTCAGCGATTCTTGGTAACCTGGGCCCATTCCTGAAAGAAAAGGCAAAGCCAGTCTCCAACTGGAGGAACCAGGGAATGGGCCTACAAACCTTCATTGTGCAACCCAGGATGATCCTCCTCTGGAAGGGATTGAGTTTCTGAGTCCATACATGCTACGAAGGACTGAGAACGAGCCCAAAGGCCAGAAGCACAGGGGAAGGTGGTTTTCCAGGTTGGTAATGATGAGAGTCCTAAAACCTTTCGGCATCCGGCCAGTGACCCTTGGTGGATGGGTGGAAGCTGCCGAGAAAAGGGCACCAGCTTGCTTTATGGGCCCCTTTGACAGGTCTTCCGGAAGTCAATCAGATTTTGTCTTATCTGGGTCATTCACCAGCTTTTCTAAATCAGCTCTAAACAGAAGCTTCCCATTAAAAGCCAAATGGGCCAACCAGGCTTTGGAAGATGTGTCTGCTGCCCAGTGCCGGAGCTAATCCAATGCTGTGACACCATCGTCAGGGTACCATCCCTGGCTGCCAAACATACCAGTCATACATGACATCAGAAAGGAAGGCCTTAGCAGACTCCAACAAAGGGGTAGTATCATCTGGTGGAAGAGACTGAATCCACTGGAGCAGGGCTCAAGATATGAGGCTGGTACATACCACCAGCTGCAGAATAGTAGCCGCCACAGTAAACTGGCTCATCAGTAGCAAATCCACCTTATGGTCTAGAAAATCCTTAAAGGCTGATCCGCCTTCCACAGGAATGGTGGTCCATCTGGTAACTGCCATAACCTGTGCATCCACCTTGGAAATGCCAAACCACTCAATGCCATGCATGAAGAGCAGAGTCCAGAAACCAGGGATAAGGCACCTCGCTTGCCACAGGTCAAACAGTGTTTCCTGGAAGAAGATATAAGAGTTAGGTGAGTATCACAACAGTGTGTACTAAGGCTGCAGTGGCCTGAAGGCATGCATTAACTGTGCTTTTATGCAACGTGTGTTACTGGCGCTAGGGAAGGAGTGCACATTGGAGTGTTTGGGTAGAACACTTTAGGACCACATGAGCATCAGGTGCACAACAGGTAAAAAAGCTATTAATGTGTGCAGAAAACTGCGGGAAACCCCCACACTGCACCAATGGTCACCAACGGACCACCCCGAATTGCGTCCCAGGAAGACGGAATCGGGAGACTCCAACAAGGACAATGATGAGGTCAAGTCTTGGTACTCGCCCCTTGAGAGCCCTAGGCAGACGATCAGTGACGGGCTCAGCTCTATTCGCCTGAAACTGTGTTACTGGTTGGCTGTGCCGTACTGCATTTAAGGTGGCTGGCAGGCAGATCCCTCTGAGAGCCTTCTGCGATCCTCAGGAGAGAACAGGGAGGATTAAGGAGAAAGGAGGGGACACTGAGGTTGCTGCACTCTTCCAGATCCTTCCAATTTGTGGCTGCTCAACAGGCTTTTCCCTCCTTCTATGACTACTAAAAAGACTGCAATCTAGTTGAGCCTCCCATGTTGGGCTCAAGTGAGAGAGCTACCTTTGTTTCTAAAGGTGGTCGTTTATGAGCATTTAATCAGTCTTTTCTCAATCCTCAGATTTTCTTCAGAGAGGAGAAAATCCATCCACCATTGCTGGAGACAAAGAAATACCGAAGGGACCTCTGGTGGCTGAAGCAAATAGAGGCATAGGAGTGGTGTCATTGAAACCTGGGTTTTTCATTGGTTCTTTGTCTCCACCAATCTGCTGGTAGGTGAACACAATCCCACTTGTCTGGACTGGTCTAACAGGATGATATGTAATATTAGTATGAAAGGCACATGCTCTCAAGCTTGTATGTGAAACGCTGATGAATTTAACTAGAAAAATCTAAATGCAGAACATTTTGTGTCATTTGTTCAGAATATTCTCTTAGGCTTCTGCAACTAATATCATGATCTTTATAGATTTTTGGGTCATGTCATATCTTAGTAGGTGGAACCAACATTTCAGCTATTGTGCTGTGGCCATGCAGTGGATGTCTGTTCTTACATATAATAGTTCTCAAACCGTATTGGTGAGATTGAGGCAGAAGATTGGAATTTTGATGGGAAAAGTGACAGAAAGATGTTCTTGGGGCTATAATGGCCTGTTTTTCCTCACCTTTTAATTATGCTGGCAGTCATTTGGCCTTCCTTCTACCTATTTTAAAGTGTGGAATACTTCTGGCATGGGCTTCCAAGATGGTATCTTTAAACAATGCCCAGGCCCGATGTAAATTCTTAACCTTTGCAGCTGTTCCTTTTAATGTTTTTCTAACTATTTTCATCATTTTATCATAGTCTCCCCTTTTGAAAGTTAAATGCTAGAGTAATAGATTTCCTTACTGCCCTCCCTCCATTCATTTAATCAAATTTTATCATGTCATGATCACTATTGCTAAGTGAATCCAACACTGTTATCTCTCGTACTAGATCCAATGTTTCATTATGGATTAGATCTATAATAACTACTTGTCATGTCGGTTCCTGAACCAGTTGCCCCATTAATTTATCATTTATTTCATCTAGAAACGTTATCTCCCTAGCATGTCCTGATGTGACATTTACCCAGTCAATACTGGAGTAATTGAAATCACCCATTACTGTGTTGCCAATTTTGTTTACTTCCCTAATTTCTGTTAGCATTTCATCATCTGTGTGATCATTCTGGCTATGTGGACTGTAGTATATATCCACTGCTATTCTCTTCCTCTTCTCACATGGAATTTCTATCCATAAAGAATCTACAGTGCATTTTCTTTCCTGCAGATCTGTTATCCTATTTGAATCAATACCCTCTTTAACATATAGCACCATCCCTCCACCAATTTGATCTACTCTTATTATTGCGATATAATTTCTATACTGGTATCTTAGTTTCTTTTAAAGAACCTATTAATATAATTAACAGAAATACTTATATTTTTATAGTATATTTATATCTAGTATATTTATATCCTGTATAGGAAACAAAAGTAAGCATTCTTAATTTTGAAAACCAAATATATTTAAATCAAATGCAGAGAGAAACTGGGTTATAATAGTGGTGTTAATATCACCACGTTTACTCCACTCAACTGGCTGGTCTCCTGTATAACAGAGAAGCTTGCCTACAGAGTTGCACCAATGCCTCTTACTCATTACCTGCAATGAGCTTACCTTGGTTTCTCTTCAATTGAGACCAACTCTGTACAAAACTCTGATGCCTTTTTTTTTTAATTTAAATGAATCACAGGAGTAACTTACAGTAAAGCAAGGTCTCCATATGATTTAGGAAATAAAATGTCCATACTGCTAATCACTATATTGCCTACCACTCCAGCATTCACCTCTTCATTTTATCTCAACGTTTGTTACTAACAACCCCTCCCCCGCAAAAAAAAAATCTTATGTCATAAAATAACACTAGTATTTAATTAGATACAGCTCTACTTAAATGTTAAAATGATGAATGGCTTACATCCAACCATCTCCATTTAGCTTCCTACAAAGAGATCCAATAACTGTTTTCAATATGTTATTTAATATTTGTTTTCAAAACAATGAATGTTTTTCTTAGGCCATAATAAAGAAACTAATATATAGTAGGTGGCATCTGCAAATGAAAACAAATTTCGACTAAGCAACTAATTTGTTGAGAACTTTCCCTGGAGATGGGACTATGAGAAAATCTTATCTGCAATTGTTATAACAATATGCCTGCAAATATTATAAGATTTTGTTGTAGTTTAGTAACAATTCTTAGAAAGTGATGATGAAAAATCCCCCAAAAAATCCTGAGTGTTAGTGTGTGGGGAAAAGATTGAAATCAAGATGAGAAAGGAACAAAGAAATGCTGCAAACTAAAGCTCCCAAGCCTGAATGAATCTCAGATGAATGTCTAATGCACTTTTCACTGTGGTTGTGTCAAACTACTTGACAGGCCAAAACCTAGAATGTGACAACAGCAAAGATGAGTCTGCATGCAGTCTGTACAGTTGCTAGAACACCTTGATGAATGCAAGTGCAAGATGATCTTCTCCCTTAGGAATGGGAGCATCATCCACTGCCTATTCTTCACAAATGCCTAGGAAAAACTGCACATTTGTCAGAACAATGACATTTAATACTGAAGACCTGGGCTTAATATAATATTGGCTCTTGCATCACTTAGACCGATTGAAGTCAGGCCTGGTATTGGCTTGACATGTCAGACATGATGCAGTAGATAAATAAAACACCTGGGAGACAGTGCACTGAGACTCTGTGAAAACACAATGTTAGAAGGCAGCAAGAGCAGAAGCATTTATTGATCATAAGATGGTGTCAGCACAACAGACAGAAAGTAACCTTTAGGGGGCAGGAGAAGACTACAAATATGAAGAAAAGGTCTATGATCCTAAAATCAAAACACATCTCTGCTTATCCTGAGATTAGATCAGCTCTAAGCCATCCAAGCAAAGTGAAACAGTATATTTTTACATGTATTTAAGTAAGACAACCAAGAATTAACTATGCTGTACAGAAACTCAATTGTCACAAGATCCTGCTTTTGGCATTAAGGAGGACATTTGCTTAGCTATATTTTTTGTGTGGTCCTTTTCTTCCTCTGTTGTCCATAAGTTGTTTCATAGACAAAAATGAGAGGAATTGTCTTAATGGAGTGCTGTCTTTGCTAAGTATCCAAGCATTCATTAGAGAGAGTTTTATCAAAATAAATTGTAAATTCTTGAAGGACACACTATATCTCTAGGATATTAATATAGTCACCCCTAAACAACAAAACAGAAAGCAGGCAGAAGAATGTTTATTTATAACTAGAATGTTTTGCAGCAAATCACATATTGTTAGAGATTTCAAATTTGACTTGAATCCATGGTAGAAGCATTTGGCTGCAACAAAATCAAGCACAATAAAGTAATTCTTCAATCTATTATAAAGGACCAGAATAACTATGAAAGTACTTCTTATAACAGAACTAATGAAGTACATGAAAAAGGAGATACTGAGTTATCCTTGCATGGTGGCAGAAGGAAAGCACTTGCTTTCAAAAGGGTACAGAGTGGAAGACACTCCTTGTAACCTTAGGCAACTCACTTTTCCATTTTTCCCAAAGGGTATACAATTAGACTGTGAAGTTCTTTAGGGACAGGGAAATACTTACTGTACCTGAAAGATAACTCACCTTGAACTAGCAGTGAAAGATGTGAGCTAAATAGAAATAATAGCAAATAAGAGTTCTTTACTATTTATGCTTCTGATGTTCATTGGTATATTTCAGCCTTCTGAAAAAGAGAGGATCATTAACTTGATTATCTTCAGCAATTTAGCATAAATTCACTCACCCCCGTGTTTAAGTAGCAGCTTGCCAATTTCTACATGCCCATTTGACAGTGCATCATGTAAAGGAGTCACCCCATCCACTTGACTGAGCAGGTCTACCTCTGGACAGCGCTGCAGAATTTCACGGACACACTCTGTGCTGCCATGGTTACAGGCTTCATGCAAAGGCGTCCAGCCAGCATAGTCTGAATTATAAAGCAGAAGTTTTTAAAACAAAACAAAAGAAATAGTGAATGCAGTGGTATCATAGTACTTAGACAATTTATACTGTTTGTGGAAAATCTATTTGGCAGTTTTTACTGATTTTTCTTCAAACTCATGAAAGGTGCATTACCATTTTATTTAGCAAAATATAATCAAGTATAAACAACAGACAATTAACCTTTATTTGGCTAACAAAATATGTATGTCCCAAACAAAAATGTATTGGTACAACTCATATTTAAATTTTTCCTGTCATTAAAGAAAATATCAACACCGCTAACAAAACAGTATGTTTACATTTAATAATTTGAAGGGATGAAATGGTTACAGTATGCATTAAATATCAGCCAGATTTAAATACATCAGTCTAGAACAGAATATATAGAACCTACCTTTCACATTAATGCATGTTCCAGGCAAACTGAGAAGCAGAATTAATTTTTCCACTTTGTTCTTCATGCAAGCTATATGTAAGGCAGTCTCTCCTACCATACAAAAGATAACAGATTCTATCAGAATAGGTACTATATTAAGCAAAGAATTTCAAAAGTGCATAGAACTAGGGATTCTGGCTATTCACCAGTTTATCTGTAAGACTGAGCATGATCTCCCAGTTCTCTAGTTTAAACATTTTTAAAGAAAGCTCAACCTCCCTTCCCCTCACTAGAGCTTCTGTTCTATTAGAGCTCCAGAAATGAACCAGCACAAGGTTTAACAGAGGAATTATCCACCCTCTTCCCCCTCCCCTTTAGGCATTTAAAGCTTCCATCACACATTAGAAAAACACTGAATGATCACTGAACACTAAAATACTGGGTTCTGAAGCAGTAAATTCTGAGTGCAGTTATCCTCCTTTAAATTTATTCATGGATCTGTTAATTATACAGCTTTTTTTTGCATAGCATTTACAACCTAATTTAAATGAATGTTTCTGGCCAAGCACGGGTGCCTCAGCACATAAGTATAATTCACAACTTCAAATCTGTTAACAGATGGTTTGCGGCTTCTCAATAGGCTGTCTGGCTTGGGTACAACAGCACTGAGGTAACAGGCTGGGGTAGGGGAGAGGTGCAGATGTAGGCATCTTTAAAGAAAAAAAAAAGAACAACTAGTACCATTTAAAGCCAAAATCAGGGTGGCAAACATACAAGCAAGTACTGAGAACTTGGCTTTGTAGGTCAAGGGATTGCACGTTTAGGCGGTAATTATATAACAGAACACCTATGTGGAAAGCTCAGAATGGTGCCTATTTTATTCTCATTTATAAAGACAACATTGTTGCCTATACGTATGCATCTATAATTTAGGCATGTGAAATCAGCTCTAATAGCATTCAAATTCACACCTGCTACAAAGATGGTGTGAATGTCTGCATGCACTCAGTGTATGCACTTGCATATTTCATAAAAAGCCTGTGTGCATTACACCACCACCACTGCCCTAGAAATACCTACACAGGATCCACATAAAAGCACGTGCATTTTTTGAAAAGCATACTTTTAACGCACATATGCAGCTGTGAAATGTTATGAAAAAAATCTACATGCAGAAGAAACTTTATAAAATTAGCCCATTAGTGTATTCATGATAATATTCAGTCATTTCAATTTGTTTTATACTTACTGTAAAATTACAAAAGCCAGCATTTAAGCAAGGGAACAAGAGAGGTTGTTATATTACAGCAGAATCCTCAACTATGTTATGTACAAAAAAGGTGGATTCTCCTTTCATTTAATTCACAGCACATGTTGCAAAGACATCTCACCAGGAATTTTAGCTTGAAGTTTTATTTTTATTTTATTTTGCTTCATGTTATTTTTTCCACCGATTTTGTCACATCCTTTGTAGTAAGAACATAAATGCCATACTAGGTGAGACCAAGGGTTCATCAAGCCCAGTATCCTGTTTCCAACAATGGTCAATCCAGGTCATAAGTACAGGTTCCCAAAAAGGTACAGATTTCATGGTGCTTATTCTGGGATAAGCAGTTGATTTCCCTGGTCTTCCTTAATAATGGTTAATGGACTTTTCCTCCAGGAACTTGTCCAAACCTTTTTTAAACCCAGCTATACTAACCACTTTTACCACACCCTCTGGTAACAAATTTAGTGTCTTGGTCCAGGCCCAAACATTTTAAGCTTATCGTGCTTATCGGTAGCTGAGATGGTACTTCGGCACTTGGTACATTTTTTGAAGCCACTGTGTGATTTTTCCATGTCTGAGAAGGCTAGAAACATAGAAATATGATGACAGAAAAAGACCACATGGCCTATCTAGTCTGTCCTTCCATATCAACAACTACAACAGTCCCCTTTTTACCTTTAGAGATCCTCTGTGTTTGTCCCATGCTTTTTTGAATTCAGTTACTGTGCTCATCTCTACCACCTCCACTGGGAGACTATTCCATGGATCCACTACTCTTTCCATAAAGAAATATTTCCGCATATCACTCCTGAATCTATCTCCCTTCACCCTCATCCCACGTCCCATCGTAGCAGAACTTGCTTTCAATTGAAAGAGGCTCTCTCCCTGAACATTTATGCCACGGAGGTATTTAAACATCTCAATCATATCACCTCTATCCCGCCTTTCCTCTAAGGTGTACATATTAAGATCCTTCAGTTTGTCCTCATATGCTTTATAATGAAGACCCCTAATCATTTTAGTAGCCACCCTACCAAGGCAAAATCAAAAAGGGCAGGCCAGGAAAGCAGCAACACCACGAATGAAGTAAAAAAGAGAAATGATAATTACACTTACCTGGTAATTGTAGTTCCTTGAGTGACGACAGTTCAGTCCTCTACCTCTGGGTTGTCAACCTCCTCCTGCAGCTCGGAGACTGGCATGTCAGAATCATGACATCACTGGATATAGCCTGCTGATACCTCTTCTCAGCCCCAGTGTGAATTATTAACAAAGCAGACTCAAAGGAGCAACAAATAAGTAGCTAAAACCAATTAATGGAACCTAGTCTAAACTACCCATAGAACCTTTCTACCACTCCGGCAAGGCCTTCTTACACCCTTTACTGCCATAACAGGGATCAAAGATAAAACAGAGTGAACGTGAACCAAACAATGAGACCTACCTATAAAAACTTCTGTTCTTGTCCGTCACTCTGGACCCCTCCTGAAAGAACTCTGGGTGGGATGGAGAACTGAATTGTCGTCACTCAAGGAACTACAATTACCAGGTAAGTGTAATTATCATTTCCTTATCCTTCCTCCAGTTCAGTCCTCTACCTCTGGGATGTGCCAGAGCAGTAATCATTGGGAGGGACCCTTCCAGCCGGCAATCAACATCGCCAAACCGAAACGGGCATCATTAGCTGCTGCGACATCAAGATGGTAATGCTTACTGAACGTATGTAGAGACGACCAAGTCGCCGCCCTACAAATGTCCTCTGGCGGGACCAAACTGCGCTCCACCCGGGAACACGCTTGCGCTCTGGTGGAATGCGCCCGCAACCCTGCAAGCATGGAACGACCTTGAAGTACATAGGCGGAAGCAATCGCCTCCCGAATCCACTGGGCAATGGAACCCTTAGCCGCCGCCTCTCCTTTGCGCACACCTCCGAACAACACGAATAGCTGGTCCGATTTGCGAAAACACTTCGTTACCTTCAAATACTGTCGCAATACCCTCTTTACATCCAAACAACGTAAGCTGCGATCCCTTGCCGTCTTCTAGCGAACCCAGCACTGGCAAGCACACTACCTGATTCAAATGAAAGGGAGACACCACCTTAGGCAAAAAGGATGGAACCGGACGCAACACTACCTTCTCCTTCGAGAAGGATAAGAACGGCTCCCTAGATGACAATGCCTGCAACTCCGAAATGCGCCTAGCAGAGCAGATCGCCACCAGGAATACTGTTTTTAATGTCAAGTCCTTCACCGAAGCTCTAAGCAACGGCTCAAATGGAGGCTTGCACAATGCTGCTAAGACCATATTGAGATCCCAAGGCGGAATCAACACCCTACGCGACGGCCGTAAACGAGAGACCGCCTTCAAAAATCGAACCACATCAGGATGAGCGCCCAGCGGCACTCCCTTAACCTTGCCGCGATAACAGGAAAGGGCTGCCAATTGAATGCGCAAGGAACTGGCTGCAAGACCTTTATCAAAGCCGTCTTGCAGAAATCCTAAGATAAATGGAATGGACACCGTAGATGCCCGAATCTGATGCCTGGAACACCAATCCTCAAATATATGCCAGACACGCACATACGCCAAGGATGTGGACTGTTTCCGTGCTCTAAGCAGCATAGCAACCACCGCCGCCGAATAGCCCTTCTTTCTTAGCCTTGCCCTTTCAATGGCCATATCGTAAGCGAGAACCGATCCACTTGGGGCATGAAAAGAGGCCCTTGCAGCAGTAGATCCGCTCTCGCCGGCAGCCGCCAGGGATCTCCATCTAGGAGATGCACTAGGTCCGCGTACCACGGGCGTCTCGGCCAGTTGGGCACCACCAGAAGCACCCTTCCCTGGTGAGCTCCGATCTTCTGAATCACCCGGCCTATCAATGCCCACGGAGGGAAGACATACAGCAGACCTGCGGACGGCCACCGATGCAACAGTGCGTCGATGCCCTCCGACATTCTTTCTCGCCTTCTGCTGAAGAACCTGCTGGCTTTTGCCGACTCGAAGGTCGCCATCAAATCCATTAGAGGTATCCCCCAGCGAACTACTATCTGTGCAAAGACTTCGGGATGAAGCTCCCATTCTCCTGCATCCACCCGAAACCTGCTGAGAAAATCCGCCTGACGCACAGCCACAATGACCGATCGCAAAGTTTCCATCCGGAAATGCGGAACCCGCAGACAACGATTCACGCCTTTCAGATCTAAAATGGGCCGAAACTATCCGCCCTTCTTTGGCACCACGAAATAAATGGAATACCGACCCACGCCGTACTCTGCCTTCGGCACCTCCACGACCGCCCCTAACTGGATAAGCCACTCAAAGGTCCCGCGGATCGCTAGGACCTTTTGGGCCCCCTGCAGGGCGACATGACGAAGGAATCCCGCACAGGCCATGCCATTTCCAGAGCATAGCCCTGGCGAATTATCTCCAACAGCCACTGGTCAGAAGTGATGTGGGGCCAAGCAGAAAGAAACCCCCGCAGCCGCCTGCCGGGACCCGCCTCACTTCATTGTGACTTGCGATTTGTGGAAGCAGAGCCTGCGGAGAAACCTCTATTAGCTCCGCGAAACCCGCGGAATGCCTGGGCCCAAAACGGAAAGCAACCCCTCTGGAAACTAAACCGCGTTGTATGAAATCTCTGGACATCCCGAAACTGGCCCCAAAACCCTTGGCCGGACCTCCCTTGTTTCGGCTTATCCTCTGGGAGTCTACCCCCCTTGGACTCCCCGAGATCCTTTACCAACTTATCCAAATCGTCTCCAAATAGCAAGCCGCCATTAAACGGTAGCTTGCTGAGACGAGACTTGGAAGAACCGTCCGCCGCCCAATTTCGCAACCACACAGATCTGCGGGCGGCCACCACGGACGCCGTGCTATTGGCAAGCGCTCTGATCAAATCATAATGTACGTCCGCTAAGTACGCTGCCTCAGACTCCAGATGACCCAGTTCTTTGAGCTCCTCGAGATCCATGTGCGGGGACTGACGCAGCCTCTGAACCCAGCGCAAACACGCCCTAGCCACCCAAGCTCCACAGATGGAGGCCTGTAATGGCAGCGAATCCGTCTCAAAGGTCTGCTTAAGTAATCCGTCCACTTTACAGTCTTGGGCATCCCTCAAGGCTGCACTGCCTTCCACCGGGATGGTGGTCTTCTTTGTAACTGCCGACACCACCGCGTCCACCCGTGGCGCCCGGAACCTTTCCTTATCCTTATCGGCCAGAGGATAGAGCCTATTCATAGTCCGTATGCCTCGAAGCCGTACTTCTGGCCGGTCCCATTCTTCTTGGGTAATTCGGTCGACCCCTCGGTGCACTGGAAACACCACTTGCGTCTGCCAAACCGCCTGAATAACCGGAGTGGAGGAGTGGCCTAGTGGTTGGGGCAAGGTACTTCGGGCCGGAAGGTCGGGGGTTCAAATCCCACTAGAGGACAGCAACCTTGGGCCGGAAGGACTGGGGTTTCTAGTCCCACAGGTGCTCCTTGTGGTCTTGGGCAAGCCACTTAACCCTCCATAGCCCATGTTCCCTGTAAAATAGTTCTCTGTGTGCTGTGCTTTCCTGTCTAATCAATGTGTTTATACCTCAAAAATTTCCTGTCATGATTTGACAATTTCCAATCTGTAATCAAACCGCTGCTGATCGCTGGAAGTAGCGGTATACAAATGTATACTAAATAAATAAATAAATCTTCAACCTCTTCCTCCGCAGGTGACTGTGTAGTGAGATTCAACATCTGCATAGCTTCCGTGATCAACGCCGGAAGCTCTTCTCTACGGAAGACCCTAATAGTCTTAGCTTGGTCCTCGGGTTCAGGGATCTCCCCTTCTTCCAGATCCTGCATACCCTCATCATGCTCCCAGTCCGTATCCTCGACTTCGGGCCAATCGCCTTCCGCCGATACCGAAGCACATGCTCTTGCTTGTTTAGGCGCCGGAGGTTCCTCGCCTACCTCATCGGATGCCTCCAATGGCTGGGAAGGACCGGAAAGCGGCAAGGACCCCCGCAACTTACCCTGACGCCGTAAACAAAAGACTTGATGCATCATTAAAATGAAATCAGGGCTAAAATCCCCGAGATCCGCTGGCTGCATCAGCAGCAGAGCTCCTGAGGGCCCCGACAACTCCTCCAACGCTGACCCTCGTGCAGGAGGCTGCGGAGAAGCTACCCCTGCCTCCGTCGGTGCCCCCTGCACCTCTGGGGGCTCTTTAAGGTCCATCTGCTGCTCCACCGTGGAAGAAAGGGTAGCACAGCCACAGCACACTCCGGAATCGGCCACCAAGCCCCTCCGGGTGCCACAAACAATACACTGTGGGTATGCCGCCATTTTTTTATTTTAGCGCAGCCTGACTGACTTAATCCTATATTAATAATTTATTATCAACTTTTTTTTTTTTAAACTCGTGTAGCAGACAATTATACTTCAGTCTAGCACCCTTTAAAAAAATAACTGACAAGGCAAACCGTTCTTCCTGCTCGGAGCCCCGAGAGAAGGACCCCCCCTGAGAAGGCCCCCCCCCCTTTGAAGAGGCCATTTTGCGAGGAAAGAAACCAAAATAAACGGAGTTTCTTTAAGAAATAAAATAGAGAAAGGCAATGCAAGCGCTAAAAACAAAGTACCTCAATGCTTCAAGTTCTGGGCTTACAACCTGCACGGCAGCCACGCGGCCTCTCCGCTGTCGAAAATGGCCACCGAGAGACCCAGGAACAAAAAGGGCACCAAAATGAGCAGCGGGGACGCCGCAGTCTTTCACTGAGCTCCCCGTCTCCAAAACGCAGCCTGTAACTGGTGAATTGCCTACTGGTCAGGTCTGCGCCGCAGTCCAAAGCCTTCTTTATGAGCTGTGCCCCCTGCTACGAAGGCTGCAGAGCTGTTTAGGTTGGACCCCTCCGGAGCCGTGCGTAAGCAGCCTCCACAGTCCGGAACGGGAATCATGCTGGCGGCAGTGCTCTCCCCCGTAGAGTCTGGGGGGAGAGAACCTTGGCCCCCCAACAGAGAAAAAACGACTTCCTGAGCAAGTAATATTATTTTTTCTCTCTAAGACAGTCAGGGAGAAAGAATGCCAAGACCCGTTCCTTTTTTTTTTTTTTTTTTTTTTAAAGACAGCACCCAAAAGCCACACTTAAACTAAATTAACCCAAACCAAACTAAATCTACACTATCCTATAAGCTCCTTATCCGTTTCTCCAGGGAGCCTCATACAAGGCTCTCCACGTCCTCCTGCTGCACGGAGACTGGTCACACACTGGAGCTGAGAAGAGGGATCAGCAGGCTATATCCAGTGATGTCATGATTCTGACATGCCAGTCTCCGAGCTGCAGGAGGAGGTTGACAACCCAGAGGTAGAAGACTGAACTGGAGGAACGATAAGGAAATGAAAAGTTACAAAAAAAAAATATTGAGGCAAAAGAGAGAGACCAGGGCATCTGGTACCACCGCGGGCCGACGGGAAGGCAAGCATGATGTACCCAAAGGCACTTAGTACGAATTTTACCAGAGGGGTTAGGACAAGGGTCCTGATAGTTCTGCAGAAAAAAAAACAACTGAGGAGAATTGCTAGGAAGGCAGGCACGCATGCATGGAGGGATGCTTCCAAAAGCATTCCTATAGGATGCTGGGGAGTGTTCCCGCACAGGGCTCAGTCGGATGTCACCCATATGTGAAGACTGCCTTCCTGCTTGTTCCTGGAGGTTCCAGAGTTTGATTACACGTTGAATGAAAAAATATTTTTTATATTAGTCTTAAATGGGTTACATTGTAGCTTCATTGCATGTCCCCTAGTCTTTCTACTTTTTGAAGGAGTAAACAACCGATTTACATTTACCCGTTCTACTCCATTCATTATTTTATAGACCTCTATCATATCTCCCCTCTCAGTCATTTCTTTTCCAAGTTGAAGAGACCTAATCTTTTAAGCCTTTCCTCATAGGGATATCCTTCCACCTCCTTTACCATTTTGGTGGCTTTTCTCTGTACCTTTTCTAATTCTGCTATATCCTTTTTAAGAAATGCACACAATATCCAAAGTATGGTCGCACCATGGAGCGATATAGAGGCATTATAATATGCTTGGTTTTATTCTCCATTCCTTTCTTTATGATTCCTAGCAATCTATTTGCTTTCTTGATCGCAGCTACACACTGAGCAGAGGGTTTCAACGTTTTATTCACAATGATGCCAAAATCTTTTTCCTGGGTGGTGGTTCCTAATAAGGAACCTTGCATCATGTAACCACAATTTGGGTTGCTCTTTCCTAGGTGCATAACTTTGCACTTGTCCATTTTAAATTTCCTCTGCCACTGGAATGTCCAGTCTCCCAACTTATTAAGGTCCTCTCAATTCTTTACAATCTTATTGTGTTTTAACAACTTTGAATAATTTTGTGTCATCTGCAGATTTGATCACCTCACTCATTATTCCAATTTCCAGGCCATTTATAAATATGTTAAAAAGCAGTGGTCCCAGCACAGAGATACTCTATTTTCCTCTTTAGCTTTATTTGCTGCCAGATTTCAGTACAGCCACTCAGCAGATTAATATAACTTTCTATTATATGAGATAATAAAAAACACAAAGGAAGGGCACCACTGTTTTGAAAGAATGTTTTGGCTTTGCTTTGATTCTTTGAAATACAAACAAGTCCTGCTAAATTTTCTGACAAAAGATTGCTGCCAGATAATTTTACTTTTTTTTTTTTGCTGGTCATGTCCTACATCTTGTCACAGTGATAAATATTTATGTATTATAAAAAATATATTATCAAATATAATTTTTTTTAGCAAACTACTTTATCCAGGTGAAATAAATATTGAGTATATCTTACAAAACTGAAGTACTAAACAGGACTAAGTATCTCAGGATAAACTATGGTATTTAGGTTCAGTACAATTTACACTAAAATCCACGCACACTTAGGTTTTAGGCTTGGTGCCCGCAAGAAAACTGTCCATATGCTTAACACACAACTATGTAACCTGGCATGTTTTTCAGTCTGTTTAAAAAATGTCTTGAGCAGAACATGATGAAGATCAAATTACACTTTCAAAAGAGAAAATGCTGATCCTACCAACACAGGTTTAGGTGGGTCAGAAAAATGGAGCAGGCTAGACTGAATTACCTACAATATACCTATAATCTTGTCTGTAGTATTTTTAAAGTGTGTGTGTAGGGAATGTGAATGTGAGGGGGGACTAGAAGGTCAAACGCTTACCAGGATCCTCTTATAAGGAGGATACAAAAGACATTCTTAGTATTGCTGGCACAGAAATATAGAAGAGTGCATGGAAGTCAAAGTCAAACTGCAGGACACTCAACACACCCCCATGGAGATAGGCAACCTTAGCTGGAAAATGCCATCTCACAGGGAAATGAAAGTCCATAGGCCCTTGGGTCTGTAGAATACCTCATCCTCTAGGCAAGGGGCCAGGGGAGGGAACACTGATCAGGGAGCTAAAACCAAGCCAGCCCATCTTCAGTGGTAGAAATGTAGATACCTGTTCATGAGCTGGTAGGCCATAGACATGTCCTCCTATAGTCAGACTGAGGGGACATAGCCCCTGGGAACAGAGCCCTTGACAGCAGCATAGCCCCCCCAGATGCACATACACACTGCTACATGGATGCCCAAGGCAGTGGGGTGGTGGTCAGGCTGCACAATGATGTGCCAGTCCTTCCAATTGCCATTATCTGCATACCCCACACCACAAATATCTTCAGCCATCTCCAATCCTGGAACAATTTCTCCAAATGGGTTAATTTTGAGCATCAAATAAAGCTACCCTAAGAGTAAACTAATCTGAAAACAAATACAACTCTTAGTAAATCAATTCTTATCCGACTTGTCTGACCACATAAAAATCTTTTCAAAAAAACTTTAATGGTAGCTTAGCATCTCTTTAATAGATCCTCACAGGGTTGCTGACGGCTTATGGAATTTTGAAAGCTTCATGCGACAGATAAATGCTTATAGATCATATGTATTTATATGTATTTGCTACCGCATGCCCTTTGTTGTTTGCAGGGTTTGTGGAGAAGCGGTCTGCAGTTTTGCTGCAAGTCCTTTTCGAGTATGTTGATGAAAACTGGATTTTGCATATTTTTGAGATACTATTAAAGGCTTATAGTCCAGAATGATTTACATTAATATATGTTATAAATCTTGAAAAGTACTTTTTTAGATTGTAAAGCTAATGCTAATGTTAAAACGGAGGGGGGTTGGAGACCAGTGATGTGAGTATCTCGCTATTCCCTATGACAACGAGATTTGCCATATGAAGGGTTTTATAGCCATCCTGAGGTCTCTCTCCATATAATTATCTATTGACATATATTTAATTATTTTTTGATGTACTGCGAGGATCTATTAAAGAGATACTAAGCTACCATTAAAGCTTTTTTGAAAAGATGTTTATGTGGTCAGACAAGTCGGATAAGAATTGATTTACTAAGAGTTGTATTTGTTTTTAGATTAATTTTGAGCATACCATGACAGTCATGAACTTCACTCCTATGCCAGGATATGTGGAGTATGATCTCAGTCTCTCAAATTTACTGCTAATGCTCGCCGTAGTATTTGAATTGTGCCAGAGCGCTTTCTTATGGAGTTCATAAGACGTAACACGCATGGGTAGTTTGCCAAGATGTAACTGGAAGTTCTTCTTTATCAAGCCTGGGGTCCCTAATATGATAGGAAATATTTCTGTATCTTTCTGCCACATTTTCTTGGACTCTGACTGCATTTCTTGGTACGTCAGGATCTTCTCCCTCTCCAAGTGATTCACAGAATAGTCACTTGGAATCGACACCTCTATTATCTGGTGTTTTTCTCCTTTACCACTATGTCGTGTTTCCTCGCATCCAGTTTCTTAGCCATCGGAATGGGAATGTCCCAGGTGATCATAAACTATTTAATTTCTGTAATTCTCTTAGAGTCATGATCCCAGTGCTTTTCAGGGTCAGTGATGTTGTAGTGTTTATAGAGGCGTGCTACTTTGCTGTGCCTTTCTGTATAAAAGTTTTCTGCCATCAGAACTTCACAGTGCTATGAGGTGAGTCACTGTTTCCAGCTCTTTTCTTAAAGAATAGGCATTTGTCTGCTTTAACAGTTTTTTTCAATATTCGCTGTAAACCACCTCGTACGTAATCTGCTGTCCTGGGCTGAAACTCTCAATCTCTCATCCTTTGGTTTCAGTTCATCTCTCCTTAAACCACTCATGGCCTCTGGAGTAATGTGTCTTTGATCAACAAATCGCTCCTGAAGTAATGCTTTGTATTTCCCACTGTATTTATGAATTTGCCACTTCTTGTTCCTCATTTGCTGATTTAATTCTTTGAAGAGTTTTTTCTCTTGTTTTGCAAATTCTGTTGCTGCTTTCCTGTGTTTCTTTATATTGGGTATTTTATTTTGGTACTTTTTATGTATGTGGGTTTAATTAATTTAAGAAACATCAGCTAATATTTAAAGAAATAACCTTCTTTCAACTTTATTTTTTTTTAAGACAAAATGTTTATTGTGACCAACCATGAACAATAATAAAACCTTTACAACTTGAACCTTGTGAGGTGGTAACCCTGTCTCATCTGTCAACATGACAATTCAACATGACATACAAATGAGGTTTCAATCCTAGGATGCCTACTGGGAAAGCAAACAGCAACATAAACAATAAAGGAGGCAACTCTGTTGCCTCTTCGTGCACAAGCCTGGGTTGCTCTCCCACTCTGTTGGCCCCCTTTTTCTCTGTGTAAATTTGCCACTGCCCCCTCCCCATCCACCCTTCCCCTCTCCCAGCAAACCATCCCCCCTCCTTCCCCAGGAGCCAGAACTAGTTACAGACTGGTGATACACTTTTCCCATATAGCTCAGTAGCACGCTCCAGAGATTCATTTGCACTCTTCCCCTGCAGGATCCAATCAGCCATCTCTCGTATCCTAGCTACCCACTGTGCATACACTGGGGCAGCTTCTGCTATTCAATTGGCCAGAATAACTTTACTGGCCAACATTAATGTCACCTGCGCAAACCTGCATTCTGGTTGCTTCCACACCTTTTCCCTCAGGGGAGCGCTATCCCCAAAAGCAGTGCTATGTACAAACACTCCAGAGGTACCCCCCAGGGTGCCCTGATTATGTCCCAGTACTCCTCCCTAGTAGCCCTGCAGCTTGTGGCACTCCAAAAACATATGGACCCATGTGCCTCGGTGTGCCTAACAACGCACAGTCTGGTCTATTCCCAAGGTGCATTCGCTCCCCCTTATCTCGAGTCAGGTATGCCCAATATAGAATTTTGTATTGCATCTCTTGGAGGGCCACGTTTGAGGTGAGGCTTGGGATCTCCGAAAGAGCTGCTGGAGCAGGGTCTCATTGACCTCCCCCCGCCCAGTTCATGTGTCCAGACCAGCCCCAAGGAGTGACCCCATCCACTAGTCCTTGTATCCCTATACCAATGGAAGCTGAAATGACTCACCATAGTCCTCTGCCAGTGTTGACTAAGCTGCAAAAGGCTGAAAACCTTGTGGGAGAGGCATCCCCCATCCAAAAATCCCGCTGGAGCATTCCAATCCCCCTGCATGCAGTTTGTGGATCCAGCCTAAGAGCACCGGCACATTATAGAGATGATGGTCTAGAAGATTCACCCACCCCATGGCTTGACACTCTGCCAACCTGTTGAAACTGATCCACACCAGCCTTCCCCGCCATAGAAAGGAGCTCACCACACTCTGGTACAGCCGTTCCTCCTTCCCCTTCACCCAGAGAGGCAGCATTTGCAACTGGTAAAGCAGTTGGGGCAGCAAGACCATCTTGATCACAGCTACCTGGCCCTAGGAGTGAGAGTGGAAGGCCCCTCCACCTAGTACACCACTCCATCAACACCAAGCGCTCATCGACATACTTCCAATACACCAACTCGATGTTTGCGCTGAGGTGACCTCCCACATACTAAAGAGATGCTCCGGCCTATGCCAGTGGGAAGTTCCGTTGGTCCTTACTGGCGTACAGTGTTCAGACTGGCATAGCTTTGGATTTGCTCCAGTTTACCTTGAGCAAGCAAAAACCCCAGAAAGGGCTATAGTGCGCATCACACGAGGTAGGTTCACACTTGTCCTGCTAATAAACAGGAGCATAATAAATAGATTGATCTTATACATCTCCGCTCCTACCTGGATGCCCTGCCACTCATCCATCTCGCGTATCTTGATAGCTAGTGGCTCCAAAGACAGCAAGAAAAGCATTGGTGAAAGGGGGCATCACCCTCTTCAATTCAAAACCCTCTGACAAGCCCCCATTGAGCAACATTTGAGCCTGTGGCTGATAACACACAAGTACCCAATCCAAGGGAATGGAGGAGTAGCCTAGTGGTTAGAACACTGGCTTGGTAACCAAGCAACCAGGGTTCGATTCCCACTAGCACTCCTTGTGGCCTTGGGCAAATCACTTAACCCTCCATTGCCTCGGAAGAAAGGCCTGGCAATCTACTTCCGGTCACACTGCCAAGAAAACCCAGGAGCTTCTGGGTCGCCAGGAGTCAGGACTGACTCGAAGGCACACATTGCATTTTTACCCAATCCAAGAAGGGGCAGACAATGCCATATTTGAAAAGGTAGTCCAAGGCCAAATACAACAACATATAGAGACTCATGCCCCCTTGGACTCAAGTCAGCATGGTTTCAGGGAGGCACATGGCGTGGAAACCCTCCTCACCACCTTATTCAATACTATAATCTCTGGAATCGACAACATCCGACAAGGGTTCGCTCTGATCTTCTTGGATATCGCAGCGGCCTTTGACTCCGTAAGTCACGAGATACTCCTGGAACGACTCGAGGAAAAGGGAATACAAGACTCAGCGCTAGGTTGGTGCAAATCCTACCTGACCAACAGATGGCAGCATGTAAGAGCTGGCACCATGACCTCGGAACCGTTTCCACAAAAACAGGGTGTACCACAAGGATCCTCGCTGTCAGCATTGATGTTCAACATATATATGCAGCCCATATGCTCCTTGATTCGCTCATTCAACGTTGATTGCCTAGTTTACGCAGATGATGTTCTACTTTACATGCCATTTGCAACCAATCAGCCAGACTTTTCCCCACTGACTGGCTGCTTTGACGCAATAGCCGAATGGCTCCATTCTCAAAATCTCAGAATAAACCACAACAAGACAGACATCCTCTTCATCACAAGGAACCAAGGCTTCACCCCCACTGCCTCCTCAAAGGTGAAGAACGCCGAGCTGATAGTAAAACCCACAATCCGATAGCTAGATGTCACCCTAGACCAACGGCTGGACATGAAAACACACATAAAAAACACAGTAAAGAAAATATACCACAAAGTACAGATATTACGACACCTACAGCCCTTGCTGGACCCCAAAGACTTCCGAACAATCTATCAAGCACTAGTAATCCCACATTTCGATTATGCCAATGCAATACTATACGGCCTCCCGCAAGCATCACCCCCTTCAGCTGGCAATGAATGCAGCTGCCAGGATTCTATACGGAGTCTCAAGAATGGACCACATCACACCAATCCTAAAGAAACTCCACTGGCCACCAGTCCAAGGCAGACTATGTTTCAAGATACTAGTAATGGCCTTCAAGGCCATAAACAATCAATCCTCCACCTCCATCACCGAGTTAATCCATCTCACACCCCCTAACAGGTCCAGAAGATCCACAGCTATCAACACACTGATTATCCCTAAGGAAACAACGAAATGTACCCACATGACATCTAATAGAGCTTTCATGCTCTATGCACCTAGATGCTTTAATGCCCTCCCTACGACCATCCAAACAATCACCGATCTGACCCAATTCAGGAAGGCGCTGAAGCACCACCTATTCATACGGCATTACCCAGACAACAGCCCCATAGGTCAACTAACAAACATGTCCACCAAACACCAAGACCCCCACGCCAGCACACCTAGCACACCAGAGAGCAGCCAGCCCCAAAGCTGCAACCTCAAGTAAGCTTCACTGTGCACAGTACAGTTACTAATGTATATAATGTAAATAAGTTATAGACAGTTACCCCAGTTTCTAGACAAGTTATATTTCCTGTTTTATTGCAAATACAATACAGTCATGACTGCATTGTATAAGCTACAGTTAAATGTACACCGCACTGATATTGAATAGCGCGATATAAAAGAGAAATTAAATAAATAAATATTTCTCTATTACCCAGAAGAGATATTCCCAGGAGACATTATCAAAGGCCTTCTCGGCATCAAGGTTGACAATGATATCATCCCCCTTCACACCCTGCCCTGCGTTCAGCACCATCATGGCCTTCAACAGATTAGTGGAGGCGAATCTTATGGGCATGAACCCTATCTGATCTGGGTGGACCAAGCCTGGGATAACCTTAGTCATTCATTTTTCCAGGATTGAAGCTATAAGTTTGACATCCTAAGTTCACACAATCTTTATTGATTGCCATAATATACGAAATAGAAGAAAAACAACAGGAAAAAGTCAAACAATCAAACATCAATAACGGGAGCTTCATACAAGTACAAATAAATAACCAGAATTGAGTATTGGTGGAAAGCACGCAAAAACAATTTGGTCTGAATGGTGATCAACAGGAGTGGGAGCCAAGGTCCCGAAGATATGCCTCCAAGGGCATCCACAATTTCATCCCGGCGACCGTGCCAGAATGAAGCACTATACATGTTTCATATTTATGTATCAAACATACAGAAAACCAACAAAAATAGAATGAAATCACAGTTGCATTGTTCCAATTAGACAAAATAACTTGTATAGCAATAACAATCAGCAAATCAAACATTTGGTCCTGAGAAGCAGATAGAGGAACAGCCAATGAGAGAGAACGTTCAAATTAGCATAACATAAGAAAGAGGGGCGGAAATGTGGAAGATTCCCTGCAGTCTTTCCCAAAGTTCTCGCCAAAATTATTGAAGCATAGTGCAGTCTAATAACGTATGATCGAGCGTATTTTGAGCCAACTCACAGTGCCAGCATCTATTAATGGCTGACAAGCTGGCTCTCCACTTCTTCCATGGAGTCCACACTGCCCTATGAGCTACAAAATAAAGGAATTGCGCTAAACTAGCAGATCAAGAGGGACGGTTGGTACGGAGCCAGAATTGTTCCCATTTTGGCAGTTCCAAAGATACACCTAGGTCGTGTGTCCAGACCTCCATAAGCCCCACCCTGACCTTATATCTGGCCTCTCATAGGTGTCGATAGTTATGTAACACAGCATGACCTTTTCACTCCAGCCATTAATTGAAGCCTATAAGGCTAGGAATTGCCTTCAAAAGGGTTAAATCAATCTTCAAATGCAGAATACAGTGACGAAGTTGTTGCCATCGAAAGGCCGGTAATGCAGGGAGATGGAACTCAGCTTGTAGGTCAGTGAATGTGTGCAGCTTGCCACCAATAACCACTTGTGCTAGGGCCCATAGATCATGAGACTGCCAGCTCGGCCACGAAATAACCTTCCAACCAATATGTAATCAAAGATTATACCAAAGAGATGACCACAGGGAATTCCCCAAGGGCATCTCTAGCATAGCATCAAGTGCTCGAAGAACTATCTGTGTGGCCCAAATGGGAGCTAGAGAGGAGATGACATCTGGCACTCTGATATCTATCAGACCATGCAGTGGAATGGGCTGCAAAATTGACTGCTCCAAGGATAACCATTTAGGGGGTAGGGGAGTCTGCCCTAAGCCAAAGGAGACCATAGTGTGCTAGGAAAGACAGATGATAAAGATAAAAATCTGGAAAGCCGACCCCTCTCCCCAGCAGCTTTCACAGCCTTCAAGGTCTTACAGGCAAAACAAACAAGCCCAGCGATTCTGCCATAAATTGTGGTGCATTACACTTTCAATAAGATATATTATGCTCCAGGCACCCCTGCTGGTAGCTGGAGCTTTTTACATTCTGTTCTTCACAATGATTCTCTATGTAAAAGTGGACTTCTCTATCACTAAGGATCCAGCTGCTGAAGTCCGGATGAAGGTTGCCTGCATCATAGAGCATGTTTTGACACTAGTCAACAGGAAACTGGGACCGCCACCGTTTGGACGAAGAAGTAAATAAATACAAACAGCTAAGGGATATTTCTGCTCTGAATAGTGGCAAAAAAGTTTAGAAACTGAGCTCAAGGCCCTTACAAATGAGATTTCTTCTCCGCCGTCTGCGCTCAAAGCTGAAGAATCTGACATGAGCAATAAAGTGGGTGAGATTCAGAAACTGGATGTCCAGGTAAAGGAGTTGGGGCCTGATTTTTGAAGGCCTTTACATGGGTAACTTCCCTAGTTACCCGTGTAAAGGCCTTATCCGGGATTTTCTAGCAGACCCTCACAGACTTTGTCTTTAGACCTATCAAGAACTAGTGGAGGAGATACTGGAGGAGTGACTCCATTGGTGCAGAAAAGGGATTGAGATCTTTCTGGGAACACCAGAGAGAAAATCTATGCCACTTAAAAGTGTATGAACGTCTGGTGGAGGGCTTTCTAGAAGCCAAAAGGATCTCCTTAACTTCTTGAGTAAGGTGAAAGACATAAGAACATAAGACATGCCATACTGGGTCAGACCAAGGTCCATCAAACCCAGTATCCTGTTTCCAACAGTGGCCAATCCAGGTAATAAGACACAGGTTCCATAATGCTTGTATTGGGGCAAGCAGTGGATTACCTGGGTCCTCTTTAATAATGGTTTATAGTCCTTTCCTCTAGGAACTTGTCCAAACCTTTTTTAAACCCAGCTACACTAACAGCTTTTACTACATCCTCTAGAGTTTGATTACGCGATGAGTGAATATTTTTTTTCTCTTATTAGTCTTAAATGGGTTACACGTGACTATAGCTTCATTGCAAGTCCCCTAGTCTTTCTACTTTTTGATGGTGTAAACAATCCATATACGTTTACCCGTTCCACTCCATTCATTAAATTATAGACCTCTATCATATCTCCCCCCTCAGCTGTCTCTTTTCCAGGTTAAAAAGCCCTAAACCTTTAAGCCTCTGCTCATAGGAGTATCCCTCTTCCATCCCCTTTACCATTTTGGTGGCTCTTCTCTGACATGCAAAGGAGATAAAGTTTCTAGATGAAATAAATGACTGCTTCTTGGAGCAGCTGGTTCATGAACCGATAAGAGGGGAAAGCACAGTTACTTACCTGTAACAGGTGATCTCTGGGAACAGCAGGAATAAGTCTTCACATATGGGTACGTCGGTACCGACGGAGTCTGCGTGGGAACGCTTCCCAGGGTCCAATCAAAGAGCTTTTGGAAGCATCCCACCACGCCTGTGTGCTGCCTTCCCACCTTTCCCAACTGCCTCTCCTCAGTTAAGTTTTAAAGCTGAGACAAAGAGAGAGAGAGAGAGAGAGGAAAGGAAAGATAGATAGAGATACAACTTCTGGGGAGGTGGGTGGGTTGTGAAGACTTATTCCTGCTGTTCCCAGAGATCACCTGTTACAGGTAAGTAACTGTGCTATCTCCAGGAACAAGCAGGAATGAGTCTTCACATATGGGGACTCCCAAGCTAAGATGCCTGGAGTCCCAGCATGTTATAGGTTGGAACATGCTATCCTGCACAACACCAGGCATCCTGAGGATGGAGGGTAGGAGTTGAAGAAAGAAAGGTGCTGTGGAACAGCTAACCTAGCATAGGACTACAGAAAAGGAGTCCATGTGTGGATGATAATTGTCATCAATGATATTGCAAAGAAATAAATTGCAATAGGGACCTCCCCTAACAGGACTTTAGAGAAGTATGGAGGTTCATGGGATCTACTGGGGAACCCAGTAGAGGAACCTCAAGAAGGACCTCACTATAGTGGAGGTAGGAAACCTGTAGGAAAAATAATGGAGGTCAGAATCCTGAAAGCGAACAGGGAACCCCAGTAGGGAAACCTGGGGTAGTACAAAAATGGTGGGCCTTCAGCGGAAGGCTTTATGATAAAAACCCAACTCTTTTGGCAAAAGAGTGGCTCACTCTTTAGTAACAAAAGAGAAAAGCTAACCGATTTGGACAAACAGGCTCAGTCCTTGTGGGGAGAAAGGGTATGGGAACCTCTTGTATCCCAAAAGAAAGGACAACGCCGGAGGTGTTAGCCTGTGAGTAACTGAAGATTCGCAATACCTCTCCTAACTGAAGTCAGCTGGGAGAGATATTGGACATGGAGAGCTTCAGAGGTACCTAAACCTTGGGGTTATGGTAGGTGTTAACTATCACCAAGTGGTTGTGAGTGTAGGATCCCAAAACATGCTGGATAGCAATAGTATGGGTAAAAGCCTTCTGTCAGAATCATATGGCTATATGAGCCTGGACAGTCAGGCAGATAAAGCAGAATACATATCTACCGATAGTAGAATATCTCGACATATACATATATATATATATATATATATATATACATACATATAACACATAGATATATGAGAATATATCTATAGTGAGATATGAAGGGCATAATACTCACACATAATAGACATAGACATCTGTAAGATGTGTGCTATAGGTATGAATATATATATATATATATAGAGAGAGATAGATAGATAGATAGATAGATAGATACACCTCTATATGGAAGTCTGCAAGAAGCAGACAGAAATATGTCCACAAGGCATTCACATAGGAAAAATGTGGAGAGGAAAGATTCATCTAAGAACAAGAAGGTGGAACCTACTTGAGAAGACATATAGAGAATCAATTCCCACTGGTTATGGCTACAAGGATGCTAGGTTGTAGAATAACCAGGAGGGTTACATGAAAAGCAGAGGATGATATCAGTCAGCAGCCCGCAAGTCCTGAGTATTTTAGAACTCTAGCATGGTAAGTGAACAGAAGACGCATAGGAATGAGATCCCATGGTGACCTGCTTAAGGGCAAAAAGGTATCATGCGTTCTTACCATGAGGACGAGCTGGAAGGAGGAAACATATTCCCTATTGGAAATACTATGGACCAAAGAAGGGAATTAGCAACTCCTTAAGCTTTCACGTAAGAGTAGGCCTATGTGCATTATAGTAAAAAAGGAGAACTTTTCTAGTCATGGAAGATATGACTGAAAAAAGCCTTTTTCAACCATCTAGTATAGCTGTTGGAGAAAAACCCCCATGCTCTCTAGCAAGGGCCCATAGTGGAGAGCTTCTCTGTAGAATTGCAGAGAGCATTATGCAGGAGAATGAGGAGATAGAACTGGCTGCAGAAAAGCCAGTAGCTATGTCAACTATGCTGCCAAACCCATGGGAATGGAGATGGTAGAAAGAGAAGACAATCCAACAAGTTTGTAGTGAAAAATTTTCCAAGACAGATGACAGCACTGACTTGGAGTCACTACTAAGACTAGACAGAATGTTATTGGAGGACAAATCTGGTTACTGGTGGACAAGAACCAGTGGTCGAAACATGAAGGCTCCTGCATTGGTAGCTGCTTGCCAGACAGCAGAAGAATGGTACTGTTGAAAAACAGAAAGAACAGACAAAACAAGAGTAGAAACTCTGGAGGTGTCTGATGAACTGCTGCAAAGCAAGAGTGAAAAAGAGGAGTGACTCAGAAGAGAAACTCCGCTTTAGAAAAGAAAGAAAATTAGAGAGGCTGAAGAAAAGCCCTCCAGTGAGCAATACCACTCTTACAGAGGAAAAACCCTGGTAAGAGGGTAAAGAAAATGGAGCTGAAGAAAACTTACAAAATAGTAAGTTAATAGAAAGGAAAGGAGACATGCTGGCACAGGAACTATCATTTGATAGTGGATGGACCTCTTTCCCTAGAAGGAAAAGAGGAGAACCCTGTGACCTAGAAGCATGAACATCCTGACAGCTCACAGAGAAAAGATGGATGTCTTTCGGGAAGAGATCCATGTTTAGGATTTAGAATGACAGCAGTGGATTGTCTCTTTTGAGAAGAAACAACTGCAGATTGTAATTCCCAGAGTCACAAGCATCTGATGGGTTGATTAGAAACCCTGTGGTTGCTGGGTTTGCTGAGCCTGGTGAGAGGTTGAACCCTGCAGACCAGGACGATGCTTCCCCTGTTTGGGAACATCTGTAGGATGGGCAGATGATGCATAAAACCTTCTTCTCCTATGGGAAGAAAGTTTGGCAGGACATTTCCTACCTACTGGGACAGAAGAAGGTGCAGAAGAGCCCCTAGGAACAGGTAAGTCAGTGGAAAACTGAGTAACCTGACGTAAAGACTCCTTGTTGAAAAGATTATCTCCAGTGCAAGGAGTATGTCCCAGTCTGTGTTGTGCCCATTTGTCCAAGCCTGAAGCTTGGAGCCAGGCTCTACATCGTGCCCCTATAGTTATAGCAGAGGTCCTGCTAACAGACTCAAAAGAGTCTAGGGAAGCACGAGTAAGAAACCAAGAGATATTCTGGAGATGCTTGAGCAGTGAAGAGTAGTCTGCACTCCTGGACTCTGGAAGGGAAGGAGTCAAAAGATGTAATTGCTTTGTGACCTCCTCAAGAGATAGACTCATATAGAAAATATATGAGAGAATTCTGCAGAAAGCATAGATGTCTGGAAAGTTTGACATCCGAAGTCATCAAGCATCCTAGATTCACGACCTGGCGGATAAGAAGAGTGCTTTTTCTTGCTCTTTACCTGCCTCAATGCTGATTCCACAACTATGGAATGATGAGGAAGTTGAGTCTTTTGAAACCCTGGAGAGGGGGGCACCTGATATAAGAGATCAGTTGCTCTGGAAGGTGGGGTTACCCTTAAAGGTGTTTCCCACATTCCTAAAAGGAGATCCTGCAAGGAATGATACAAAGGAAGCATTATGTTCTCCTTTGCTTTGGTAGAAAGAGAGGCCTGTGCAGGATCATGTCCTGGGATAGGAATGGCAAGAGATCTTGCTATATCCCGGAGGAAACTCTGAAAAGAGGATTCCTCAATAGGAATTTCCCTTTGACAGGTTAGATCCGAAGAACTAGCCTGAGCACCGACAGAGCTATCCAGATATATAGGAATAGAAGATCCTGCACAGTGCAATGTGGAATGCTTAAAGGATGGTCGCCGGTACTGGTTGTCAGGAGCAGTGACCGACATTACCACATTGTCCATGCCAGGTATCGAGACTCCAAGCTTGGGATAGAAGGGAGCGATCCTGTTGAAAAAATCATGGCAGGAGTTGGCCACGATGGTACTGTGGATACCGGTACCGAAGTCAATACCGGTACTGATGTCAGAGTCGAGCCCGACAAAGACATCGGAGCAGTCATCGGAGACCGTTCAATCGGTACCGAGGCAACCGAAAACGTCCGGGTGCTATCCTCGGTACCGAGCCACCGATATCGGTCAGTGTCGGTACCAAATGATATTGGTACCGAGTCTTCCAGACTAGAGAGCGATTCTAAACTGGGCATCAATGAACAAAGCATGGAAGACACCGACCGTAAGGGTAATGAGGACATCGGCACCGACTTCGGTACCGTGCCTGATACCGGTGAATGAAGGTCAACCAGTGGCAACTCAGTGGGCCTCGAGGGAACCGAGAGTTGTGGATCCGAATCATTGGAACCGAGCCTTCGGTACCGCCCAGAGCCGGTACCAAGGCGAGTTGGTACCCATTCCTCCAGACTGGAGATCGATTCCAGACTCGGCATCGAAGGAAGCGAGGCTATCGATGCACGTCTGGAGGGTACTGACGTCGGTGGTAGTAGCAGTGTTGGTACCGATAATGGAAGGTCAGTCTGGAGTGTATCCACCGGTCCCGAAGGCACCGAGGACGCCAGATGACCATCCCTGGTGAGGAGTGTTTCATCCAATACCAGTGCCGATGTCGGGTTATCGGTACCGCTCGAAGCGGATGCCACCACCAGACACGGCTCAGGTATGTTCTGTGAGGGTGAACCCCAGGAACAACCTGAAACCCCTCAAAGGCTTTGGAGACTGAAGACTCCCGCCGGGGTTTTGAAGCCAGTGGGCCCTCGAGGGCAAGGCCGGAGCCGTCTACATGCTGTGCATGAGACCTACCACTCGAGGGCTGGCTAGTCTTAACAGACTGTTTATAGGTTACCTGATGCTGTGTAGAAGAAGAAAGGGACGGTGCCCCGAAGCTGGAGGGAAACCGTGTATCGAGGGAACCTCGATATTGAAAACTTCTTCTCACCAAACTGTTGTCAAGACCCAAGCAGGTTAGACACCGATTTCGAGGGCCTAAAAATAAAGTTGTACTGCCACAGTGTGAACATTTCTTGGAGAAAGTGGCTGGCGGTTCCATGAAGGAAAAAGAAGAGGCCTAAAAGGCCTAAGATACCGTGAGACACTATGAAGAAAAATATTCCTTGAAGAAGGAAGATTTTACAAGAAAAGAAAAGAAAAGAAAACACCAGCGGTACCAGTGGCGTCGGGAAGACAGCCGCGACCACAAGAAAAATAAAGAAATAAAACAAGAATTTTCTGCGGTGACAGGAGGACGTCCTGCCGGCTCCGCGGAAAATGAAAACTGAGGAGAGGCAGTTGGGAAAGGCGGGAAGGCAGCACGCAGGCGTGGTGGGATGCTTCCAAAAGCTCTTTGATTGGACGCTGGGAAGCGTTCCCGCGCAGACTCCGTCGGTACCGACGTACCCATATGTGAAGACTCATTCCTGCTTGTTCCTGGAGATGCCATTTTTGACCTAGTCTTTAGTGGTACACAAGATCTGGTGCAAGAGATAAGGGTGTTGGGGCTATTTGGCAATAGTGATCATAGCATGATCACGTTTGATTTCATAAATGGAGGAAGGATGGCAAGGAAATCCACTGCCTTTTAACTTTCAAAAGGGAGACTATGATAAAATGAGGAAAACAATTAAGAAAAAACTAAAAGGAGCAGTTACAAAGGTTAAAGATTTACATCAAGCATGGGCGTTATTTAAAATTATTATCTTGGAAGCCCAGACCAGCTGTATTCCCAGCCAAGCTGTGAGGCGGAGAGACTGTGGAATGGGATGAAGTAGTGAGCCATCGTCCTGGGAGATGAGATCAAGCGCAGATCCCAATCGCAGAGGATGAGTTTGAGTCAGACGTAGTAGCAGTGGAAACCACGGTTGAAGCGGCCTGTGAGGGGCTACGAGTATCATGGAGCCCTTGTCAGACTGAAGTTTGAAATACATCTTGGGAATAAGGGGTAAAGGAGGGAAAGCATAAGGTAGACCCTGGTCCCTGTCAATGTTCCCTCTAATTTTCTGTAGGCTGTGTGCGCATAAAATATCAGCTGTGCAGCTTTTGAAGGAAGGTTAAGTTTTTGTGCGCCACATAACGACGCTCGGAGTTATATACTTTAAAATTTGACTACACATCAGAATACAGTATGTACACCACATTGATTTTAATCAAATTAAATGAAAATAGACGATTACTAAATGAAGAGGAAAATTTCTAGTAATTACAATCACAACTTTTAAATTTTAAGACGACTGTGTTGTTTTCTATCAGAATCAGAACCATAATTTTTGTGCGCTCTGTTGTAAAGTATGTGCGCTCGCTCGGAGAGGTGTGTGCGCGCGCACACGCGCACAGCTTAGAGGGAACAGTGGTCCCTGTGTAGGTGGAAGAGATCCACTTGTTGGTTGGTGGATGTCTGAGTTCTTGTGCAGAAGCGAGGAAGCTTGGCATTTTGGGGAGTCATGAACAGATCTATGTCTGGAGTTACCCAGGTCTGGAAGATGCAGGACCATTGTGCCTGGATGGAGACACCATTTGTGGGGAAGAAGGATGTGACTCAGTCTGTCTGTTAAGACATTGAACTCTCCAGGGAGGTACACCGCTTGGAGGTGTATTTGATGAGCAATGGCAAAGAACCCCATGTGCAGCACCTCCTCACAGAGGGACCAAGAGCCTGTTCCTCCCTGCTGTTCACATAGAACATGACAACCTGATTGTCTGCCCTGACTAGGATTTGTTGTACTCTGAGGTGGTGCTGAAACACCTGGAGGGCATTTCAGATAGCATGAAGTTCCAGGAGATTGATCTGGAGTTGTGACTCTTGCGTTGCCCAGAGCCCCCAAGTAGTCAGGTTGCCCAGATGGGCTCCCCAACCCAGTTTGAAGGTATCCATCATCAGGGTGCATTGATGTGGAGGCACCTGAAAAGGTGACGCTATGAGGAGATTTTCTGGAGAACACCAGAACTGAAAGTATGTGGTTAGACGGGCAGTCACTTGGATCCTGTTCCGGAGACAAGCCTGCTTCCACAGGGAGGCAAGAATCCATTGGGTGATCCGCATATGTAGTCAGGCATATGGAATGACATGTACTGTAGAGGCCATGTGCCCCAGAAAATGCAACATCTCATGGGTAGTCAGATGGTCTCGTAGGAGCATCTGGGATGTTAGTTTGACAAGACGAGTACAATGGTAGGGCTCCGATGAACTCTAGATTTTGAGTTGGATTGAGCTGGAATTTTTGGAAGTTTATCACAAATCCCAAGTGTTGTAGTACTGTGATAGTACGATGCAAGGAAAGCAGTATCTCTTGGGAGGTGTCTGCTTTTATTAGCTAGTTGTCTAAGTAAGGGAAGACGAATATCCCCAGAGATCTTAGATAAGCAGCTACGACCACCATGCACTTTGTGAAGACTCTTGAGGCAGAGGCGAGTCCGAAGGGGAAGACTCTGTATGGATAATGTTTTCCTTGAAAGGTGAAGCGTAGATATTCCCTGTGTTCTGGATGGATGAGGATATGTGTGTACGCTTCTTTTAGATCTAGAGAACAGAGCCAGTCCTGACTATGGAGATAGGGAAGAAGAGTGCCGAGAAAGATCATCTTGAACTTTTTGTGGACTAGAAACTTGTTGAGGTTTCTGAGATCCAGAATGAGCCTGTACCCTCCGGTTTTCTTTGGAATGAGAAAGTACAGAGAGTAAAAGCCCATTCCCTGTTGGGATGTTGGGACATCTTCTATGGCGCCCTGAGACAGAAGAGAGGACACCTTGTCCTGTAGGACAGCAGTGAATGGCGGTTGCGTTTGATATTCCCCAGTGAAAGTGGAGGGGAGCAGAGTATGTAAATGAAGTCTGTACCCTTCCTGGATTATGGTGAGTGTCCACTTCTCTGAGGTGATGAAGTACCATCTGTGGGTATAGTGACATAGTCTGCTTGCTATGTTGAGGGGGTGGGGGTCTTCCAGAGACAGGAGGCAATATTCTCTAGGAAAGAGGCAAAAACCAGGCGTAGACTGTGGCTGCAAGCTGGTTGAGTTTTAGCCACCTGTGGCTTCTTTTGCAGTTTAGGAGACTGCTGCCTGGCCCCGCTACCGAGAAGCAGGAAGTTAAGAAGAGAAGAATTTCTTCTTATTGTAGAAAGACTTCTTTGCAGATGTCTTTTTCCTAGCAGACTCAGCTGTTACTCTGGACAGTCTCTTTAGAGTAGTATTTTCTGACTCTAATTGAGATGCCTTATCTTGCCAGTCTTTGCCAAAGACGTTTTCCACAGTGCAAGATATGTTGCCCAGCTTATCTTGAACCCACTCTTCGAGATTGGAGACCATGCAATTCAACGTGCACTAACGCATATTGCTGAGGCCCTGCTTGTTCATTGAAAAGCACCAAATGTAGCCCTATTGACAAACTTCGAGACATTTTGGCTATGCTTAACTAGGACAAGATAATCTGCCCTTTTGTCATCTGGGAGGAGAGGGGCAACAGCCTCAAGATACCTGGAGACCTTTTTCAGGAACATTCCCATGTAGAGGCTATAGAGTTAATCCTAGCCGAGCCCCTTCCCCCTCCCTCCCTCCTTCCCCCCTCCCCCCCCATTGGCATCTGTTTGAGGTGGTGGAGGTACCCCTCCCTCAGCACCTGCAAGGTCCACCAATCTGTGGTGATGGCGGGCCAGCAGCTGGCAAAGAACACCAAACGCCCTACTGTGTGCTGTGGGGCAGGCCTTCCGGGGGGGAAGAGAGGCTATGCCCCAGAGGTCAAACCCCTCCCCCCAGGTTGCATCTGAGGCGTGGGCTACGGGTTGGGGCCTTAGGCATATGAGGGCCATGCCCTTGTCCCTTAGCCTGCTAGCCCTGTTGGGGAACTGGTAAAGCCATGTGCTGAGGGTAGTTTCCGTAAGCCTTCCTCTTTTTTGGCTAGAAGGGCTTTTTATCTGAAGCCTTCCTTTCGGAAGGATCAGCAGCCTTCTTGGAGAGCCTGGTCCTGGTCGTGAATTCAGACTCCAGCTCAGCGGCCTTTTCAGTCATGGGTTTGCCTTAGAGGTTCTCAACCTGGCAAGGGACAATCAATCAACTTGTCCTGTACCCATTGCTCCAGGTCGGAAGACTGTAGCCAGGCATAGTGGTGGACACTACTGCCCACCCCTGCTCTCTAGCCACCGACTTGAAACTGTCATAAGCCGCTAGAGTCAAACTTGGAACATTCCCTGACCATGGAGACCAGAGTCCAGAATGGAATGAAGAGGTTCCTCAGAGAGACCTACCATGAACCCAGCGAGCTCCTTTGCCGTGTCCCGCAAGTACATGCCCATGTAAAGCTGGTAGGCCTAGATCCAGCTGATGAGCATCAAGCCCTGGAAGCATTTCCTGCCCAGGGCATCCATGGAGCGGACCCTCCCTATCCTGGGGCACAGAGGAGTGTGTTTTCTGACTCTTAAGCCTCCACATGGCCAACTCCACTATCATGGAGTTATGGGGCAGCTGAGCTTTTTGGAAGACAGGGTTCTGGCGGACTCAATACATTGAGTCCAGCCACCTGCTCACAATAGAAAACGAGGTCGGGGTCCCCCACATACGGAAAATCAGCTGCTCCAGGATAGGGGGGACAGGCACCGTGAGGGTCTCTTTGGGGGGAGCCTCTTACTGGACGATCTCAAGGTCCTCCGCCCGAGGTTGCTCCTCAGTCTCGGCGGTGAAGGTAAGTGCCTTTGCCATGTTCCTCACAAAGTCCAGGTCCTTGGGTGGAGACCGGTGCCGGGTCTCCAGAAAGGAAGGGTCCAGGTCACATCCCTGTAGAGCCAGGTGTCTGAGGACTCTCTGCCCTCGGTCTCCCAGTCAGAACCAGAGCCTTGGGCTGGAGCCCCAGCCCTGATGGCCTGGGGGTCTCGGTGCCCCTGTGTCCCAAGTGGATGCGCTGTGCGGGGAAGTCCTTCTCGAGGTCAGTGGTGCTCAAGGACTGGCTCCAAATCCGGGGAGGCCCTCACTGTGGAGGGGCCGGTGGTTGGGATTGATGACCTGGAGGAACCTGGCATCAGAGCCCGCTGCTGGGCCATAAAGGCAGACAAACTGCCTTCTATGGCCAATATCCTTACCAAAAAATTAATTAATTGCCTTGAAGACATGATCACATGGCTCAGCAACCACAATCTTAACATAAATCACAAGAAAACAGGTCCTCTTCATAACAAAAGCCAAGCATTCACACCACCAAGCACAATCCTGCTGTAAAACAAGAAGTCCGATATCTAGGAGTAATTTTGGACCAGACCTTAAACCTACAATCACACATAAATAAGACCACACACAATGGATACCATAAAATGAAAGTATTACAGAGGTTGAAGCCACTGCTCAACCAGGATAACTTCTACACAGTAGTCCAAACTCTAATTACGCCACTGTTGGACTACTGCAACTCAATCTACCAGGGTATACCAAAACAAACAATTCACACACTTCAGATGGTGCAGAACATAGCGGCCCACATTATCACTGGTTCAGCAAAATAGGAACACATCACACCAATACTGAACCAACTGTACTGGCTTCCAATATATTATTGTATCAGGTTTAAGACTACATTCACCATATTCAAAATACTAACAAACAACTCAGCCGACATACTACAGGAGCTGATTACTACAGATCCAGACAACAAATCTAAGAGGACCAATAGGAAGAACATCATTCTTACACCCAGCATCTACTCAAAGTCCAAGCACATCACATCACATTTTCTTTAACAGCTCCAGCAATTTGGAACATATTACTGGAAGATATAAGAGGACAAAGGACATCAAGGACTTCAGAAAAAAGTTGAACACACATTTATACAAAGAATACTTTGGAAATATCACCTAAAGCCGTATTACCAGAACATATAACAATATTAAATACATGATATGACACCTGATATATGAGCACCTGATAATATGACACCTAATAACATGATACTTAATGTTATGATACCGATATAGGAGCACACCATATTGTACATACAAACTGTATATAAGTTATGGTACAAGTTAAGGGTACCTGTATGTACTTGGAGGGCCTTTGGGGTCATCTGCTGGCAGAGACCACACACCAAAGCATCATGATCCGGTCTGAGGCACTGAAGGCAACAATCATGTGGATCTGTGCGCAACTTGTTACGAGCAGTCACATGGCTTGAAGTCACTGACCGAGGCCATGGCAGGGAAGACTGTCCCCACAAGGTCAAACTCTCTAGGCCTGGAACGAAAATCCAAGCACTGTGGAAAAGACCCTCCAAAGAGAAAAAGAGAATAATGGAAAAAGAGAAAAAAAGAACCTGAAAAAACACGATGCTGGGGACTTCCGGTTTGGCAATGAGCTGATCTCTGACAATCAGCTCCGGCTACTACACCCCGAAAATCGGCAACAATTCTTTACTAAAGTGAGAGATCACTAATATCTTTACTGGCTACTGGTTGAGGAGAAACCTGGTAAACGGCAGTGCAAGATTCAAGTGCGAGAGACAGGCGGATGGCAGCAAAACCACCTCGGCGGGAGAAGCCGCGTGCCCCAGAGGCTAAGATGGCGGAGGGGGCGCCTAAGAGCCCTAAATCATCTGGCGACCAGGGTCTGGTGGCGGAGGTCAGTGCCGCGGTGGTACAGGCGCTGGATGCTCAATTTCAAAACCTGACGGAGCAGATCTTAACTATTAGCCAGCGCTTCACGGAATTCACGGGACGCATGGAGCAGGCGGAAACCCGCATCTCCGATGTGGAGGACACTCAGCAGTCCCTGTCCGCAAAAGTTGAGTCCCTGGAACGCATGGTGAAACAGCAAGGCGAAAAGATTGATGACCTCGAGAACCGGGGGCGTCGCAACAATCTCCGCTTTATTGGAATCGAGGAGAGTGTGGGAGATGGTGCCTTGCTCGTTTATTTGACCGCCTGGATGGAGAAGCTGCTAAACGGCAAGGGGGAAGGCCCCATACGGCTGGAGCGCGTGCATAGGCTCGGCCCCAAACGAGAGCAGGCGAGGCGACCACGTGCGGTCATCGCACGTTTCTTGGACTTCCAGCAAAAGGAGGCCGTGCTGAGGGCTGCTCGCGGCCGCAGGGCAGTGACTGGGACGCGGCGCCTATCCTGGTCTTTCAAGACTATTCAGCCCTGGTGAGCCAACAACGACGCGCCTTCACCCCTATTTGTGCCCAGTTAATGAACAAAGGAGTCCGCTTCTCTCTACTCTACCCGGCTAGACTGCGTGTTGACTACCAGGGACGGACCGGCTTCCTGCTGTCAGCGGAGGAGGCCCAATCTTTCTTGGACAGTCTGGCTGAAACCGCAGACCCAGCTCGGTGAGAAGGGGAGGCCCAGATGGAGGCGGGAGTATTCATATCGACGGATTAATTCTTGGACTGAAGGGGGGTAAGAGAGGGCCTGTGGTGGTGAGGTCTGATGTTTTGCCCTTCCTGGACCTGAGATCGAGACTGGTGGTGGGGGCATCCCGGCTGAACTCGGGAGGCGAACGCCTGCAGTAGCCTGTATGTACACGGGCTATGTATATGCTGGCAGTGTGTTAATTGGTTTGGGACTGTGGGCTGCAGACACAATTTGTTACATTTGTGTGCCTGTTCTTCTTTGTTGCCTTTCTACTTGCTTCATTTGCAACTCTGTAGCCTGTACTGGTTTTGGGTTCCTTTCTTTTATGGGGCTTAGTGTGTGACTGATGGATGCGTGCTCTGACGAGGGGGGGGGGGAGTAAGGGTTCCTGGGGCCCTTCTATTCTATCCCATGTCAAGAGGGGTAGGCTGTTAGGGGGTGTCAACACTATGCGGGGTTTCTCTGCCGGGCTTTACATTCTGTGCTATGACGGGGGGAGGCGGGAGTAGCACGGATCCCTAAGGCTGAGGGGTGGAGTTTAGATGGTTTCGTCGGGGATTTGGGGGGCTGTGGATTCCTGGGAAGAGGCTTTGGTAGTGGAGGCGAGACAGTATGAGTAGTCGCCTATCTGGGAGCAGCGGGAGGAGTTAGGAAGCGGATGGTGGCTGACTTTAGGAGGGAGGTGGGCGTGAACTGCCCGGGGCGGGGTTTAACTAAGGTACTGCCTCTGGAGTGACCCGTGACCACTCGGGGAAATCTGGATCTTGCGTTGAGTGGCTGTGGGCACGGGCTCTACCTCCTCAGTCGTGTTGGAGGGGAGTGTGGGGAGGGGAGCCTGTGTTACAAGCCTGGGCCTAGAGGGAAGGCTAGACACTCTGGTATAACATGATCTGGGGGGAGTGGGAGGTGGGGTAGGGCCGAATGCCATAGGAAGTTAGTCTGGTCTCATGAGGGGACCAGGCGGGAGTGAGGTAGGGGTGAAGTGGGGGGATGGGCAGAGGGGGAGGGGGGCTGGGCAGAGGGGAAGGTACCTAGGGGAAGGGTTAAAGTACACTCCACTATTGCATTTATGTCTGACTTACATGAGGGGAGGGGGGGGGGGATATGGTCGCATCCCACCAAGAGGACCTGGGCATTGGGGGAACCATTAAGGGATGGCAGGGGGGAGCTCCAGGCTGGGGGGGGTTCTTCCCGGAATATGGTTGGGTACCTTTCTAAGATATTGGAGTGATATCAACCCAGATTGAAGATCCTGTCATGGAATGTTTGTGGCCTGGGGAGCCCATTTAAAAGAGCAAAAATATTGCAAGCCTTGGCGAGGCAAAAAGCTGACATGGTTTTCCTTCAAGAAACCCACCAGACAGCAGCGGAGCATGCTAAACTGCGTAGATCTTGGGTGGGACAGGTTTGGGGGGTGCCGGCCCAGAATAAAAAAGGGGGGGTGGCCATACTACTGCACAAGCGGATCCGCTTTGAGGTTACCAAAGAAATAGCGGATTCGACTGGGCGGTTCCTTCTGCTTCAAGGCACGCTAGAGGGGAAACCTATTATTCTTGGCAATGTTTATAGTCCCAATGTGCTAGACAGAGACCTATATGCTCGACTGGCCTCCCAAGTAGAGCAGCTCCCGGAGCTCCCACTGATCTTGGGGGGGGGATTTCAATGGTGTGATGGATGTGGCGATGGACACATCTCGGGGTGAGGGGACCCGGGAGCGATCCCAGGGGGCTCGAGCCTTAAATGGTTTGCGGACCAGGTTGGGGTTGGTGGACCCTTGGAGACTGCTACACCCCGCTGGAAGAGACTACACTCACCAGTCTCGCGCACATAGTTCTAGCGCACGTATAGATTATTTGCTGACCTCGCAGTGCCTGTTTGTTTTGGTAGAGGAGGTGCAGATCGGACCCGCGGAAATATCCGACCACGCATTTGTCTGGCTTCAGCTGCGGTGGGGCGCGAGTCGTCCTTTGACGAGATTGTGGCGGTTTCCTTTGGATCTCTATTGAGACTCTCAGTTTCGTCAGTTCCTACAAAGGCGCTGGTGTGAATTCGAAGCGGATCACAGTGGGCATTCTGTGGATCCTGAGCTGGTCTGGGAGACAGCGAAAGTGGTTCTGCGCGGAGATATTATTGGCTTTATGGCGCGCAAATACGTCGACTCATGGCGGAGCGTATTATCCGCCTGGAACGCTTAGTCACATTACAGCGGCGGAAGTGGGCGAGTAATCCGAGTGTGGCTTCAAAGAAGCGGCTATGGGAGTTACAGACGACGTTGAACGATCTCCTACACCAGCGGGCCAAAAAGTCGGTTATGTACTATAGATTTCAGCTCTACTGCTACGGCGATAAACCAGGGAAGTTATTGGCTCGGTGTCTACGCGGTTATCGGGGTTCCACGCTGGTGCATGCGCTGAAGGACGATAAAGGGGTCGTTTGTAGGGAAAATTCGGAGATAGCGCGTGTTTTTCGCTCGTTCTTTCAGAAACTCTATACCGCGGCGCCCGGCTCACATGTGCAAATGTCCGACTACCTGGAAGGGCTGGACCTGCCCCAGCTATCTGACCAGCAGCGATTGCACATGGATCAACCAATTTCTGTTCAAGAGGTGCAGAATGTTATTGCCAAGGCGAGTTGTTATAAATCCCCTGGGGCAGATGGGTTGGGGGCCGAGTTTTACAAGATCTTGGCTGGTTTCGTATCCCCGCTGTTGGTGGCGGTCCATACTAGGAGATCTGAGCAGGGCACGTTTCGATGGGGTAGTAATTTGGCTCATATGATTTTGCTCCCGAAGCCAGGAAAAGACCCGTTGTGTGCTGCCTCCTACCGGCCTATCTCTCTCCTTAACTATGACCTTAAAAAATCTTAGCTAAAATTCTTGCTGATCGATTGGCGACTGTGTTGGGGCATTTGGTTCACGACTCCCAAGTGGGCTTTGTGAAAGGGAGGTACGCGGTTCGCAACCTGCAGAAGATTCTAGCTTCCTTAGAATGGGTCCACAATCGGAGTCTCTCGTCTCTGTTAATTAGCTTTGACGCAGAGAAAGCTTTTGACAGAGTTGATTGGCACTATTTATGGGACTTGCTGCCCCGCTACGGGATTGGGAACCCTTTTTGTGCTATGGTTAAAAGTCTTTATCATGACCCGGTCGCGGCGATTTGCTGTAATGGAGTGCTTTCCGATACATTTTCTTTACACAGGGGGACTAGGCAGGGCTGCCCTCTTTCCCCGTTGCTTTTTGTTCTCTCCCTGGACCCGTTCATTAGATGGGTGGAGGCCTCACGGGAGATACGGGGGGTGCGTATCCGCACGACCGGCTTTAAATTATCGGCTTTTGCCGACGACCTCCTTGTGCATTTACTTCGGCCCCATGACTCGCTCCCCAGCTTAATGCGAGAGTTTGAGATTTTCGGTCAATTTTCCGGTTTAAATATCAATATGGATAAGTCCGAGGCATTAGATATATCGGGCACTGTGAGGGGTAGCTGGCGAGGACCCTTCCCCCTTAAATGGGCGGCTAATCATTTTAAATATCTCGGTATAGTATTGACTGGTCAGCCATCACAACTCTATGAGAGCAATCTTTCTAAAATTATTCAGAGCCTCCAAGTGCAGTTGCAGGCTTGGCGACCTCTTCCCCTGTCTTTGTCTGGGAGAATTGCTGCGGTCAAAATGGTAATTTTACCGAGGATCTTATACTGGCTACAGACGCTGCCCGTCTGGCTTCTGCGAAAGGACTTGAAGCGGTTGGAGGGAATTCTCGGCGGATTTCTGTTGGGGGGGGGGGGGGGGGCGCGCGCACGTATTTGGTACTCCCGCTTGGTGGGGAATTGGAGGTGTGGGGGGTTGGGACTCCCTGATTTAGGGGCTTATGCTCTGGCCTGTCAGGCTCGGCACTTGGGAGACTGGTTGGGCGGTACTGAGGTCTTTACTCCCCGGGGGTTAGAGGAGGCCTTCGCTGCCCCAGTATCTGTTCTTTCCCTCCTACACTTGGACTACCGTCTCTTTCCTGCTCACTTAGCTGGGAGTGTGCTTCTTGTCCCGGTTTGTCGAACTTGGCGACAGCTAAATACCTACTGGAATACGAATTGGAGGGTGTCTAGTTGGCTGCCGATTCAGGGTAATGTATTGTTTACTCCGGGAACCGAAAACGCGCTGTTTCGTGTGTGGGCGAAGAAAGGTCTCCATAGTTTAGGCCATGTGGTCGAACCCTCGGGGTGCTGTAAGAAGTTTCGGTCTCTCTGTACCGACTACGCTCTCGGGGCTGGTCACCAATTTGCCTTTATGCAGATATCGCATTACATCGCCTCCTTGCCGGCAGGAGAGCTGAGGGCAGAGCGCTCTGCGCAGATTTTAGAATTCTTTGACTTGGGTGGGGGATCCCAACTGTCCATTCGGTTGTTGAAGGCGCGCTTGGCTCCATATCGACCGTCTCCAGATTATCGTTCCGTGGAGTTGGGGTTGGAGTTGGGAAGGGAGATCAGCCCGGGTACACTTTTGAAGGCCCTGCAGCGGGTAGGGGAGCTGGCGGTGGGAGCCCACTGGAGAGAGGTGCAATACAAATCTCTCACCAGGGTGCATTTCTCTCCTCGACGGGCCTTCCGCTCCCATCTCGCTTCGGACGGCTGTTGCCCGAGGTGTTCGGAACCCTTGGCGCACCTGGTGCACATGTGGTGGGGGTGCAGATATATTCGGCCATACTGGACAAGAATAGGTTCATTTATGGAGCGAATATTGGGACAACAGATATGTTGGGATAGCTCCCTGGTTCTCCTTGACCACTTGCGCCTCACACAGCCCAAGGGTAGGTGGGAGAGACTGTTGGTGCGCAGGGCCTGTCTGGTGGGTAAGGGCCCCATATTGCACAAATGGCGGGAATGAAATGCGCCCTCGTTTTGGGAGTGGCGAAATGCCTTCCACCAGATGATGCTTATGGAAGCTAGATACGCCCGGGGTAATGTTAAACGCTGGCCACATTTTCAGATGCTGTGGGACCCCTATCTTCAGAGCCTGAGCTCCCGCACTAGGAATGAAGTGTTACAACTGGGCTCCTAAATGACTAGGATGGATTGAGGTGCTAACGATGGAAAGTGATGTCCTGGGTTCTCGGGGTGTGGATGCAACTAACAAAGGGTGTGGGTGGGGGGGGGAAGGGTGTGGGTGGGGGGGAGGGGGGGTGGGGGGGGAGTGGGGGGGGTGGGTAGGGGTTTATATACTGGAAAACTGTACAACGCACATGTGTTTGCTTCTGTTCTCCTGGTGGGGAATAAGAGCTGCCCCCCTCCAGGAGTTTGCTTGTTGTATTGCCTATTCTTGTTACATGGTGTTGATAAATAAAGTTTATAAAAAAAAAAAACAACACGATGCTGGAGGCAAGCGGAATCGGGAGAAGGGAGGGAACCGGTATGCGACCGGAGAAAAAGAAGACAAAAGTTAATTTTTTTGCTAACTTTTTCCAGGAAAGATAGATACACGTCCGATGGGCTCCGCAAAAAAAGGAGACTGAGGCAAGATGGCACCCTTAGGTGGGAAGGGGACCTTGCATGCGTGGTACATATCCCAAAGGCTTTCTCTGAAAGTTGGGGAGAGGTTACTGCGCCGATGTCACCCATATGCGAGGACTGACTTCCTGCTTGTTCCCGGAGAAACAATACAAGATCTCTTTTTTCGTGGATGATATTTTATATACAATAGCAAATTTGCAGAATTGGTGGGTTGTTGCAAAAGATGAATATCTTTGGGATTTAGATCAGACCTGAGCGTTATTTATAAATACTATCTTGGAAGCTCAGATGTATTCCATGCTTTGAAAAAGGTGGAAGGAAGGTCAAATGATAAGCAACATGGCTTAAAGGTCAGCTCAGAAAGGCTGTTATAGCTAAAAGAGAATCATTCAGAAAATGGTAAAAGGAGTACGATGATGAAAACAGGAAAAAGCATAAGTACTGAAGTTAAATGCAAGGCAATGATAAGACAGGCAAAGAGAAAATTTGAAAAGAAGCTTACAAGTATATATGTAGCAAAAAAACTGTGAGTTGAACCATTAGATGATGGAGATGCACTGAGAGAGGACAAGGCTATTTGGCGATCTGGACGCTAAGAATTTCAATTCCAATTTCGGTGTAAGATATTAAGTCTCTAAGGAGCTTGTATTCAAGTCATAGAAACATAGAAACATGATGACAGAAAAAGTCCCCTGAGGAAGGCAGCCGTGCCAAAACATGAACACATTGGGACATTTTCTGAATGAAGGACTTCTTTTATTCCTTGCTCCTTTGTCTTTTGGAAACCTATCCATGCCAGAAATGATATTTAAAGGTGATGTATCAGAGAAATTGAAACAAATCTCAATAAATCAGGAAGATGTAATACAGCTAATTGATAAACTTAAGAGCAGCAAATCACCTAGACCAGATGGCATACATCACAGGGTGCTGAAAGATCTGAAATATGAGATTGAAGAACTACTATTAGTAATCATCTTTAGCATCCAAAGATTAGAGAGTGGCCAATGTAAAAACAATTTTTAAAAAGGATTCCAAGGGTGTTCCAGAAAACTACAGACCAACGAGCCCGATATCAGTACCGGGCAAAACTGTACAAACCATTATAAAAAGCAAAAGAACATGTAGTCAGTCATGGTTTAATGGCAGAAAGCCAACATGGATTTAGCAAAGTCTTGTCTCACCAGTCTCTTAAACGTTTTGAAGGTATGAAGAAACAGGTAGATGAAGGTATGAATAAACAGGCAGATAAAGGTGAGCAGGTTGATAAAGTGTATCTTGATTTTCAGAAAGCCTTTGAGAAAGTCCCTCATGAGAGTCTCTTGGGGAAATTAAAAAGCCATGGGATAGGAGGCAATGTACTACTGTGGATTAGGAACTGGTTGAAAGATAGAAAGGGAGGAGTAACCTAGTGGTTGGGGCAAGGTACCTCAGGCCAGGGGTTCAAATCCCATTAGAGGACAGCAAACCTGGGCCAGAAGGACTGGGGTTTCTAGTCCCACAGGTGCTCCTTGTGGTCTTGGGCAAGCCGCTTAACCCTCCATTGCCCATGTTCCCTGTAAAATAGTTATCTCCAAGTTATAATGCCCTGTTCAATGTAAACCGCCTTGATATCATTAAAGGCGGTATATAAGAAATGTTAAATAAATAAATAAATAAAACAGAGAGTAAGGCTAAAAGGCAAATTCTCAATAGAGAAAGGTAAGTAGTGGAGTAACCCAGGGATCTATGCTGGGCCCGCTGCGTTTTAATATTTATAAATGTCCTGGAAATAGGAATAACGAGTGAGGTGATCAAATCTGCAGATGACACACAATTATTCAAAGTTGTTAAAACATAAGAGGATTGTAAAAAATTGCAAGAGGACCTTGATAAATTGGGATACCAGGTGTCCAAATGGCAGAAGACATTTAATGTGGCAGAGGACATTTAATGTCCGGGCTGATCCGTCTAGCACCGTGGGATCACAATCGTGAATAGGCATGTATGTGCAGGCCGGGACTGTAATTCAGTCCCGGCCTGCATGTACAGCCACAGCCTGGCTAACTCAGCCAGGGCTTTTAAATGGAGCCGTGGCGCCATGGTGTCCTGTTGCGATGGTACCGTGGCTCCATTTAAAAGCCGTGATGCCAGCCGCTGCTAAAAAAGTTAATTTCCCGCAGCCCGACCTCCGATCCAGCCTCCTAGGGCCAGGATCAAGCTGCGGAGAATTAACTCTGCCTCCCCAGCCCCTTATGTGCCCTGGGCCACTTAAAAAAACATGACAAGGGGAGTTATTCCACCTCGGAGGTGGAATAACTTCCCCGGCCATTCGCCGGCCCTGGACATACAGGGCCGGACATTAGAATCATCCCTGTATGTTCAGAGTCGGCAACAGCCCACTGCCCGCCCACTCTCCACTCCTGGGCGCTTCTTCCCCGCCCTCGACTAACTTCCCTACACAACTGGTGGAGAACTTAGTTGGGAAATGCAGCCGGCACGAATAGCCCCATTAGGGAATAACAACCCAAACTACAGTTACATGATGCAAGGTTCCACATTAAGAATCACTTCCCAGGAAAAGGAAAGGATTTGGGCGACATCATGGATAATATGATGAAACCTTCTGCCCAGTGTGCAGCCGTGATCAAGAAAGCAAATAGAATGCTAGGAATCATAAAGAAAGGAATGGAGAATAAGACCAAGGATATTATAATGCCTCTGTATTGCTCCATGGTGTGACCACACCTTGAATATTGTGTGTAATTCTGATTATTAGAATTAGAAAAGGTACAAAGAGCGACAAAAATGGTAAAGGGAAAGGAAGGAAGGATGGATATCCCTATGAGGAAAGACTTAAATAAGGTTAGGGCTCTTCAATTTGGAAAAGAGACGGCGGAGGGGAGATATGATAGAGGTCTATGAATAATAATGAATGGAGTAGAACAAGTAAATGTAGATCAGTTGTTGATTCCTTCAAAAAGTAGTGTGGCAAAGTCAACCATTTTGAGCATGGGGGAGGTGAACAGCATAAGGAATCCACCTTAATCAAGGGGCCTCTGTTAGGTGTGCAGGGTCAAAAGGCCAGAGCCACAGTTCAAAGGCAGAAAAATGCTTGACAGTGTAAGAAGGATAGATTGCAAGCACGAGGACAAAAACCCTCACTCTAATAATTGCACTGATTATCCTGATTGGTGCAGATCATACCTTGAAGGCAGATGGCAGCATGTAAAATCAGGATCAAGATCTTCTGAACCCTTCCATCAACGACAAGGCGTCCCCCAAGGGTCTTCCCTTTCATCTCTCTTATTTAATATTTACATGCAACCTATTTTCAACATTATCGGATCATTCAAGGTCGATTGTCTAATTTATGCTGATGACATCCTCCTCTTCATGCCATTTTCCACACAACAAATGGACCTTTCGCCACTGATCGATTGCTTCAACGCAGTCTCCGAATGGCTTCTGTCACAAAACCTCAGGATCCAACACAAAAAGTCTGAGGTGCTATTCATCACCAGAGACCAGAATTTCTGCCCTCCACCTCATATAAAGGTCAAAGAAGCGGAGCTCCAAACCAAATCAGCAATTCGGTACTTAGGGGTCACCCTCGATCAACGACTAGATATGAAAACCCATATATCCAACATAGTCAGAGCCATATATTTCAAAATCCGGTCACTCAGACACCTGCAATCCCTTCTAAGCCCTGAAGACTTCCGAACAATATACCAAGCCCTGATCTTGCCACACTTTGACTTTGCCAACGCCATTCTCCAAGGTCTCCCTCAATCAACGCTCAATCCGTTGCAACTTGCCATGAATGCCGCAGCCAGAGTCTTAGTAGGAGCAGCAAGATGCGACCATATAACGCCTATCCTAATACAACTTCATTGGCTCCCCATACAAGGAAGGCTTGCATTCAAATCTTTGTTACTCACTTTCAAATCCATCCATGGCATTACCTCCCCCTCATTAACCGACATCATCCAACCCTTTCCTTCCTCCCAACAGAATAAGGAGAACCCCATCAACAAATGCGCTAGTAGTACCAAAGGCTTCAACAAAGTACACAACCGCAACATCTAACAGGGCATTCAGTATCTATGCCCCAAAATGTTGGAACGCATTACCACCAGGCATCCGTGCGATTACTGACTTAACACAATTCAGAAAGGCTCTCAAATTCCATTTATTTACTCAGTACTACCAGATTAACCCAACCCCTACATAATTGCCTCTCCCTTACCTCCTCAAGTTAACATATCAACCCTATCGTACACATGTACACCCTAAATTCTCAGACTCGATCTCATTGTACATATGTAATTAGTTCAGTTTGCATTCCCTGTGTTATCCAAGTTGTAACTCCTGTTCTCTGTAAAGCATAAACATGTTATCCAAGTTGTTACTCCTGTTCTATGTGAAGCCAAGCAGTTTGTTATGGTCATTTTGTTGTATGTAAACCGCGCTGACAATAGTGCGGTATATAAGAAATTGTAATAAATAAATAAATAAATAAATAAAGGCAGGGGGATTACAAACACCTGGGAGAGAAAGAGGTGGGGTTGGATCCCAGTGAGTATAAACCTTGGTTAAATTATGGAGAGAGCAGAAGGAGAAGGAGCTGGAAGAGGAGTGATTGGAGAAGGAGTAGAGGAAGCAGCAGAGGACAGACTTCAGAGCAGCAAGGACGAGGGAATGCTGGAGAAGCCACAGCAGGTGCTAACTTCTGGAGACAGGCTGAGCTACCCATTGCTGAGCAAGGTGATTTCCCTGAATCATGTTTGCAACAAAGGTGGGAGCCAGGAAGGAGAGAAGCTTACAGGCCACCAGAGAGGTTGTCAGCAGGGCACTCTGATCAAGTGGGTGAGTCAGAACCTAAGGAATTGGGAGAACCAGTGATAGAGCCAGAGGTGGGAGAAGATATGTTGATGGATTGTTCTTTATGCCAAGCTCTAGACTTAAAGTGTCTGAAGAAAGGCCAGCCTGGAAAGAACTGTTCCTCTTGCTGAAATAACCTCAGAGCTAAGCAGTGAGAAAGTAAATTCCTGTGTGTTTTGAAAGGAGGAATTTACTGCAGCATAAGGAGTGGAGGAGTGGCCTAGTGGTTGGGGCAAGGTACTTCAGGCCGGAAGGTCGGGGGTTCAAATCCCACTAGAGGACAGCAACCTTGGGCCAGAAGGACTGGGGTTTCTAGTCCCACAGGTGCTCCTTGTGGTCTTGGGCAAGCCACTTAACCCTCCATAGCCCATGTTCCCTGTAAAATAGTTATCTCCAAGTTATAATGCCCTGTTTAATGTAATTTCAGTTTGTTCAATGTAAACCGCAATGATGCAGAATAGCGCGGTATATAAGAGAATATAAATAAAATAATAATAATAAATAAGCTAATGAAGTAAGTCTGTGATTCATGCTTCTGTGTCATCTGTGTTGAAACTCTACAATGGAGAAAGAGTTAATTAGCTGCTAGAAGAGCTTGTGCTTTGCTCCTGTCTTTTATAAGAAAAGCCTGCTATAAGAGTCTTGAGGACACTGTGAATGCTTATTTCATAACCTAAGTTTGGTTCTTCACCTGGATGTGCAGCCTAGAGAGAATTATGGCTGAGTGAAGATAATTTTGCCATAGAAGACGTAAAGTTTGTTTTCCTATTGCTCTGATTGACAAAGGACAATAAGAAAAGTGGCATCTGGTTATATGTGAAAAGGCTAGCTTCTGCAGTGAAGAAGACTTTAAAAGCCAATATTGAGTTCTGTTTGTTTTGCCACCAACTTGCTGAACCTTAAGCAAAAAATCCTATAATTTAAAATTCTGTAAATGGTACCAGGAACCTGATCTGTTCTATTGTGTTCAAAATAAATTCTTTTTCTGTCATAAGCTTTACCCTTGGTTTAACACGACTACAATCCTTCTACTTAAAGCATAAATGTTACAGCTGATAGAAGAAGGTTCACAACCACCACACCCTCAACAACTAGAAGACTAGTGGTTATGGCGTTGTCCTTGTGACAGTAGAAAGACTAGGGGACATGCAATGAAGCTACAAAGTAGAACATTTAAGAATAATCAGAGAAAACATTTTTTCACTCAACGCATAATCGAACTCTGGAATTCATTACCAGAGAATGTAGTAAAAGCTCTTAGTGTAGCTGGATTCAAAAGTGGTTTGGACAAGTTCCTGATGGAAAAGTCCATAAACCATTATTAAAGAGATAAACTGCCAGAAGATGAATTTGATGCTCTCTGGCGAGGGCCCACAGTTGCAAAGCTTCATTGCAAAGCGACAGAGAGTCAGTTCCGCCCTGCTTGTTCACATAGAACATGGCTACCTGATTGTCCGTGTGGATAAGGACTGTCTTGCAGCAGAGCAGCATGTGGAACACTCGCAGAGCAAGGAAGATTGCTCTGAGTTCCAAGAGGTTGATATGTAGACTCCTGTGGGGACCAGATGCCCTGGGTGGAGAGGTCTTGTAGATGAGCTCCCCAACCCATTGGAGAAGCATCTGTTGTGAGAGTTGCTTGGGGTAGAGACTGCTGAAAGGGGGACCCCAGCAACAGGTTTTGAGGGGACTTCCACCACTGGAGAGACAAAATGAGGTGACTTGTGTTTGCTATTTTGTCTGCCAGGCAGTGTAATGCCTGGGTCCACTGGGTGGATAAAGTCCACTGAGCTGCTCTCATGTAAAGGCGAGGATATGGGACCACATGCATGGTGGATGCCATGTGGCCTAGTAACTGTAACATCTCTCGAGCAGTTAAGTGAGGCTTCAACTCTGCTTGAGAAGCTAACTGCACCAAGCGAAGGCAATGGGCCTGGGGGAGATAGGCCCTTGCCTTTGTGGTATCCTGCAACGCCCCTATAAACTCCAGGGACTGAGTAGGGGTTAAATTGGATTTTGGGATGTTTATTATCAGCCCTAAATACTGAAGGATACTCATTGTGCAGTCTAGAGAACTCTTGGCCTCTGAATGAGTGGGAGCTCGGATGAGCCAGTCGTCCAAATAAGGGAAGACGAATATTCCCAGAGTGCGCAGAAATGCAGCTACCACTGCCATGCATTTTTGTGAACACCCTTGGTGCAGAGGCCAGACCAAAAAGGAGCACTCTGTATTGATAGTGCTTCTCTTGAAAAAGGAACCTTCTGTGAGTTGGATGGATGAGAACATGGGTGTACGCATCCTTGAGATCTAGAGAACAAAGCCAATCCTGACTGTGAAGGTATGGCAGCAGAGTTCCCAGAGAAATCATTTTGAATTTTTCCTTTACTAGGAATCTGTTCAATTCTCTGAGATCTAAGATGGGTCTGTAGCCCCCTGTTTTCTTTGGAATAAGAAAATAGGGGGAGTAGAAACCTGTGCCCTGTTGTTGAAGAGGCACTTCCTCTATTGCCCCCTGGGTGAGAAGGGTGGCAACCTCCTGCCCCAAGAGGCTGAGGAGGGAGGTTGGAGAATTGAACTGGTGCACTCTTGTGTGAGGGGGCAAGTCTGAAAAATGAAGTTTGTACCCCTCTCTTATGATGGAGAGTGTTCAATGCTCTGCTGTAATTTGCTCCCATCTGGGAGCAAAATGACAACCTTCCTGGAATGGTGGAGGGCTCTGGTCCTTCCAGAACCAGGAAGGCTAAGTTCTCTAGAGGAAAGTCAAAGGCCCTGAGGGGGCTGAGGTTGCGGGGTCGGAGGAGGCCTAGCAGCCTTTGCTTTGCTCTGTTTGGATGATTGCTGACGTTTGGTAGGGAACTGAGCTGCAGAAGATGCCCGCTGACCATAAGCAGGATAGAATCTTCCCTTTTTAGAAAAAGGTGCTTTCTTGAACAACCTTTTCTTAGCAGGAGCAGCTGTAGATTTGGATAGTCTATCCAAGGCAGAGTTTTCAGCATCCATCTGATTGGCTTTTGCTTGCCAATCTTTACCAAACAGGTTCTCACCTGTACAAGGGATATTTCCCAATTCATCTTGAATCCAGATCTCCAAATCAGATGCTTGAAGCCAAGCAATTCTACGTGCACCTATGGCAATAGCTGAGGCTCTGCTGACACATTCAAAGGAGTCGAAAGCTGCACGGATGGAGAATTTGGAGATATCTTGGGCATGTTTAAGCCAAGTGAGAAAGTCCTGTCTTTTATCTTCAGAAATGAAAGGACTTAAAGTCTGCAAATGATCAGTGACTTCTTTTAAGAACATTCCCATGTAAAGACTATAGGAATTAATTCTCGCAGCAAGCATGGAAGACTCTTCTTCCAAAAGCATCCAGGGTTCTACATTCACGTCCTGGAGGATTAGAGGCATGTCTTTTGGCACTTCTAATCTTTCTCATAGCAGACTCAACCACAATAGAGTGGTGAGGAAGTTGAGTTTTATGGAAACCAGGACAAGGAGGGACACGATACATGGTATTCAACCTGCGAGAATGAGGGGAGGTGGACAGAGGTGCTTCCCACATCCTTAACATGAGATCATACAAAATCTCATTAACAGGCAAGGTAGCTGCCTCCTTAGGAGTTTTAGGATATTGTAAAATATCCAACTCCTTGGCTCTGGGTTCTGTCTCAGGGGCCACCGTAATGGAAAGGCCCCGAGCCACCTACCTGATGAAGTCTTGAAAAGACAAGTTCTCTTGAGGAGACATCCTTCGTTTAGGAGAGGACTCCTCCTGTGGAAGAAGCATCACTGCATCGACCGACTCTTCAGAATCCTCAGAGTCATCGAAGTATCGTCTGTCCGGATGCTCTTGCAAAGCCCGATACCCGTACCGACTGGGATCGGCATCGGGAATAACCGGTACTGGGGTATCGGTACCGGAGGGCTTCAAAGGACAGAGTACCGGCATAGCGGATACTGTTGCTGATGCCACCGGTACCGGGATCGGCACCGATGGCGATGCTATTGCTGGTACCGGTGGGGTAGTCTGTTGCGGTACCACGGGCGTCGATGCCACAAGGAAAGCCGCCAGACTGCGTTCCATGGACAGAATCCTCTGATCCATCAACACCGCCAATGCTTGGAAGTCGGTACCGGTGGAAGGCACCGGTACCCCAGAGCATGGCACCAGGAGATCTGTCGAGGCCACACCATTGAGATCATCCTGGAACCCCGATGATGATGCTTTAGAGGCCGAAGCCTCCCGCCGGGGTAATTTTGCCGGTGCAGAATCCTCGAGGGCAACGCCAGAGGCATCTCGATGCTTGGAAGGAGATCTACCCTTCGAGGACCGGCTGGATTTATGTTTAGTTACCTGAGATCCTTGTGAGGAAGAAGCAGCCCTGGAAGACGTCGATGCCACCGAAGCCGCATCAGAGGGAAACAGGGTACTAAGCTTGGCAGCTCGGCTCTGCCGACCTCTTTTAGACATCATAGAACAGGACATACAATCTGTGATGGAATGGTCAGGACCTAAACATTTTAGACACCAGTCATGGGTGTCGGTGACGGAAATTGTACCGCCACATTTTGTGCACTTCTTAAATCCTGAGGCAGGGAGAGTCACGTGATGTGGTGAGCCCGAGAGGACGTGAGTTGCTCGAGCTCCGGGCCCTCCTCCCCTGAATGTTGATATAGTACCGTGTTCTGCAGTGAATTTGGGTTTGCCAGGGACCCAGCACACTGGTAAGGGGCAGGAGATACCGTACGAGGAAAAAAAATAGGATGGCGACTGCAGTAAAGGCAGGGAGAAGAGAAAAAGAACGCACCGTGAGCGCCTTGAAAATGGCGGACTCCCCCCCCGAAGCAAAGTGCCGCGGCTTCTCCAACTATGACTGGAGAGATTTCTGCCGCTGTCACAAGTGCACTATCATTGCAATTCGAGGCTTTATATGCAAAGATGGATACACTTCAGAGCTCCCTGGGCATATTGGGCACACATGTGCAAGAAGCTGAAACCCGTATTACTCATGCCGAGGAAGAAGTGGAGAATTTAAGGCGGGAGCTTCTTGCAGTGCAGAAGGAGTCAAAAGCCCATGAAATAAAACTTGATGACCTGGAAAATAGGTCCCAATGCAATAATTTGCGCTTTTTGGGAATTGCTGAATCCATCCTGGATAAGGACCTGAGGAAATATGTGGAGAACCTGTCTGCTTCCTTGAGAGATGGGGCTGATTTGAGCGGGCCCATTGTGGTGGAAAGAGCCCACAGATTAGGGCCTAAACAGCAATCTGGAGACCGCATGCCTAGAGTGGTCTTAGCAAAATTTCTGTGTTACACGCAAAAAGACGCAGTGCTAAGAGCAGCAAAGCAAAAGGGAGTTGTCGAGTGGGAGAATGCGAAGATTAGAATAACACAAGACTACTCTGCTGCGTTGAGTCATCGCCGTAAAGCCTATGCCTCGCTGTGCCGAAAGCTGATTGAGGCCAACGTCCGCTTCAGCGTTCAGTACCCCGCCCGGCTGAATGTGCTTCACCAGGGAACGCACCGGGTGTTCGAATCAGCGGCGGAGGCGAGTCCCTACGTGGAGCAATTGACGCTACAAGTGACATTGAGCCCGGGAGAGCAGTGAGGCCCTTTCTGAACGTCGCAAGGTTGGGAGTTGTTTTGTACTTTGCAGGCCTATCTGTTGGTGGGAGAAGGATGGTGCTGGCCCCTATGTCCCACCCTGCTTTTGAAGACCTGAACTTGCTGGCTGCTGCTCTTGCTACAAGGCTCAGGGGGGACTTCAGCTGGGTTTAAAGTTGGGGTCCACAGTATCTCAGTGCTGTCCGGACAGTTCTGTACCCTAGCCAAGGGACCTCCACGTGTGTGTGCTGATGACCGCGGTCGAAGCTTCAAGGTGGAACTTGCTGGAAATAGCGTGTTGAAGCGGCACCATTTCTGGTGCCCTAATGGCTGCTCATAGACCCTGTGCATCGGCTTCGGCTGATGCGGTGAGCTGGTCGGTGCCGGCTTGCTCTGAGGTGTTCTAGTGCTTGGGCTGAACTGAAGTATGATTATTTCGGATGTCCGTCATGGAGGTCCTTGCATGACTGCAGCCAGGCCCATTTGGCCTACCTACGCAGAACACGGAGAGCTGGTTTGGCCTGCTTTCTGAGTAAAGTACTGAGTTATATATAGGGACGGCCTCTGTAAAATTGAGTTGTGTTTCAGAGATGTTGAATATGAGCTTAAGTACTTATTTTGGAATTGCAAAGTTGAGGGTGTGGGAAGGGTTGAGAAGTGGGTAAGAGGGAGGGGGTACAGCTTGGGAAGTAACAACGGGGCTGGATTGCCTTTAAATATAGTTACGGACTTGCTCGTAGAGAGAGAAGGGATTTGTTAAGGGGAAGGGGTAGTGAATGGGGATGGTGGTGGAGTGGTGGTTGGGGGTTGGAAACCTAAACTAACTGGGCTGCTGTGGGGGTTTGGGTGAGCGGCGAGTGCACATAAGGTCCTGGGAATATGAGATATGCCATCCCTGGTTTGACCTGGTCTATTGGGCCTAGTGTCTTGTTTTTAACAGTGACTAGCCCGGGTCGGGCAGGCCTGGCAGTCCCCTAAGGGACATCAGTCCATATGCTTGACTGGGCCAGGAAGGGCTATTCTGGGTCCCTACTTAATCAAGGTGGATGAAGGTTGGAGGGGGGTCCTACTCACATTCTAGGTGACTCTTGATGGGAGAGGGGTGGAGATTAGAGGCTGGGAGTAGGGTAGGGGGAGGGCAGGGTAAGGGGAATGGGTATAGGGCTAAGGGAGGAGGGATAGAGAATAGGTGAGGAAGGGGGTTGGGGGCTGCAGGGAGTACAGCGGAATCATAGTTTGATTATGGACGTGAAATATGGGAGCGCCTTAATGTTCAGGGGGGGACCTCAGGCTGGGGAGGTCCATCCCCATTGTTACTGCAGGATCGATAAATATATTTTGCTCAATTATTATCCAACCTGAAGGTTATCTCTTGGAACGTATGCGGGGTAGGTAACCCTATCAAAAGATATAAAGTGTTGCAAGCCTTAGCCAGGTTGAAATGTGACATAGCTATGTTGCAGGAAACCCACCAGACGGCCGAAGAGCATGATAAATTGCAGAAAACGTGGGTGGGGCAGAGTTGGGGTGCCCCAGCTAAGGGGAAAAAGGGTGGAGTGGTCATACTGATCAGTAAGCAGGTTCACTTTGAGTTGGAAAAGGAGTATTCAGACCCTGAAGGTAGATATATTTTGCTTTATGGCAGCCTTGAGGGCAGGCCTATTGTGCTGGGTAACCTGTATAGTCCCAATGTATTGGACCGGGCGTTTTATGCCCGATTGGCCTCTAGAGTGGAACAACTGCCTGATGTTCCTTTGATACTGGCCGGAGATTTGAACGGGGTGTTGGATATAGAGATGGACATGTCGGGAAGCGAGGGGGGGGGGGGGAACGAGTGCGAGCTCCGACTACTAAAGCGTTGCAGGGGTTGTGCAGTCGCTTGGGAATAGTTGACCCCTGGCGTTTATTGCATCCGTTAGAGAAAGATTTCACCCATCAATCGAGAGCCCACGGGTCTAGTGCTAGACTTGATTATGTTTTGGTTTCGGAAAGGCTTTTTGCGCAGGTAGGAGATGCACAGATAGGCCCTATTGCGGTGTCTGATCATGCCCCGATCTGGGTGGATTTAGGATGGGGGGGCTTGGCGGCGCCGACAAGGCTCTGGCGGTTTCCCATGGGGCTATATAACGATGCTGACTTTCGAACGCGTATCGGACAATACTGTCAAGAATTTATGGCCCATCACGAGCAGCATAAAGATGACCCGGAATTGCTCTGGGAGACGGCCAAAGTAGTGTTGCGGGGAGATATTATTGCATATGCTGCGAGAAAGCGAATGCAATAATATCTGGCAATGCAATAATATCTGGCAATGCAGATTGTTCAGTTGGAGAGGCAGGTAGTGAGAGCTCGGCGACGGTGTGCGGGAGACCCCAGTGCAGTTAATAAGCGGAGGCTTTGGGAGTTGCAAACGTCTCTCAATGAATTACTTCATCAGAGGGCGAAGAAATCTCATATGTATTATAGGTACCAACTATACCGCTTTGGGGATAAACCTGGGAAACTTTTGGCGCGCTGCTTACAAGGTAGCTGGGGTGCTCGGTCGATTGCGGCGTTACGGGATGATCAGGGATGCTTGCATAAAGACAGCAAAGCCATAGCCAGATTGCTTCGCTCCTTTTTTCAGCAGCTATATGCGCGGAAGGAGGGTTCTCCGACTGAAATGCGTAACTATTTACGAGAAATATAGCTGCTGAAGGTGACGGCAGACCAGCGGGCGTACCTCAATGCCCTGGTGACGGTGGACGAAGTCTATAGAGTTATTCAGAGAGCTAGCTGCTGCAGAGCGCCCGGCCCCGATGGGTTTGGGGCCGAGTTTTATAAACTGTTAGGGGATCTAGTGCCCCCAGCCTTAGTGGAAATGTATCATCGAAGAGTGGCTCAGGGGAAGTTTGACTGGGGAACTAACCATGCGTATATTTCTCTAATACCTAAACCAGGAAAGGACCCTACTCAAGTGGCTTCCTATAGACCTATCTCCTTATTGAATTTTGATTTGAAAATACTGGCTAAGGTTTTGGCAGATAGACTTGCTTCTGTTTTAGGGGACTTGGTGCATGAGTCACAGGTTGGTTTTGTTAAGGGGCGTTACGCTGTGCGGAACTTGCGGAGAATTTTGGCGTCTCTTGAGTGGGTCCGTGAACGGGATCTCCAATCACTGGTAATTAGCTTTGACGCCGAAAAGGCATTCGATCAGGTACAATGGGATTATTTGAAATGTCTTTTGCCTTACTATGGGCTGGGAGACCCTTTTTGTAAGATGGTGGAGTTGCTTTATGCGGACCCTACGGCTGGAGTCCTTTGTAATGGGGTGCTATCGGATAAATTTAGTTTGGAAAGGGGTACGCGTCAGGGTTGCCCGCTCTCCCCTTTACTTTTTGTATTGATCCTGGATCCGCTGATACGGAGGATAGAGGAGTCCCCGGGCATATGTGGCGTACGAATTGGGTCGCATGGGTTTAAGGTGGCTGCTTTTGCAGATGATATACTCATTCACCTTACGCTTCCCCAACAATCCCTGACTCATCTACTTGAGGAGTGTTAGGGAAATCAGAATCTTATATATGTGTCCTTTGTAATAATAATGCTTAGTTTAAGTGCATATACAAGAGGCCTGCACAAGAGAAATTAGAATCTTATAGAAATCAGAATCCTATGTGTGTGCCCTTTGTACATTCTGGTGGGTATGAAAAAGGAATGTGCTGTGTAAGCTAAACTGATTATTCTACTCAAGGATGACTTGTTTTTGCATTAGTTACTGATAAACTATAGTGGGCCCCTAGAAGATGGGTGGATGACGTATGACTATGTTTCTGATAATGTATAAAATACGGACAATCCCTCCACCCTTTGGAATAAACTTGCATACTGTCCTTCTGTGTGGTCTGTGTGTGTTTATTCCCCTGGATTCCAGCCAGCTGGAGCAGCACACCGCAGATGAGGGTTCGGGATTTCCTGGCCTGGAGTGACCAACAATAAGCAGACCCATTACATTTGGTGTCAGGAAGTGGGATTCTCCCGCTGGCCAGGGATCCCTGTGCTTTGGTAGCACGGTTTAAATTAAAACTGGTATTCTCCCTTTGGTTGGGAGTGTCCCTATTGCTTTGGTAGCATGGTTAAATGGTAATTAAGACTTTCCTGTTCCCTGTGTGGGAATCGGTGGGAAAGCTAGATTTCTTTTCTTTCTCATCTGCGGCTGCTGTGAAGGCTGTGTGCTTGTGTGTCTGGCCAGCCGTGCGTTTGTTGTGAATTAATTAGAGGATGGGGGGGTCCCAAGGTGAGGGGACCACTCCAGAATCCGCGTGAATGTATGTTCTGCTATATGTTGTGATAAGTTTTAAAACTGCAGCTAAAAAACAGCCATTCTACATAAATTGTCAGTGTAAGTTACAGGATTCTGCTGAATAAGTCTGTTAGCATGCTTATCTCTGTGCCTATACGACACCCCCCCCCCCCTCTCTAGAACTGATGACTCCATGTCCCTGGAATGTAAGTGACAAGTGCTGTTTGTTTATTCTTCCACTGCTTTGCTTTTCCCTCCCCCTCCCTTTCTGTTCTTTGTGTTCAAAGGCTACGGACAGGCAGACAGAACAGAAACTTAAAGTTAACTGGCATACTAAAACGTAAATTATTATTTGTTTGCAGAGTGTCTATTTATTGCCAAGACAAGCTAAATAGAAAGAAAATTACTTTTGTACTCAACAACGGTATAACTGTCACTGAGATATGTAAAAGGGTGTGTCTGTATTTAGACACCTATTGCTATAGCAATGTACTGAATAATGAAATACTAAAAGAGCTCTTAATCTGCTTCACAATATCCCTCTCAGAGTCTCATTGGCCAGCTTGGCTAAAGGTGAATTGGCCACAGGTAAAGGTGTAAATAACAGCTGGGGCTCGCTGGGATTTTCCCACGGTGGAGTGACTCCTGCTGAGTGGAGGTGCGAAGACGCGTCCTGTTGATTTCAACAGTCTCACCTCCTTTTCTGCGGAGAGGTCTCTTTGCTAGCTGGTAATGATCCTAGGTGACTAGAGGTATTGTGAATCGGATTGTGACAGGCACTGCAGCAACTAAGTGAATTTTGTGCACAGACCGAGGTAAGGAAAAGTGGGACTTTGGTATCTACCTTGGTGGTTTCTATATTCTATTGGGAACTGAGACTGATTGTGTGTGAGTGAGATGTATAATGTAAATAGTGGAGGAATTCGGGGAGTGGGGTGCGCTCCAAATATCCCGAGGGTCTAGTTCATTATGCAGGGCGAAATTTCTTAAGAAAGCACTTATAAGCTTTGATTTGTCTCTTGTTTAAATAAGAACTGAAAAAGAAGTTTCCCAAATAAGTAACTCCTTAGTGTCCTTCCCAACAAGCTGAAAAAAAAAATATGTTTTGTTTCCAGTAAATATTGTTTTTTCTTTATTGCTGGTTGGTGCATGATTTAAGGAATCTGAATAAGATTGTCCAGACCTAGCAACGGATACTTTCCTTTGAAAACCTTATTTCAAAAAGAAACCCCCTGATTTGTATATTTATGCTTTTGGTTAAAAATATTGAGCTAAATTTTGCATGAACGCAAATGGTTTAGTATTGTAGATTTGAGGTATGTTTGAGTCTGCTCTCTAGGCACTATGTAGATGATCTTCAAAGTTGGGGCAGGAGAAACCAGTTGTGATAGAAGCCATTCATAATCTGCTGCATTTCTTGGGAATGAAAGGATTTAGGGTGTCCTGAAGAGAAAAAATTGAGGTTGGGGCTATCCTTTCCCCCTACAGGGAAACCAGAAACTAAAAAACACACGAAAAGAGAACGAAGAAGAGAGAGGGAAAGGGGGCAGCCCCTCCCGTGGGCTACAGAAGGCACAAATGGTTTTGGATTGTTTTTCTTTAACCTTCAAAGTAGGGGTTGGGAACCCTGTCAGGACAATGGGGCATCCTGAGCCAGTAATTAAAAGACTGCAACTTGAAAAAATGATTTGAATCCTGAGTGAATAAGGTTATGTTATGTGTTTGGTCTTTGTTTGTGTATGCTATTGAGTAAACTTAAAGAGTTAAAAAAAAAAACAATGATTTTTATATACAATGATTTTTATATTTTGTGGCAAGCACCTCAGAGGTCATAATTATTGTTCATATATTATAGAAACACATACAGTTGTAACTATAGGAATTTAATAGCAATCACAATTAGTGACAATTCTCAAGCAACTTTTTCTTTTTAAACTCAGTATTTAGGACTTTTTTCTCTCTTGTTCAGCTATCTGCATTTGCCTGAAGGAATTTGGACTCAAGACAGACTTGCTGTTTACTTTGTTGTGTTTGAGATAACATCAAGGTTGAACTGTTACTCTAAGTAGATTGCTTTAACATAATTTCATTGTTTCAGATCAGTTTGATACCAGTCTCAAGTATTATGTATAAGGTTTTAATTTAAATGTGACAAAGCATGATTTTGAATTCACCTCTTTGCAGTTTCATGTTATTTGAATGTCTGTTTCTTGAACTGTAAGATTTTAAGTTAATTACTTTGCATTGTTTAGCTCGGTGTGGATGGCTGACGAACAGGATAGTAGCACCATGGCTGCTGGATATTGATCTTTCTGATTTGATTTATTACAATATTGGATTTTAGGATAAATTCACCTGTTTTTCTGTATTTGAATTTTACGTGTTAGTGTCCAGTGAAAAAGTGTACTTTGTTCTGAAAGTTTTATTTCAGTTTCAATACAGTTCCTGAGAAAATAGATATATGTTGCAGAGAAAACAGATATATGTTGCAGCACTGTGAGATATTAATTTTTCTTTAGTTTACACACTTGCACTTTATGTTACTAAAATACTTGTTCTAGCAGTACATTATGTAGAGGTTCAGTACACATAGAAATTATAGAATTTTGGAAAGAGGCTGATCTGAAATTGCTCTGTTCCCAAGCATATAGATCTTATTTAGTGGAAAGATGAAACTTAGTTCCCAGAAAACATGAGAATATTTGTAAAGTTAGTAGACAAATAAAACAATAACATTAACTTGAGTTGATTGGATAAACAAAATTTTAATTGTTAGCAACGATCTAGGAGAGGTTTGAAAAAAAAAATAAAAAAAAAACAAAAACCGAGAGAGAGAGAGACAGAAGGTGAGGCTACAGCCTTGGAAAAGGCAATAAACGTGCTGCTCCGAGTGTGATGATCTGGGCCACCGGAATTCTGACTGCTTTAAGACTTCTCGAGGACCCACAAGGCCTGAAGAACATGAACCTTGCATATTTATGCCTCTGAAGAGACATGACTAGGCAGGGGGGAATAGGCCAAGAAGAACCCAAGGAAACATCGCCCTGCGGCCCAACCACAAATGCCTTGAACCTTCTTAGGCCTCTCATCTCAAAAGGATCTCTTAAACACCATGATTAGTGAGTAACCTCCACAGATCCTTGTGGGCACTGCGATTATAAGATCAGTCCTCAAATATTTTTAAGTTTCCACAGCACTCTCACTGAGAACCAGGTATAAGATAGACTTTAGTCACACCTGAGAGATTATGTGGCTGTTCTGTTAGAAGCCATACTCCTTCCTATTGGGATTGATGTTATAAAATGCCGTGAAGCACTAGTCTATATTGTAAGGACTTTACCTATATTTTGTTAGGCAGTTGCTAATTAGAATGAGCACTATTTGCTCATATTGTTAAAAGGATCTACATTTATATTTTATATATACCTTTTGTTTACAAAAATACTAAGTTTCTAACAATTGTTTGATGTTCTTAGCAGCCTTGCCAAATAAGGATACACTAGTATGGTATAAAAAAGACAGAAGGACCTATGCATGTAGTTTGAAGGAATGATGTAAGTGGAAAAAAAGTGGTGTTGAGAGGAGTGTGATGGAATATTCATGTTGGAAAAGAGAACTCAGATTAACATTATAAAATGGTGAGGGTAAATTGAAGTGTGAAATGATGTATCCGATGTATCCACCTAGAAAGAAAACTGACAATGAATACTTTACAGTATTTGATTATGCCATCCCCATTAACTCCAATTTTGAAAGTTATCTAGCCCAGAGATATACCCAATAAATGGAAATAGATACTTGGAGATAGGCTGAGTGCACTTTTCATCCTAATGAGCTTTGGGGAGACCCACACTGGCCATGTGGTGCTTTTCAGATGCTTTTATCCCTTTTTGCCTCTATGTGTCCTGGCCCGACACATGAAGCTAAAGGAGGAAAGTTACTTACACAAATTTTTACAAATTGGTATAATTCTAAAATTGTGAAAAAAAATTGAGGAAGTGTGGGCATCTTGTCAAAAATGTAGTAGTTAAATTGAGTTGCTTAGGATTGGCTGTTGTGTGCAAACAGCAACCCACGAAGGGGGGAACCTCCGAAATCTTAAAAAAAAAAAACTTTGTAAAGACACTAAACTGTCTTGCCTTTGACTCTGTTCAATAAACAAACAACCAAAAAAATTGCCCTAAGGGAGTAGACTGAACTTTTTCTCCCTTTGAACTGTTATATGGAAGACTGCTTACCTTTTATACTCCTGAGCCTCACATTTGATTTCCTAGCAGCAGAGGCAACTCTCTTCCCTCCACAGGTATGCTCAGCAGGTCCAGTCCTTTCTACGGGATGACTCAGCTCTTTTCTTTCAATCCGGAGACTGGATTTTGGTAAAGACATACCATCAGCACATAGTACAAGCCCCTTGGGACCGTTCCAAGTTCTTCTGATAACATCGATTACAGTGAAGGTGGCGGCTAAAAGATCCTGAAGCTATTGCCCTCACTGGAAACATTCTCCATATACAGATCAGGCTTCAGGACCAGGATGAGAAGTAGCTGACGACGGGGCAGCCAAGGCCCTAGCAACTGGAGAGGAGAGGAGAAGACTCCTGAAGAAAAGCAGCTTTCGACCTAGAGGTACCGAACCAATATATCCCTTCAAGGTTGGTGACAGGTCAGAGCACCTCAAAAGCACGGTACCTTAGACCCGCTCTACGGACCTCCAAACTACAGTGATCGCTATCACATGGTCAGCCATCCTGTGTGACTCCTCCCCTTTGTGGATCCATGCGTCAAGAATCAAGCGTGTATCGTCTCCACTGACATCTTCGGTTCCAGCCTCCTGACCATCACGCACAAGACTGTGTTGACTCCTCCTACCACTCATGTGGTGCCTCCTTCAGTCCATTTCAGGAACTGTTAATACGGCAATACTACTTGCCCAGACTGCCTTACCTTTTTGTGTGCGCAGATCGCTACAAACTGAAGCTTTTCCCTCAACATGTCTCATTACTGTACCTTCTAATCTGTGTGAAATGTAGAAGTTTACTGTACTTAACAATTTAAACTGCACCCAGCCCCATGTTTCTTTTTCTACTTTCTTGTATAACATTGGTGTTACTCGCCCCTCTTTGGGATATGACTAGGTCCCTTGCTCATTGTAAACTGTCTCTAGTTTTAATGCTACGGATTGTTTTATTGTTTCTGCTTTTAGCCTGTCTAATACTGCTCTATACTGTTCTTCAACTACAGGGAAGTTTCTCATGATTACTCTCTGATGTATTTTTCTTTGGGGTGGTCTCAAAGGGCTGCTTATTGCCCTATTGAGCAGTTTTATAATTCTTGTTCTTTTTTGTTGTATATTCATTTGTTCTTGGCTGTTGTTGAAAGGCCCTACAAAGCTCTACCACTTTTTTGTATTTCTATACTCCTGCTTTTATGGTGGCTGATGTACCTGAGCTGCCGCATACAGATGTTCCATTAATAATGTCTGTTTAGTTATTTTGTAGTAGATTGTTAGGCTGTTCTTATAGTGGGCCTATGCAGGCCCAAAGGGGGGATTGTTAGGGAAATCAGAATCTTATATATGTGTCCTTTGTAATAATAATGCTTAGTTTAAGTGCATATACAAGAGGCCTGCACAAGAGAAATTAGAATCTTATAGAAATCAGAATCCTATGTGTGTGCCCTTTGTACATTCTGGTGGGTATGAAAAAGGAATGTGCTGTGTAAGCTAAACTGATTGTTCTACTCAAGGATGACTTGTTTTTGCATTAGTTACTGATAAACTATAGTGGGCCCCTAGAAGATGGGTGGATGACGTATGACTATGTTTCTGATAATGTATAAAATAAGGACAATCCCTCCACCCTTTGGAATAAACTTGCATACTGTCCTTCTGTGTGGTGTGTGTGTGTTTATTCCCCTGGATTCCAGCCAGCCGGAGCAGCACACCGCAGATGAGGGTTCGGGATTTCCTGGCCTGGAGTGACCAACAATAAGCAGACCCATTACAAGGAGTTCTCTTTATATGGCAAATTTGTGGGGCTACGTATAAATATGGACAAATTGGAGGCCTTAGATGTTGGGGGTAAATTAAAGGGGAGCTGGCCAGGGAGATTTCCACTTCGCTGGGCTGATGAATCTTTTGTTTATCTGTGTATTTTGCTGACTAGGACGCCAGCATAGTTATATAAAACAAATTTTGAACGCATTTTTTCTAAACTTCGAGCACAGTTGCGGGCCTGGGCGCCCCTTCCCTTGTCCCTACTGGGCAGAGTGGCCGCCTTAGGGATGGTGATTTTCCCACGAGTGCTCTATTGGATGCAAACCCTCCCGGTGTGGTTATTGAGGCGCGACTTGATGCGTATTGAGAGGGAGATTCGGGGTTTTCTCTGGAAAGGGGCCAGAGCACGTATACCGTTGACCAGAATGAGAGGGGGGTGGAGGTCGGGCGGGGTTGGGGTTCCGGATCTTTGGAAGTATGCACTGGCATGTCAGGCACGGCACCTGGGTGATTGGCTGGGGGATACAGAGGTTTATACCCCCTGAGGGTTGGAAGAAGCCTTTGTAGCACCGCACACTTTGGAAGCGGTTCTGCATTTGCAGCGGGCAGCTTTGCCGATTCACATGACCAGTAGTGTTCTGATACAGGCGACACGGCGTACGTGGCAACAGTTAAATAAGTACTGGGGTAGTGACTCTGCGGTTTCGAGCTGGCTGCCTCTACAGGGTAATTTTTGTTTTACTCCGGGCTCTGATTCGGCTTCCTTTCAGCAGTGGGGGCGGTTGGGTATACAACGCCTTGGACATGTGATAGATCAGGACGGGAGATGCAAGGCTTTGGGTGCGCTTTGTGGGGAGTATGGCTTGAATCCGGGGGTGTCTGTCTTTGCGTATGCACAAGTCTCTCATTATGTTGGCTCGTTGTCTAAGTGTGAGCTTATTGCGGAGCACTCAGCGCGGATTCTCGATTTCTTCGCTCTGGGAGCAGAGTCCCCGCTGACTATAGCCGAATTAAAGAAGAGATTGGACCGGCTTGACGTGCCCCTTGATTATTCGGCGCTGGAAAGCCTATGGGCGAGGGAACTGGGTCGGGAGATAGCCCCGGGCTCTGTTCGGGATGCACTGGGTCGGATTGCACAATTGGTGGAGGGGGCCCGGTGGCGCGAGGTACAGTTTAAATGTATTCATCGAGCCCACTTTTCCCTGAGGTGAGCGCTCAGAAGCCGTCTTACATTATACGGAGGGTGCCCCAAATGTTCTTGTTCTTTGGTGGACCTGGGTCATATGTGGTGGGGCTGTCCTTCTATTCGTCGGTATTGGATGCAAATTGGAGCGTATCTTAGTGGTCTACTGGGGCAGCGAATTTGCTGGACAGGGCTGCTGGTAGTATTGGATCAGCTGGGACCGCTCCACCCGAAAGGGAGGTGGGAGAGAATTTTGGTGCGAAAAGCCTATCTGGTGGGTAAGGGCCCTATTCTTAGCCAATGGAGGGAGCCTGCGGCCCCTACCTTCTGTCAGTGGCGTAATAGCCTGCATCAGCTTATTGCTCATGGAACAGAGAAGTGCGCAAGGGCACCCCTGGAGATGGGCCACCTTTTTGCTGGTTTGGATGCCCTACATTCAGAGATTGGGACCTAAAGCCCGCAGTGAGGTGTTAAAGGTTGGATAGTGGTTGATTAGGATGAGTGTTGCTCCTTGGGCAATATTGCATTGCTGTGCTTCCTGTGCTAGGGGGAGAGGAGGGTTGGGAAGGGGGGAGGGGGTACATTGGGTTACACTGTTATGTATTGTATTGTACTTTTCTTTTCTGCTTGCTGTTATATTCCCAGGGTGGTGGACAAGACACAGCCCCACCGGGATGTGATACTATGTAAAAATGAAAATTTGATTGGATATATTGTTGGTTGTACTGTGTGATATCAATAAATAGAACTTTGAAAAAAAAATCCTGAGGCAGGTTTTTCCATGTTAAGGAAAAAATGTTTTGGGCCTAAGGCCCAAAACGCAATTGCACCTGAAGAAAAGAAACGGAAAAAAGATTTTTTTTTTTTTTTTTTAACAAGAAGAAAAGAAAAAGACCGGCGGTACCAGTGGAGCGTCGAAGAAGGCAGACGCGACACAAAAGAAATAAAGAAAAATAAAGAAATTCTTCTGCGGTGACAGGAACACGACCTGCTGGCTCCGTGGAAAAAGAAGAACTGAGGAGAGACAGTTGGGAAAGGCGGGAAGGCAGCACGCAGGCGCTGTGGGATGCTCCCAAAAGCTTTCTGATTGGACGTTGGGGAGCGTTCCCGCGCAGGCTCCGTCGGTACCGACGATACCCATATGTGAAGACTCATTCCTGCTTGTTCCTGGAGATCTCATATTCCCTGCAGTGATCCTCAAAGGTCTTACACCTCCCCTGCTGATCCACCATATGACCGATGTTACGAATTCCCACCTTTTCCCATTTCCGAAATATAACTGTATTGGTTGCGGGGGAAAACCGAGCATTCCCTTGCAAAGGCAGCCATCTAGAAGCCTCCGGAGTGCCCCCCCAGTATCGAGTCAACTGTTGCCATGTGCGACGCGCCAGTATTACCAACACACTGCTAGTCACTCTTCGTGGCAGAATTGAGCTCTCCAAATGCAGTGTCGCAGTCAATGTCTGGGGGGCCACAGCGGCTTCCTCCATCCCCCTGGGAGTATACACATCAGTATTCCCTAGACAGTCCCCAATATGCTGCACCTGGCAGGCCAAAGCATACAGCCTTAAGTCCGGGACTCCTATCCCCCCTTTTCCCGCCTTCCCTGCAGACGCAGCGGGATGTACGCTCTTGCCCCTTTCCATTGAAACCCCCGGATCTCCCGCTCTATCCGCTTTAAATCTCCCCGATTCAACCACACCGGGAGAGTCTGCATCCAATAAAGGACGCGCGGCAGAATCACCATCCCTAATGCCGCTGCCCTCCCCAACAAGGACAATGGAAGCGGGGTCCATGCTCGCAATTGCGCATGGGTCTTGAGGAAGACCCTCTCAAAATTTTTTTATACATTTCCTTCGGCTCTCTAGTTAGCAGAATACCCAAGTAGACGAATGAGTTATTTGCCCATCTAAGCGGGAAGGTCCCCTCCCATTTCTCCCCAAGCGTACCCAGTATATCCAATGCCTCTGACTTCTTCATATTTATATGAAGCCCTGCAAAACTTCCAAACTTCTCAAATTCCTCTAACAGACTAGGCAATGACTTCTGAGGAGAAGTCAAGTGCACCAGCATATCATCCACAAAAGCAGCCATCTTGAACCTGTACCGCCCAATTCGCACTCCTCGTATGTCTGTGGACGCCTCTATCCTCCTCACCAAAGGATCCAAAAATAACACAAATAACAAAGGAGAAAGCAGACGGCCCTGCCGCGTGCCTCTATCTAAGCAAAATTTGTCAGACACTACCCCATTACACAGCACTCCTGCAGTTGGCTGCACATAGAGAAGCTCCACCATATTACAAAATGACGCCCCTAGCCCATAGTGTGGTAAAAGTGATTTCAAATAGTCCCAGTTCACTTGATCAAAAGCCTTTTCTGTGTCAAAGCTGATCAATAGTGACTGCTGTTCCCTCTCTCGGACCCACTCCAATGATGCCAGAATTTTACGAAGGTTACGCACCACGTACCGTCCTTTCACAAAACCCACTTGCGACTCATGTATCAGCTCCCCCATAAATGGAGCCAGGCGATCAGCCAATATCTTAGCCAACATCTTTAAGTCGAAGTTTAGCAGAGAGATGGGCCGATAAGACGCCGCCAACGTATGATCCTTACCGGGTTTGGGTATTAGTATAATATGCGCATGATTTACCCCCCATGTAGAGCCTCCCTGCTCCACTCTTTGATGATACATCGCCACCAGCGAGGGGGGTACTAAATCTCCTAACAGCTTATAAAATTCAGCCCCCAAGCCATCAGGTCCCGGCGCTCTGTAAAATGTCGCCTTCTGAATGACCCGTTGGACCTCCTCAAGGGTGATTGGTGCATCCAACTGTATATCAGCACACGTCACCGCCTAACACTGTATGTATATAAGATGTTTTTAGCACCACTGTATATAGCCCACATTGTACATAACTCAAACTAATCTAGCACACAACACAACACGCACCCAACTAAATTTTCACCCTCACTGCATGTATAACACACTCACACTACCAGATTGTTTGCTGTGATACCACCTTGATTATTATGATAAGGCGGTTTAGAAATACTGTTAAATAAATAAATAAATAAAAACTGTGCCTTCTGATCTGCTGTCAGTCGGGGGGTCTGCACCTCACGCAGATACTGCTTCATACTATGCAAAGATCCCTCCCTCTTCGAGTACAGCTGTTGATAGAAGGAACGGAACACTTGGGCAATCGCTCGGCTTTCTCTATGCAGCCTCCCCTGCTCGTCCCGCAAGGCTGCTACCGAACAAGAGCCTCTACTCCCTTGAAGGCAACGTGCTAGGAGTTTTCCGGGTTTATCCCCAAAGCGATAAAGCTGATATCGATAGTACATAAAAGATTTCTTAGCCCTCCGGTGGAGCAGCTCATTGAGGGCCGTTTGGGTCTCCCAGAGCCTTCTTTTAGTAACCGCATCTGGATTTGCTACCCATCTACGTCTATCTTTCACTGCTTGTTTTTCCAAGCGGACAATCTGTTCTGTTGGTAATTTCCTCTTTCGTGCTACATACCCAATAATGTCCCTGCGTAAAACCACCTTTGCCATCTCCCAGAACAAATCTGGGTTCTCCTGGTGCCGCTCATTGTGAGTTACAAACTCTTGCCAGCGCTGCTTTAAATAAATGTGGAACTCCGCATCCTTGTACAGATCCAGCGGGAACCGCCATATTCTAGTTTTTGAGGCAACGTCATTCCATGTTAAGCCTATCCCGATCAAGGCGTGATCTGAGATCTCTGTAGGGCCAATTTGTGCATCGTCCACTCGAGCAAATAACCTTTCTGACACCAGAACATAATCAATCCTAGCGCTCAAACCATGGGCCTGGGACTGATGAGTAAAATCCTTGTCCATCGGGTGCAGCAGACGCCAGGGGTCCACAACCCCTAACCGTCGCCGCAGGTCCTGCAATGCTCTAGTAGTCTGTGCCCTATCCCCATCTCCTCTCCCCCTAGTCGTATCTAACTCAACATCTAACACCCCATTAAAATCTCTGGCCAGAATCAAGAGGACATCTGGCAGTTGCTCCAAACGAGAAGCCAACCGAGCATAGAGCACCCGATCCAACATGTTCGGGCTATAAAGATTCCCCAACACAATGTGCTGCCCTTCCAATAGTCCATATAAGAGCACATATCGGCCCTCTGGGTCCACGTATTCACGCTCCACCTCAAATCTAATCCGCTTGTGTATTAATATGACCACTCCACCCTTTTTTCCCTTCGCCGGCGCTCCCCACTCCTGTCCCACCCAGTCCCTCTTCAGCTTCAGATGTTCCTCGGTAGTCTGGTGGGTCTCCTGTAGCATGGCAATATTACATTTTTGTCTAGCCAAGGCACACAGTAATTTATATCGCTTGATAGGGGTCCCTATCCCACACACATTCCATGAGATGATCTTCAGAACAGCAATTCCCAAAAAAGTCCCCCCTCATCGGCCAACCTACTAGTCAAAGGAGAGGCCTCCCCAGCCTGAGGCCTTCCTATACCATCTCCCTTGTTCCTATATCCCCTTCTGACTGACACTTTGTGGCTGCTATCTATCCCCCCACTTATCCCATTCATTCTCTTCCACTTCCAGCAAGAACCCTTCTCTACCCTCCCCCCTCCCTCCCTCAGCCCCCCTCTCTCCTCTCCTGACCCTTCCCCTTGCCCCTACCCCCCTTCTCCCACCAATCCCTTCTCATCTTCTAGGTTTTTCTTATTGGGGATGATTGTTGCTGAATTAACAGCAGCGCAAGCTTGAAAGCAAGAGGAACTGCCATATCTTGCTTCAAAGACTCAGCCAGATTTATCTAATGGCTAAGCTTCTGATTTTGAAACAAAAAATGTTGGATCACTTTCAAAAAATATGGAAACACTCTGCTCAATGGAACTCATGTGTTTAGTGATTGATTTTATCTGCAGCTGGGAGTATTTGCCATGATATGAAAAAAATGCCAAAGCACCAATGAGATGAATTAAGAAGGGGGGAAAGGGGGTTTTGATTAAAAAATGAGTTCTTATTTTCTATATTATAAGTATCTATTAGTAACTGGTTGGTGGTTCGTGAAGGTAATTGTTGGCTGGATTGTAAATGTTGAATATTTCGTGAACTCAATTTAAAAAAAAAAAAAGAAGAGAAACTCATGATAGAGCAGCAAGGAAGCAGGAGAAGAATACCAGTCTATCAACAGGACAAATGTGCTATATTGGAAAGTACTAACTGAATTCTTACATAAATAAATCTCTATGCTAAGAATACCTTTAATATTATGCTTGCAAAAATCTCTCTCTTGTATTAATGATAGGGAGTTCTCTTTGGAATGTGTCAATTCTCCTTCCAGTTTTGTTTTCAACTTCGTTGATAATGGTGTGCAGCTACCAAGGTTCAGTTTGCTAGAAAGAAAACAATGATAAAAGGGATAAGCAATCAAAAATGAGCACACTGGCACAAACTCCATGGATGCTTTTACCTGTGGGGTTAGCACCAATAATCAAAATAAATACATGCTTAAGGCAGGCCTTGACAAATTATTTTGGAATTTAAGAGCCAACTGCCGAAACCTATGTCACAGTGCACATCCCCGCCCCTCAAAAAGGTGTATCGCAGCTTCATTTTTAGGTTTTAGGGCCTGATTTACTAAGATTATTTTCCTATTTTCTATGGGGAAAAAAACGTAATAAATCAGGCTCTTAATGGGCCATGACACAATGCCAACAGAAGGCAGTGACCCCACTCTTCCTCCTCCCTCTCCCGCCGCACTCTGACTCTTTAAGTTACACCTGTGTGTGGTGCAGAGGTGGGAGTGCCATGTGTGTCTGTGTGCACGCGGGTGTTTGGGGGTAGAGGTGGGGTGTCTGTGTGTGCGTGTGCACGTGTGTGTAGAGTGCGGAAATAGAGTGCCTGTGTGTGTGTGTGTGTGTGCGTGCACACATGTATGTGTGTGGTGTGGAGGTAGGATGACTATGTGTGCATGCACACGTGTGTGTGGTGCGGAGGTGGAGTGCCTGTATGTGTGTGATGTAGCGATGGGGTGCTACCTGTGTGTCTATTGTGCAAAGGTGGAGTGCCTGTTTGTATGTTCGCATGTGTAGGTGGGGTGCTTTTGTGTGTTTCGGTCAGGGTGGGGGTGGAATGCCGATTGTGTTCTTTTGTCCTCATGCATTCATCCTTTTAACCTCCGATCCTTGCACTCTTCCCTTTCCCCTTCAACCCCTCCCCGGTCTTTCCCATTGTCTATACTACCTAGCACTCCCACCCCCTGTCCTTCATTCCGCCCCCATCTTCCTCCTCTTTCTTTCTTATTTGCTTATTTATTCATAAACTACTGTCCCTTTAAATTTTTGCTGCCTCGTTCCCTCCCAGCTAACCTTCTTTTTCTGTAAGCCCGGTCACTACTGTCCTCTGTATAGAGGACGGAATTCCTGGAGACAGCCTGTTACCTTCCTGGCCCGGTCCTCTCCTCCTCCTGCCAGCAGTGATCCGATCTCCTGTGGACAGACAGATGGGGCTTTCTTCTTGCCTTCTACCCGCGGGGATGGGATCACCTCAGGCAGACAGCTACCTTGAAGCTGCTATTGCCTTCTCCTCCTGGTTCTGCCTATGGGAGACAGTATCCCGCAGGCAGACAGAAGGGGTCTTCTGCCCTGCATTTTTCTATTTTAAAGGAGGTGGAAGAAAATTCCAAGCACCAGGTGCAAATTTCTGATCGCCATGGCGACTTGGCACATGGGATATATCAAGCCTTGTCTTAAGGAATAATTAGGCACAGATATTTGCCCCTGATTTCAACGTCTTGTTCTCTCTCCACTACAGGAATACCTCTGCAGTCCATGGGCTAAATTGCATGTGTTGATCAACCATGTGTATACCTTTATTTTCAAAACGATGGGCAATTTTTAAAGCTCTCATCTGCAAAGTTAACATGCTTTTTTCTTTTTATCTGTGGAAAGGGCTCTGGAAATTGTCTACTCTCTATATACTCAAAACATATTGAGATTGAGTTTATGTCTAATGCAGGAAATCTAAATATATGCATTTTGCTGTTTTCCAATTTACCACATGATGAGATAAATTTGTATACAATGGAGGCACTGCATGCAGATCTTTCTTTTGCTTTTTCAGTGTGGATATCCCGAAAAGCACAGTTACTTACTTGTAACAGGTGATCTCTGGGAACAGCAGGAATTAGTCTTCACATATGGGTACTTCGGTACCGATGGAGCCTGCACAGGAATGCTCCCCAGCATCCAATCAGAAAGCTTTTGGGAGCATCCCTTGCGCCTGCGCGCTGACTTCCCGCCTTTCCCACTGCCTCTCCTCAGTTGAGTTTCATAGCTGAGACAGAAGGAGAGAAAGAGGAAAGGAGATAGATAGATACAACTCCTAGGGGAGGTGGGTGGACTGTGAAGACTAATTCCTGCTGTTCCCAGAGATCACCTGTTACAGGTAAGTAACTGTGCTATCTCCAGGAACAAGCAGGAATGAGTCTTCACATATGGGGACTCCCTAGCTATGGGTGCCAGGGGAGATCCCAAAAAATGCGTATCCCTGGAACAGGACGGCATTTCCCAAACCTGGATCCCCGGCATCCCCTGAGGGATGGGGGGTAGGAGTTGAATAGAGAAGAGCTGTAGAGGAACAGCGAATCTAAAGACTACAGAGAAAAAGAGTCTTTAGAATGTATGTCAAGTATCATTAAAATGTTTAATGAACTAGTACAATATAGAGCTTACCTACTGGACTGTAAGAAGTAGAACTGTGATGGAGTGTACTGTAGATGCAGTAGCAGAATCCTCAAGGGAACTTCACAGCAGTGAGGATGAAGTTCCAAATCTGGAATGGGCAGGTGACCCAGGTGTCAACTGGGGTAGGAGAAGAACAGCAGGTCTTCAATGGAAAGCTTTATGGGAAAAAGCTGAAAACTCTTTTAGGTACAGAGTTATTAACATTGAGGACTAAAAGAAGAAGACTGACCGATCTGGAGAATTAACCCAGTCCTGAAGGGAAGAGGGGGTATGGAAAAAAGCCCCTATTCCCAAGGAGAACAGAAGTGTACTCAGAAATACTGAAGATGTACACTGTATTTCCTAGCTAGTAAGAGATAGGAAGACATTAAAGTTTGATACCTCATAGACAGGGAGATCTATAACAAAAATAGAAGCTGTTGACATCACAGCAATAATTGTATGTATAACCGCTCCCACTTACTAAGCCGTATGGGAGTAGGCAAGTGGACTGTCTGGACCCCTTAAGAAGGGAAAAACGTTATAGCACAGACAGTTAGGGAGATAGCAGGTAATACTTAGCGTCCTATGGACATCTCCCAATGGGATATATATATATATATATATGGAGAGACATACCTATCTATATATATGCGCATATATGTCTAGATGTGTGTGATATATATAGATATAGATATACATATATATATAGATATATAGATGGGCATGACTTATGTCCACACAGACTACAGAAATATGTATGTATAGGACATATACATACATGAATATAAGTCTGAGGATACATGCCTGCAACTGAGCCCCACAAAAACATTCACATGGGGAATGTGATGGGAAAAGATTCATCTAATAATGAGGGGGTAAAAACCACCTGAAGATATATAGAGAATCTATTTCTGCGGTGCAGGAATGTAGTTTAGTGGAATAAGCAGTATGCTTGCGTGAAAAAACAGAGGATAATAACAGTCTGGCAAGAGCACGTCAGGAGTACTTTAAGACTCTGACATGTCCAAAGGACACAAAAAACGCATAGACTAAGATACCAGGATGACCCAGCCAAGGGACACAGGGGTATCATGTACACTAAAGGAGTATGTGTTGTCCAAGTGGAGCAGAAAAGCATAATGCCAAGCTGCAAGGAAAAAAGGGGTAGATTCCTGCAAGATTGGGAACTCCTTGGACATTCACGCCATGGAATGATTATATAAACTTTTTCTACTATATGGGAAAAACCCTCAGAGACAAAGTTCAATGCTCTGTAGCAAGGGCCCATAGTAGAAAGCTTCTCTGAAGATTGCAGAGAGCATTGTGCAGGAGAATTATAAGATAAAACTGACAGAAGTCAGGTATGTTGCCACATCCTAGGAAAGGATATGGCTAGAAGAAGATAACCTGCAGTGAGTAATATTATGCAAGATAGTTGAAAGTAGCTTGCAATGAGTATTAAAGTAATCACTGGAACTCCTGCATACACAGCAACTGAACAAAACAGCAGAGGGGATTCTCCTGTATAAAACAGAGAGAAAACAGACAAAGGGAGCGGAGATATTCCCATCCCTGTCTGATGAGTTGTTCAGAACATGCATTGAAGGATAACAAAAAGTCTACACTGGAAGAAAGAGAAGTGTTTCAGTATGGTACCAACCCAAGCAGGGGAAACCCTGGAAGAGAGGGGGTTGGAAAGTGACTTACCATATGGTAAGTCAGCTGAAGGAAAAAATGTCCATGTGGGGACAGAAACTATCATGGGATAGTTGTAACCTCCCTTCGTAGTAGTAAGAAGGGGAGAATTCTGTAACCCATGGACAAAAGTATCCTAACAGCTTAGCATACTGAAAAAGAAAAAAACAGTGTAGAGTTTGAAGAATAAACTTCTGCTAAGAAGAAGTTAACTGTGGATTGCAACATACAGGAACCTATGGTTGCTGGTTATGATTAGACTGGCTAGAGTCTGGAGACTTCAGACTAGGATGAGATGTCCCTTGCTTGGGTACATCTGGAGGATGGGCAGGAGAAGGGTGAAACCTTCTTTTCTTAGGGAAAGAAGGTTTGGCAGGACATTTCCTACGTCCAGGGGAAAAAGAAGGCTTAGGATGGTTTCCAGAACCAGGGAAGTCAGTGGAGCAATGAGCAACCTGATGTAAAGCCTCTTTATTGAAGAGATTTTCTCCAGTACAAGGAGAATTACCCAGTGTATGTTGTGCCCATCTGCTCAAGTCTGAAGCTTGCAGCCAGGCTGTACGACGTGCTCCGATGACAATAGCAGAGGATCTGCTAACAGACTCAAAAGAGTCTAGAGAAGCACGAGAAAGAAACCAAGAGATATTCCTGCTATGATTAAGAAGCAAGGAATAGTCAGTGGCCTTAGGTTCTGACAAAAAAGGGGACAAAAGAGATAATTTCTCTGTGACCTCCTGAAGTGTCAGACTCACATAAAAAATATATGAAATAATTCTTGAAGCCAGCATAGAGGTTTGGAAGGTTTGATGTCCAAAGGCATCAAGTGGTTTAGATGCACGACCTGGCGGATAAGAAGAATGCTTCTTCTTGCTTCTTACCTTCCTCATTGCTGATTCCACTACAATGGAATGATGTGGAAGTTGGTTTTTTTGAAACCCCGGAGAGGGAGGCACCTGATACAGAACATTAATGGCTGTAGAAGGCGAAGGAACCTTTAAAGGTGATTCCCACATCCTCAGAAGAAGATCCTGCAAAGAATGATGTAAAGGAAGCATTATATTTTCCTTTTCTGCAGGATCTTGGCCAAGAGTAGAGTCAGGAATAGGAATGGCAAGAAAGGTTGCCATGTCAAGGAGAAATTTCTGAAAAGAAGGATCTCCAATAGGAACTATTCCTGGGTAGGCTGAGGTTGAAGGAGCAGCTTGAGCACCAGAAGACATAGTGGACTGGTGCAGAAAAAGAATCCTGCTAGATGGACAGTGATACTGACAGTTCTGATTCGAGGCAGTTAGTACTGCATCGTCAGTGCCCAGTATCGATTCCAAGCTAGGCACAGAAAGGATCGATGGCACCGATGGAACTGCAGGAATCGACATCGATACCGATACTGGTATCGGAGACGATAATGTCATCGAAGCAGTAATGGGGGGCTGCTGAAGCGGTACCGAGGTAGCCAGAGAACCCTGGTGAATATCCTCGGTACTGCGTAGTCGGAAACGATATGGATCGGTTCCGAAACGCGTCGGTACCAAATCAACTAGACTGGAGATCGATTCTAGACTCGGCATCGAAGGGAGCGAGTCTATCGATGCATGTCTAGAAGGTACCGACGTTGGTGGTGGTATCGGCGATGCCGATACAGGAAAGTCAATCGGAATCGTATCGATCGGTTCCGAAGGTACCGAGGACGTCTGAAGACGATGCCTGGTGAAGAAAGGAATACTCGACACCGGCGCCGATGTCGGGGTATCGGTACCACTCGAAGCGGATACCAACCCCGAGCATGGCGAAGATACAGGAAAGTCAATCTGGGCGGTATCGATCGGCCCCGAAGGTACCGAGGATACCAGATGACGATCCCAGGTGAAGAGTGGAACACTCGACACCGATGCCGGGGTATCGGTACCGCTCGAAGCCGGTACCAACCCCAAGCATGGCAGAGATACAGGAAAGCCAATCTGGGTCGTATCGATCGGCCCCGAAGGTACCGAGGACACCAGATGACGATCCCTGGTGAAGAGTGGAACACTCGACACCGGTGCCGGTGCTGGGTTATCGGTACCGCTCGAAGCGGATACCACCCCCGAGCACGGCTCAGGTATGTTCTGCGAGGGGTGAGCCCCAGGAACAACCTGAAACCCCGTAAATGCTTTGGAGCCCGAAGACTCCCGCCGGGGTTTTATTGCCAATGGGGTCTTGAGGGCAAGGCTGGAGCCGTCATCATGCTGAGCATGAGACTTACCCTTCAAGAATTGGCTAGTCTTAACAGACTGTTTGTGGGTTACCTGATCCTGGAGAGAAGAATAAACTGGTGTCCTCACCTCAGGAGGAAAAACGGCATCGAGGGAAACTCGAAAAAGGGAAGGTCTTCTCCCAATAATACAGCCTGATGGATCAGGGAAAAAAGGGTCAGGACCCAAACAGGTTAGACACCAAGCATTGGAGTCTAAAAAGAAAACTAAGTTTCCACAGTGAAGGCACTTCTTAGGGGAAGAAGGCTCCATGTTGGAGAGGCCTGGTAGGCCCAAAAAGTTAAAACAAAAACTGAGGAGAAAAAATTCTCTAAGTTTAGAAAAGAAAAGAATAAAGCACCGGCGGTACCGGTATCGGCGGGAAATACAGCCGCGACCACAAGAAAACAAGGAAAATAAGAATTTTAAAGAAAAAAGTTCCGGCGGTACCGGTATCGGCGGGAAATACAGCCGCGACCACAAGAAAACAAGGAAAATAAGAATTTTAAAGAAAAAAGTTTCTGCGGTGACAGGAGGACGTCCTGTTGGCTCCGCGGAAAAACGAAAACTGAGGAGAGGCAGTGGGAAAGGCGGGAAGTCAGCGCGCAGGTGCGAGGGATGCTCCCAAAAGCTTTCTGATTGGATGCTGGGGAGCATTCCCGTGCAGGCTCCGTCGGTACCGACGTACCCATATGTGAAGACTCATTTCTGCTTGTTCCTGGAGATACCTGTCTGGCTGTGGGGTCCCCAGAACAAATTTAGGAAGCCCTGTATTAGAGCCTTATTCTTGGCTAAGATTCATTTCTTTCAGATAACCAAGGCTGTCCCTGGGAAACAGAGATGCGTGTACCATTTCATCAAAGGACTGCATAATAAACAGCTCAGAGCAAAGCTATACCTGAACAGCATTTTCAAGAATAGGAACTTATGATGGAAATTAAGCTAGTTCTTCCTGACTGCAGCCACACAATGTTGTTGGTCTGGTTCACAGTTACACCACTTACAGAAGAAACACATCAAAGGAAAGGCTAAGAAACTATTGGTATTATTTATTAATTTATTTATAATGTTTATAAACAGCCTACTGATATTCTTAAGCAGTAATACAATAATATATTCACAGTAGTAAAACATATACAAAACAGACTAACCAGCACACAAAAAAAATCAACGTAAACATAAGCCTCCCTAAACAACAAAGGGCCCGATATTGAGGTGGGCACGCTATGCGCCACAGCAGCACATAGCCTGCTTGCTGACCCCCCCCTAACCTGGATATTCACTTCTGCGCTGGCAGAAATAAATATCCGGGTTAGCCTGGATGTCCCGGCAGCCGCAGAGTTTATATGGGTAGCAGTAATTTTCATTGCTACCCGCATAGAGTCTGCGTCTTAAAGATAGGTGAGGTATTTTCTCGCCTATCTTTAAGGCGCAGAGGGCTACGCGGGTAGCAGTGAAAATCACTGCTACCCATGTGGCCCTTTCCTCTGCCCCCGCTCCACCCTGGAACGCCCCTAACATGACTCGATGTTATGCGGATAGCAACTGGGTGTGTTAGGGACTTAGCTGGGATATTTGAAGGGCACTACTTGTGTAGGTGTCCTTCAAATATCCCAGATAAGGCCCTTACATGGGTAACTAAGGAAGCTACCCATGAAAGGGCCTTCAAATATCAGGCCCAAAGTTTTCAAATGTTTCCTTAAAGAAATAATATCATATTCCACACGAAACGGAAGAGGTAAAGAATTCCAAAACACTTTGGTCCAATGTCTGATAATACCCTCGAGCGCAGTTTCTTTATCACTGCTACAGTAGGAACAAGCAGCAATGATTGATCCCCTGATCATAAATCCCTCCTGGGAACATACTGTTCTAAAAATGCCAACAATTATATTTCAAAGCAGATAGTTACAAATCACAAACATCTAAACTTTAGATGAAAAGAAACAAGTAACCAATGCAGCTTGATCAGCATAGGGGGTAACATGTTCAAATCTTCTCCCACCCAAAATTATCCTGGCTGCGGCATTCTGAGCCATTTGTATTTGACTCAACAAATAATTGGGCAGCCCCAAATAGAGCATACCACAATAATCCAGTTTCTGTAAAACCAATATTTGTACCACTGCATGAAAATCATCATGCTCTAAATATCTTTTGGGACGTCTGAACTGTTGCAACTTAAAAAACACACCCCCTGCACCACCTTCGCCACCTGCCCATGAAAGGATAATTTACAATCTAAAAACTACTCCCAAATACACCACCTTATCTTTTACTGGAAAGAGTAGTTACTCACCTGTAACAGGTGTTCTCCAGGAGCAGCAGGAATCAGTCCTCACATATGGGTGACGTCGGCGCCGACGGAGCCCTCGCGGAGCAATTTCCCCAGCTTTCAAAGAAAGCCATTGGGAATTGCAGCGCGCATGCGCGGTCCCCTTCCGCCCAAGGGTGCCATCTTGCTCAGTCTGATGACATAGCTAAAAGACAGCAAAAATTAGCAAAACAAATCATATGACTGCAACTCCAAGGGGAGGAGGGAGGGTTGTGAGGACTGATTCCTGCTGCTCCTGGAGAACACCTGTTACAGGTGAGTAACTACTCTTTCTCCAGGACCAAGCAGGAAGTCAGTCCTCACATATGGGACTCCCTAGCTTAAGGCTACTGGAAACCTCAAGCGGAAAAATGAGCTCCCTCAAGTTCAGTAGCACAGAAGGAAGGAATCTTCTCTGAAAACGCCCCCGACCGGTAGCCCAACATCAGGGCCGGAGGGTAGGAGTTGCCTAAACCTCAAAGAGATTATGGAGGACTGCCTGACCGAAAGCACTGTCCCTGCGGGACTCCCTTTCCAGGCAGTAATGGGCCGCAAAAGTCTGGCTTGAAGACCAAGTAGCGGCCCAGCAGATGTCTGCCAACGGAACAGAGCGGAGATGAGCCACTGACGCAGCCTTCGCCCTAACTCGATGAGCCGTGACTCGACCCTCCAACGAGAGGTCGGCTGCCCTATAAGCCCAAGCGATACAGTCAGCAACCCATATGGACAAAGTACGCTTGGAGACAGGTAGCCCCAACTTATTGGGGTCAAAGGAAATGAAGAGCTGAACAGCCCTCCTATGCTCTCGCGTACAGTCAAGGTAGAAGGACAAGGCCCTCCTACAGTCCAGGGTATGCAGGACCATCTCAGCCCGGCTGGCGTGCGGCCTGGGAAAGAAGGCTGGAAGAACCACCTCCTGGTTGAGATGAAAAGGGGAAACCACTTTAGGAAGAAACTTAGGGTGAGTCCGTAAGACTACCCTATTCCTGTAGAACCTAGTGTAAGGAGGATCAGACACTAGGGCCTGCAGCTCACTAACGCGCCTAGCAGAGGTAAGGGCTACTAGAAACAAGGTTTTCCAGGAAAGAAAACGAAGAGGGCAGGTAGCCATAGGTTCAAAGGGCGGACAGGTAATCCGCTGCAAGACCACATTCAGATCCCAATCAGGGGCTGGTGGGCGCAAAGGTGGCTTAAGGAGAAGGAGGCCTCGGAGAAAACGAGCCACCAAAGGGTGGTGGGAAAGAGGCCTGCCATCCACCGGTGCGTGATGTGCAGAGAGAGCACTGAGGTGGACTCTGACAGAGTTGGACTTAAGGCCCAGATTGGAGAGGTAAAGCAAATATTGCAAGACCACTGCCACCAAGCAGGAGAAGGGATTCTCAGACTGCTGAGCACACCACATGGAGAACCTACGCCACTTAAGAGCGTAGGACTTCCGGGTGGAGGCCCGCCTGGAGGCCAAGATGACCCCTTCGACCTCACGAGGCAGCAGGAGGGGAGCAAGGACTACCCTTTCAGCAGCCAGGCCATCAGATGAAGGGACCGGAGGTTGGGGTGTAGGAGAGTCCCCTGATCCTGTGACAGGAGATCGGGTTGAAATCCCAGAGGAAGAGGAGTGTCCACCGCCAGCTGCATTAGAAGCGGGAACCAGGGTTGTCTCGGCCACCGGGGAGCTACGAGGATCATCGAGGCTCTGTCTCTCAGAACTTTGAAGAGCGTCCGAGACACCAGTGGCATGGGAGGAAAGGCATACAAGAGGCCTGTGGACCATGGAATTAGGAAAGCATCCGCCGTCACTCGGAGAAGATGCGGTTGTCGAGAGCAGAATTTGGGAAGCTGCCGGTTCAGGGGACTGGCAAAGAGATCCATGGTGGGGAGGCCCCACTTGAGAAAGATCTGTTGAACCACCAACGGATGCAGTCTCCACTCGTGAGGTTGGAGGATCCTGCTCAGTCTGTCTGCCAGGTAATTTTCTTGACCTGGGAGATAGACAGCTTTGAGCAGGATGCCGTGCCTCCTGACAGAGAAGGAAGGAGCCTGTACCTCCTTGTTTGTTCACGTAGAACACTGCAACTTGATTGTCCGTCTGGAACAGCACAGACTGGTGAGAAGTGAGGTGGGAGAAGGCCTTCAGAGCTAGGCGGATGGCTCTGAGCTCTAGGAAGTTTATCTGCTGAGCAGATTCCCAGGGAGTCCAGAGGCCTTGAGTACATGTCCCTTGGCAATGTGCTCCCCAACCTAGGAGAGAAGCATCGGTTGTCAGCACCTGAGAAGGCAGAGGAGATTGAAAATCCACTCCCAGCACCAGGTTTGGTAGGTGAAGCCACCACCGCAGAGAAGAGACCAGCAGGGTGGATACCTGTATTGAGTCCGCCAGGCTCCCCGTGGCTTGATGCCATTGAGTGCGAAGGCACCATTGAGCAGGCCGCATGTTCAGGCGGGCATTGGGGGTAACATGGACCATGGAAGGCATATGGCCGAGCAGTCTCAGAAATTGCCTGGCGGAGACCAGGGAATTGCTGCAAAAGTGGCTGGCTAGATCCATGAGCCTGTGTGCCCTGTCTAGAGGCAGGAAGGCACACGCCTGAAGTGTGTTCAACCTTGCACCAATGAATTTGAGATTTTGAGAGGGGAGCAAAGTGGACTTTGCGAAGTTTATGACAAATCCCAAGTGCTGGAGCAGAGTCACAGTGCGATGAGTGGCCTGAGTGGCCTCTTGGGAAGACTGGGCCCTGATGAGCCAGTCGTCCAGGTATGGAAATACAAAGAGGCCTTGAAGTCTTAGATAGGCCGCCACCACTGCTAGGCATTTGGTGAATACCCTGGGGGCGGAGGATAGGCCAAAGGGCAGGACTCTGTACTGGTAATGATTTCCTCCCACAACAAACCTGAGATATTGTCTGTGGTCTGGATGAATAAGGATGTGAGTATAGGCATCCTTTAGATCTAAGGAGCATAGCCAGTCTCCCTGCTGGAGGTAGGGCAGCAGGATTCCAAGGGTAAGCATCTTGAACTTTTCCCTGGCCAGGAACTTGTTGAGCTTTCGCAAGTCCAGGATGGGTCTGAGGCCTCCTGTTCGTTTTGGTATCAGAAAGTACCTGGAATAAAAGCCTTGACCTCTCAGGTGGTGGGGCACCGGTTCCACAGACTGTTCCTGAAAAAGACTTCCCAACTCCTGAAGGTGTAAGTCCCTGTGCAGAGGGAGTCGTAGAGGCTCCCCTGGAAAGTAGGAGGGAGGTACCTGGTGAAAGTGAAGAAGATAGCCTTTTTGAACTATATGAAGCACCCAGGTATCTGATGTGATGGCTGACCACCTGTGGGCAAAGTGGACCAGCCGTCTTCCTGTGCTGAGAGAAACCAGTGGAGGGGAAGAGGCTATGCTGATGGAGTCAAAAACCCCCACCCTGCTGAGCAGGGGCCGGTGTTGAGGGCTTGGGGGCTTGCTACCTACGGGACCCATTACCCCGTCCCTTGGCCTGCTGACCCTGTTGGGGCCTGATAATGAGGGTATTGTTTATAGGCAGCTGCCTTCCTCGGGTAAAAGGGCTTTTTCCCCGAGCCCTTCTTCTTATGAGAAGGGGCAGAGGTTTTCCTGGACAGCCGAGTCCTGGTCAGAGTCTCGGTCTCGATCTGTGCAGCCTTTTCAGCCATGGGCTTGCCAAAGAGGTTTTCACCTCTGCAGGGGACATTGACGAACTTGTCCTGTACCCATGGCTCGAGGTCGGATGACTGAAGCCAAGCCTGTCGGCGGGCACCGATGCCGGCCCCGGCTACTCGAGCCGATGCTTCGAAGCCATCGTAGGCTGCTTGAGAGATAAACTTCGAGCACTCTCGAATACCAGTGGACAAGGCTTGGAACCTCTGCAAAGGTTCCTCGGAGAGACCAGCAGAGAACCCGGCAATTTCTTTTGCCAGGTCCCGGAGATACATGCCCATATAGAGCTGGTAAGTCTGGACTCGACAAGCAAGCATAGAGCCCTGGAAGCACTTCCTACCGAGGGCATCCAGGTTCTGGGCCTCCCGGCCGGGAGACACCGAGGAGTGCATCTTCTGACTCTTGAGTCGATGCATGGCCGATTCCACCACCATGGAATGGTGCGGTAGTTGTGCCTTTTGGAACCCGGGGCTCTTGCGGACTCGATAAATGGAATCGACCCGCTTGCTTAACACCGGCGCCGACGCCGGGCTCTCCCACATGCGGAAGAGAAGTCGCTCCAGCATCGAAGGAACCGGTACACTAAAGGCCTCCTTTGGGGGGAGAGTCATACTGGAGGGCATCGAGCTCTTCGGCTCGAGGCTCCTCCTCCGGATCCGCGGGGAATGCCAAGGCCTTGGCCATATCCCGCACGAAGTCCGAGAACCGGGTGTCCTCTGGGGGGGACCGTCTCCGAGGCTCGGACTCAGGCAAGTCCGATGGGACGCACCAAGTCCGAAAAGTACCAGGGAACTCTTCGTCCTCCGTCTCCCAGGCCGATTCCTCGGAGGAGGAATCGAGCGGCTCCGGCCGGGCGGGCACCGATGCCTTACGCCCCGACGACCTCGGTCCCGAACGGGAGGCCGAGGGAGACCGCGACCGAGGATCGACTCGAGTTCGCATGGACTCGAGGATCGGCTCGGTCTCCGGGGTCGACTTGGACATCGACGTCCCGGTGGTCGGGGCAGAAGCACCGGCAAGGCCAGCGATCAATGCCCGCTGCTGGTCCATGAAGGCAGCGAAACTGCTCTCCAAGGCCGTCAACCTGAGTCCGAGCTCAGGAGACCCAGCAGCCCCAGACTCGGGCCCCGATGGTGTCGGGCCCGACGTCGGCTCCTTCGGAGGTGAGTCCACGAGGACTACAGTACTCACGTGTCCAGGAGACTCCAACTCGAGACGAGGATGTTTCGAAGGCCTCTCCGACTCCGAGAACCCGGGACGGCTATCGGGACGGCTATCGGGGCTATGCGACCTGGCCCTCGAGGAACCAGGAGTGTCCACCGACGCTGCCCTCGCGGGTTTCTTTTTACGATGATGTTCCCGGGCAGGAGACCCCCGCTCAGAGGAACTCCGACGATGCTCAGGACCGGAGTCCCGGGACGTCGACGTCTCTGACGAGGTCCGGGCCCGGCCGGACCCAGAGTCAGAGAAGATTCTTTCTCTTTGTTGCTGCTGACTCCTCAACGCTTTAGAGGACATCTTGCTACACGGACCACAGATCATCGGGTCATGAGTGGGTCCGAGGCAGCGGAGGCAGCAGTCGTGTGTGTCGGTAAGAGACATAAGTTTCTTACACCGATCACACTTTTTAAACCCGCTGGCAGCTATCAGGGGAAAAAGGGCCCCTGCGAGGTCAAAAGACAGGGCTGCCAGTGAAAAAAGAAAAAATGGGGTGAACGCTAGTCACGAAGGACAAAAACCGAAAAAATTACGAACGGACTCGATACCGGTGTAGCGAGTCCGGGCGGGAAAAGGATCCGGCGTCGAACCGAGAAAATAAGAACAATTAAAATCAACTTTTTCAGCGGCGATCACAAACAGCGTCTGTAGGGCTCCGCGGAAAAAAGAAGACTGAGCAAGATGGCACCCTTGGGCGGGAAGGGGACAGCGCATGTGCGCTGCAATTCCCAAAGGCTTTCTTTGAAAGCTGGGGAAATTGCTCCGCGAGGGCTCCGTCGGCGCCATCGTCACCCATATGTGAGGACTGACTTCCTGCTTGGTCCTGGAGAATATCATGCCCACCCAAGGAAATAACTTTAGGGAAAGGAGAAGCCCATTAGTACAAATAAACATGGCCTCTGTCTTTTTAAAATTAAGTGTCAAACCATTATTTGCAAAGAAGATACTCCCGCCGCCACTTCAAAATGCTCACAAATGAAAATATCATCAGCATAAAACCGTAAATCCTGACCCAAAGCATGAAACAATATACTGCACAAAGGGGAGCCAAATAAATGTTTATCTGCAATTTCTTAAGAGGAAGATTGAGAAATCCCTTCTCTCCATCAAACGCCATCCAGATTTATGGGCCAATATTTTTACTTGACTCATGCAACCAGACAAAAAATGCAAACCACTGCAGGACTACACCTTCAATACCTAGACCTGCAAGACTCTGTAACAACAACATACTGTAGGTATCACAGAATCAAAAGCCATTGAAATGTCCGCAAACAATAAAAAGTAAGCATATTTCCCTGAGGTAAGGCTTCTTTCTAATGTATCCACTAGAGATATCACAAGTGATTTTTTCACTCAACGTGTAATCAAACTCTGGAATTTGTTACCGGAGGACGTAGTAAAGGCTGTTAGTGTAGCTGGGTTTAAAAAAGGTTTGGACAAGTTCCTGGAGGAAAGGTCCATAAACCATTATTAAGAAGGGACCCAGGATATCAATGCTTGACCCAGTACAAGCATTGCGGAACCTGTGTCTTTCGGGGAAACTGCTAGGTATGTATGACCTAGATTGGCCACTGTTGGAAACAGGATACTGGGCTTGATGGACCTTGGTCTGACCCAGTATAGCATATCTTATGTTCTATGTTCTTATGTCTCACAAACTATGGTTAGGGCGGAAACCATGTTGCCAAATACTGTATCTACCACCCTATTAGTCTGCACAAAAAGCATAGTTACTCACCTGTAACAGGTGATCTCCGGGAACAGCAGGAATTTAGTCCTCACATATGGTATCGTCGGTACCGACGGAGCCTACGTGGGAACGCTCCCCAGCGTCCAATTAGAAAGCTTTTGGGAGCATCCCACAGCGCCTGTGTGCTGCCTTCCCGCCTTTCCCAACTGCCTCTCTCCAGTTGAGTTTTAAAGCTGAGACAAAGAGAGAGAGAGGGAAAGGGAAAGATAGAGAGATACAACTCCTAGGGGAGGTGGGTGGGCTGTGAGAAATAAATTCCTGCTGTTCTCGGAGATCACCTGTTACAGGTGAGTAACTATGCTATCTCCAGGAACAAGCAGGAATGTAGTCATCAAATATGGGGACTTCCTAGCTTTAGATGCCAGGGAGAGACCCCAGAAGTTGTGTGTCCCTGAGAAGGGCTCCACCTCCCCCCATGGATCTCTGGCATCCTACCAGGGATGGTGGGTAGGAGGTGATTAGGTATGGAACAGGTGTTGGAGAACAGCCTGACCAAACAAGGCATCCTGGCGGGAGTCCTTGTCCAAGCAGTAATGGGCTGTGAAGGTATGAACCGAGGCCCAGGTGGCTGCTCGACAGATGTCGTCGATAGACACAGAGTGCAGATTTTTATTTATTTATTTATTTGCATTCTCTTATATACCGCGCTATTCTGCATCAGTGTGGTTTACACTGAACAAACTGAAATTACATTGAACAGGGTATTATAACTTGGAGACAACTATTTTACAGGGAACATGGGCTATGGAGGGTTAAGTGGCTTGCCCAAGACCACAAGGAGCACCTGTGGGACTAGAAACCCCAGTCCTTCCGGCCCAAGGTTGCTGTCCTCTAGTGGGATTTGAACCACCGACCTTGGTGGCCCCTCCAGAGGAAGATTTTTGCTCTGATAGGCGAAGGCAATACACTGGGCAATCCAGTTAGACAGTGTTCTCTTGGAGACTGGAAGTCCCAAATGAGAAGGATCAAAAGCAACAAAGAGCTGAGAGGACTTTCAATGTTGCTGTGTTCTTTGTAAGTAAAAAGCTAAAGCTCTTTTACAGTCCAAAGTATGAAGATTCCTTTCTGCATTTGATGCATGAGGCCTTGGAAGGAACACAGGCAGGTAGACAGCTTGGTTTAGATGAGATCACCTTTGGCATAAAGTGTGGATGAGTCCTAAGGACTACCTTGTCATGATGGAACCTTGTATAAGGTGGATCAGCCACTAGTGCCTGCAACTCACTGATGCGACGTGCTGATGTGATTGCAATGAGAAAGATAACTTTCCAAGAAAGGAATTTCAATGAGGTAGTAGCTCGAAAGGTGGCTTCATGAGCTGACCAAGAACCAGGTTTAAGTCCCATGCCACCGGTGGTGGCCTAATGGGAGGCTTAGTCAGAAGAAGGCCTCTCATAAATCTTGCTATAAGAGGATGGGAGGAAATAGGTTGTCCATTTAGAGGCTTGAAAGAAGCTGCAATAGCACTCAAATGGACTCTTACTGAGTTAGTCTTAAGTCCTGCATTGGATAAATGAAGGAGATACTCCAGTAATGATTCCAGAGGTATTGCAAGGGGGTTAAGACCCTTCTGCGAGCACCATATGGTAAACCTCTTCCACTTAAAGGCATAAGAGCGTCTTGTGGAAGACTTCCTGGAAGCATAAAGGACATCCTTTACTTGCTGAGAAAGGTTAAGATCATGAAGATCTAGGCCTTCAGCAACCAAGCTCTGAGATGCAGAGACTGGGGATTTGGATGCCATAACATTCCATCCTCCTGTGACAAGAGATCTGGAGCAGATCCTAACTCCAAGGAGGGAGCTTGAGAGAGATGTAGAAGCAGAGGGTACCACATTTGCCATGGCCAATGTGGAGCTATGAGACTCATACGGCCTATGTCTCTCAGAAACTTGAACAGGGTTTGGGAATTAGGGGAATGGGTGGAAAGGCATAAAGGAAGTCTTGCCCCCAGTGAAGGAGGAAAGCATTTCTGGCCTGAAAGCCCTGAGCTGGAATTCTGGAACAGAACCGGGGAAGTTTGGCATTCAACGGACTTGCAAAGAGGTCTATGTCTGGGGTTCCCCAAATTTGAAAAATCTTGGCCACCTGTCTGCATGGAGAGACCATTCGTGTGGAAGCAGAACTCAATTGAGTCTGTCTGCCCAAGAGTTTTGTATGCCTGGAAGATACACTGCCAGGAGAAGAATCTGATGCTCTCTGGCGAGGTCCCATAGTCGCAAAGCTTCGTTGCAAAGCGACAGAGAGCCTGTTCCCCTCTGCTTGTTCATGTAGAACATGGCTACTTGATTGTCCATATGAATGAGGACTGTCTTGTAGCTGAGCAGGGTGTGGAACACTCAAAGAGCAAGGAAGATTGCTCTGAGCTCTAAGAGATTGCTATGTAGATGAGTCTCCTGTGGAGTCCAAGTGCCTTGGGTGGAGAGGTCTTGCAGATGAGCTCCCCAACCCACTGGTGAAGCATCTCTTGTGAGAGTTGCCTGGGGTAAGGGTTGCTGAAATGGGGACCCCAGCAACAGGTTCTGAGTGGACTGCCACCATTGGAGAGACAAAATAAGGCGATTTGTGTTTGCTATTTTGTCTGACAGGCACCCTGATGCCTGGGTCCATTGAGTGGATAAAGTCCACTGGGCTGCTCTCATATGGAGGCGAGCATAAGGAACCACATGCACTGTAGATGCCATGTGGCCTAATAATTGTAACATTTCTCGGGCAGTGAGACGAGGTTTTAGCACTGCTTGAGAAGCTAACTGCACCATGCGAAGGCAACGGGCCTGGGGAAGATAGGCCCTTGCTTTTTTGGTATCTAGCAAAGCCCCTATGAACTCTAGAGACTGAGTGGAAGTTAGACTGGATTTTGGGATGTTTATGACCAGACCCAAATAGTGAAGGATACGCATTGTGCAAGATAGGGTAGTCCTGGCCTCTGACTCTGATGGGGCTCGAATGAGCCAGTCGTCTAAGTAGGGGAAGACGAATATCCCTAAAGTGCGGAGAAATGCTGCTACCACAGCCATGTATTTTGTGAACACTCTTGGTGCTGAGGCCAGGCCAAAAGGAAGCACCCTGTATTGGTAGTGCTTTCCTTGAAAAAGGAACCGAAGGAACTTTCTGTGAGTTGGATGGATGAGAACATGAGTGTACGCATCCTTGAGATCTAGAGAACAAAGCCAATCCTGAACTCTGAAGGTATGGCAGCAGAGTTCCTAGAGAAATCATCTTGAATTTCTCTTTGAACAGGAATTTTTTCAATTCTCTGAGGTATAAAATAGGTCTGTATCCCCCTGTTTTCTTTGGGATAAGGAAATAGGGGGAGTAAAACCCTGTACCCTGTTGATGAATGGGTACTTCTTCTATTGCCCCTTGGGCAAGGAGCATAGAGACCTCTTGATCTAACAGGTTGATGAGAGAGGTTTGAGAATTGAATTGTCTTACCATTGTGGGAGGGGGCATGCTCAAAAAATGAAGCTTGTACTCCTGTTTTATGATGGAGAGTGTCCAATTCTCTGCTGTTATCTGTCCCCATCTGGGGGAAAAATGGCACAACCTTCCTGGAATGGTGGAAGGCTCTGATCCATCGAGAGCCAGGAAGGCTAAGTTCTCTAGCTGAAAGTCAAAGGCCTTGTGGAGGCTGAGACTGCTGAGACGGTTGAGGCTTAGCAGTCTTTGCTTTCCTTTGTTTGGGTGGTTGCTGACCCTTCCAGACAGGTTGACCTGCAGAACGTCCCTGTTGAGAATAAGCAGGATAAAATCTTTTCTTTTTAGAAAAGAATGGTTTCTTGAAAGATTTCTTTCTTGCAGGATCAGCTGTGGACTTGGATAATCTATCCAAGGTGGAGTTGTCAGCATCCAACTCATTGACCTTTTCCTGCCAATCTTTCCCAAACAGGTTCTCACCAGCACAAGGAATATTTCCCAGTTAGTCTTGTACCCAGAGCTCCAGATCAGATGCCTGGAGCCAAGCAATTTTATGTGCACCTATGGCAATGGCAGAGGTTCTGCTTATGCACTCAAAACGGTCAAAAGCTGCACGGTTGACAAATTTAGAAACATCCTGGGCATGTTTGACTAATGTGAGAAAATCCTGCCTTCTATCCTCAGGAAGAAGAGGGCTCAAAGCCTCTAAATCTCCTGTGACTTCCTTCAGGAACATTCCCATATATAGACTATAGGAACTGATCCTGGCAGAAAGCATGGAAGCTTGGAAGACACGACGTCCAATAGCATCCAAAGTTCTGCACTCACGTCCTGAAGGATTAGAGGCATGCATCTTTGCACTCTTGATCCTTCTCATAGCTGATTCCACTACAATAGAGTGGTGAGGAAGCTGAGTTTTCTGGAAACCAGGACAAGGAGGGACTCGATACATGGTAACCAGTCTGCGAGAGTGAGGAGAGGTGGTAAGAGGTGTTTCCCACATTCTTAGCATGAGATCATGGAAGATCTCATGGATGGGTAAGGTAACTGCCTCGTTAGAGTTTTAGGATATTGTAAAATTTCCAACTCCTTTGCTCTGGGCTTTGTTTCAGGGGCCACAGTAATGGACAGACCCCGAGCCACCTCCCTAATGAAATCCTGAAAGGAAATGTCCTCTGGAGGAGACATCCTGCATTTAGGGGAGGAAGGCTCCCCCGGGAGAAGTATTCCCGCATCGACAGAACTGTCAGAATCCTCAGATTCCTCTGAGGACTCGAAGTATCTTCTGTCGGGATGCTCTTGAAGAGCCCGATACCCGTACCGACCGAAGTCGGTACCGAGGGGAATCGGTACCGGTGTAACTGTACCGGAAGGCATCGCATGATGGTGCCGGCAATGTGGACGTCGATGTCGGTACCGATGCCAGAGTCGGTGCCGGTACCGGATGAAGTGTCTGATGCGGTTCCGAGGGTGTCGATGCCGCAAGGAGAGCCGCCAGATTGCGTTCAATAGCCAGGACCCTCTGGTCTATTGACGCTGCCGATGCCTGGATGTCGGTACCGGAGAAGACCGCCGGTACCCCAAAGCATGGAACCAGTAGTTTTGCTGAGGTCGAGGCCTCGAGAACATCCTGGAGCCCCGATAATGCTTTGGAAGCCGAAGCCTCCCGCCGGGGCAATTTTGCCGGTGCAGAATCCTCAAGGGTAACGCCAGAGGCATCTCGATGCTTAGAGGGAGATCTACCCTTTGAGGACCGGCTAGACTTATGTTTAGTTACCTGAGATCCACGGAAGGAAGACGAAGCCCTGGAAGACGTTGATGCCGAAGCTGCATCAGAGGGAAACAGGGTACTGAGCTTGGCAGCTCGGTTCTGTCGACCTCTCTTGGACATCATGGCACAGGCCATACATTCCGAGATGGAATGGTCAGGCCTAAACATTTAAGACACCACTCATGGGTGACGGAGATGGTACTGCCACACTTGGTGCACTTTTTAAAACCCGAAGAGGGTTTTTCCATTGTGGAAAAAATCTTGGGCCCAAGGCCCAAAAAGGCGCATGCACCTGGAAAAAATGGGAAAAAAGTACTAAGAAATTTTTTTTTTTTTTTAAAGAAAAGAAAGAAAGAAAGAAAAACCGGCGGTACCGGTAAAGCGTCAAGGAAGGCAGACGCGACCACAAAAAAGAAGGAAAATTTTCTGCGGTGACAGGAACACGACCTGCTGGCTCCGCGGAAAACGAAGAACTGGAGAGAGGCAGTTGGGAAAGGCAGGAAGGCAGCACGCAGGCGCTGTGGGATGCTCCCAAAAGCTTTCTAATTGGATGCTGGGGAGCGTTCCCGCGCAGGCTCCGTCGGTACCGACGAAACCATATGTGATGACTACATTCCTGCTTGTTCCTGAAGATTGCTGTAATTGCACACCGCTTGTTCAACCAACTTTCCAAGAAAAGGCAAATTCAAAATAGGTCTATAATTAAATGGATCAGACACATCCCCCTTAAGATCCTTTATAATTGGAGTGGAGGAGTGGCCTAGTGGTTGGGGCAAGGTACTTCGGGCCGGAAGGTCGGGGGTTCAAATCCCACTAGAGGACAGCAACCTTGGGCCAGAAGGACTGGGGTTTCTAGTCCCACAGGTGCTCCTTGTGGTCTTGGGCAAGCCACTTAACCCTCCATAGCCCATGTTCCCTGTAAAATAGTTATCTCCAAGTTATAATGCCCTGTTCAATGTAATTTCAGTTTGTTCAATGTAAACTGCACTGATGCAGAATAGCGCGGTATATAAGAGAATGTAAATAAATAAAAAAATAAATAAAAATAATGGGTCAAATGGAGGCCTGTTTCAACACATTAGGCATGAAACAAGTGGCCAATGAAGTATTCACTAAATAGAGCAAAAAAGGCAACAACAAGTCTTTCACCCGCCTCATGCGTTATTCATATGACTCAATAAAGCATAGTTACTCACTTGTAACAGGTGATCTCCAGGAACAGCAGGAATTTAATCTTCACATATGGGTATCGTCGGTACCGACGGAGCCTGTGCGGGAACGCTCACCAGCGTCCAATAGGAAAGCTTTTGGGAGCATCCCACAGCGCCTGCGTGCTGCTTTCCCGCCATTCCCAACTGTCCCTCTCCAGTTGAGTTTAAAGCTGAGGGAAAGAGAGAGAGAGAAGGTAAGGTAAACCGCTTGATTTAAACGAAAAGGTGACACCACCTTTGGCATGAAGTGTGGATGAGTCCTAAGGACTACCTTATCATGATGGAACCTTGTATAAGGAGGATCAGCCACCAAGTCTTGCAAATCACTGATGCGACGTGCTGATGTGATTGCAATAAGAAAGATGACCTTCCAGGAAAGGAATTTCAAAGAGGTAGTGGCTACAGGAAGTCCTGACTTCAATGGAGGAGGAAAGCATCAATAGCCTGAAAACCCAGAGCCGGAATTCTGGAACAGAACCGTGGAAGTTTGGCATTCAGCGGACTTGCAAAGAGGTCTATGTCCGGGGTTCCCCAAATTTGAAAAATTTTGGCCACCTGGTCTGCATGGAGAGACCATTCGTGTGGAAGCAGAACTCGACTAAGTCTGTCTGCCCAAGAGTTTTGAATGCCTGGAAGATACATTGCAAGGAGAAGAATCTGATGCTCTCTGGCGAGGGCTCATAGTCTCAAAGCTTCGTTGGCAAGCGACAGAGAGCCTGTTGCGCCCTGCTTGTTCACATAGAACATGGCTACTTGATTGTCCGTTTCAACTAGGACTGTCTTGTAGCTGAGCTGGATGTGGAATACTCGAAGAGTAAGGAAAATTGCTCCAAGTTCTAGGAGATTGATGTGTAAATAGGCCTCCTGTGGAGTCCAGGTACCCTGTGTAGAGAGGCCTTGCAGGTGGGCTCCCCAACCCACCTGTGAAACATCTGTTGTTAGAGTAGCCTGGGGTGGGGGTTGCTGAAAAGGAGACCCCACCAAAAGGTTTTGGGGTGATTGCCACCATTGGAGGGACAAAATAAGGCGATCTGAGATTGCTATTTTGTCTGACAGGCAAGCTGACGCCGAGTCCACTGAGTGGATAAGGTCCGCTGGGCTGCCCTCATATGGAGGCGAGCATAAGGAACCACATGCACGGTGGATGCCATGTGGCCTAGCAACTGTTAACATTTCTCGAGCAGTGAGATAAGGTTTTAGCACTGCTTGGGAAGCTAATTGCACAATGCGAAAGAAGCGGGGCTGTGGAAGGTAGGCCCTTGTCTGTCTGGTATCCAGCAGAGCTCCTATAAACTCTAGGGACTGAGTGGGAGCAAGATTAGATTTTGGGAAGCTTATGACAAGTCCCAAATACTGAAGGATGCACATTGTGCGAAAGAGGGCAACCCTGGCCTCTGGCTCTGAAGGGGCTCGAATGAGCCAGTCGTCTAAGTAAGGGAAGACAAATATTCACAGGGTGCGGAGAAATGCTGCCACCACAGCCATGCATTTTGGAAACACACTTGGTGCAGAGGCCAGGACAAAGGGAAGAACTCTGTATTGGTAGTGCTTCCCTTGAAACAGAAAGCGAAGGAACTTTCGGTAAGTTGGATGGATGAGAAAATGAGTGTATGCATCCCTGAGATCTAGAGAACAAAGCCAATCCTGACTCTGAAGGTATGGCAGCACAGTTCCTAGAGAAATCATTTTGAACTTCTCTTTGAACAGGAGTTTGTTCAATTCTCTGAGGTCTAAAATGGGTCTGTGTCCTCCTGTTTTCTTTGGAATAAGGAAATAGGGGGAGTAAAACCCTGTACCCCGTTGGGGAATAGGTACCTCTTCTATTGCCCCTTGAGCAAGGAGCACAGTGACCTCTTGACCTAACAGGTCGTTGAGAGAGGTCTGAGAATTGAACTGTCTTACCATTGTAGGAGGAGGCATGCTTAGGAAATGAAGCTTGTACCCCCCCCCCTCTCTTACAATAGACAGAGCCCAATTTTCTGCTGTTATCTGACCCCATCTGGGGGCAAAATGACATAACCTTCCTGGGATGGTGGAGGTTTCTGGGCCATTCAGAGCCGGGAAGGCAAAGTTCTCTAGATAGGAGTCAAAGCCCCTGTGGAGGCTGAGTCTGCTGAGCCGGTTGAGGCTTAGCTGCTTTTGTCTTTCTTTGTCTAGGTTGTTGCTGCTGTCCCTTTTGGGTAGACTGATCTAAATGATGCCCGTGCTGGGTATAGGAGGGATAAAACTTCTTCTTCTTACTGAAGAATGGTTGCTTATAGGATTTTTTCCTCGCAGGATCAGCTGTAGATTTAGACAATCTATCCAAAGTGATATTGTCAGCATCCATCTCATTAGCTTTTTCCTGCCAATTCTTGCCAAAGAGACTCTCTCCTGTGCAAGGAATATTCCCTAGTTTATCCTGTACCCAAATTTCCAAGTCAGATGCCTGGAACCAGGCAATCCTATGTGCACCTATGGCAATGGCAGAGGTTCTGCTTATGCACTCAAAGCAGTCAAAGGCGGCACAATTTACAAACTTAGAAACATTCCTGGGCATGTTTGACAAGGGCGAGGTAATCTTGCCTCTTATCATCAGGAAGGAAAGGGCTCATAAGCTCTAAATCTCCTGTAACCTCCTTAAGGAACATTCCCATATATAAGATGTAGGAACTGATCCTAGCAGAAAGCATGGAAGCCTGAAAGATCCGACGTCCAAAGGCATCAAGAGTCCTACACTCATGTCCTGGAGGATTAGATGCATGCCTTTTTGCACTCTTTATCCTTCTCATAGCTGATTCCACCACCATGGAATGGTGTGGTAATTGAGTCTTCTGAAACCCAGGACAAGGAGGAACTCGATACATGGTGTCGAGTCTTCGAGAGTGAGGAGATGTGGTTAGAGGTGTTTCCCACATCCTTAACATGAGATCATGCAAGATCTCATGAATGGGTAAGGTAGCTGCCTCCTTGGGAGCTTTAGGGTATTGCAGGATTTCTAATTCCTTTGCCCTAGGCTCTTTTGGCTGAGATTGCGGTCAGGTGGACTCTGACTGAGTAGAACTTCAGGCCCACTTGCGAGAGATGGAATAGGTACTGCAGGACCAAGTGGGTGGGGCAATAGAATGGGTCGGCCCCTATCCCCAAGCACAATGTTCCCTCTAATTTTCTGTAGACTGTGTGCGCATAAAATATCAGCTGTGCAGTTTTTGAAGGAAGGTTAAATTTTTGTGCACCACATAACGACACTCAGGATACAGTATGTACACCACATAACGACACTCAGGATACAGTATGTACACCACATTGATTTTAATCAAATTAAATGAAAATAAACGATTACTAAATGAAGCGGAAAATTTCTAGCAATTACAATCACAACTTTTAAATTTTAAGACGTCTGTGTTGTTTTCTATCAGAATCAGAACCGTAAATTTTGTGCGCTCTGTTGTAAAGTATGTGCGCTCGCTCGGCGAGGTGTGTGCGCGCGCACACGCGCACAGCTTAGAGGGAACAGTGCCCAAGCACCACACTGAGAGCTGACGCCACTTAAAGGCGTAAGCCCTCCTAGTCGAGTTCTTTTGTGAGGCCAGCAATATGTCCTCAATCTCCACCAGGAGATGAAGAGGGGCTAGAGCAACCTTCTCAGCCGCCGAGCCGTGAGGGATAGGGATCTCAGGTTTGGGTGAAGCAGGAGAACTTCCTCCTGTGTCAACAAGCCCGGCATGCTGCCGAGGGGAACCAGAGGCTCCAATGAGAGGCGAAGCAGCAGGGGGAACCAGGGCTGCCAAGGCCAATGTGGGGCCACGAAAATCACCGAGGCCCTGCCCTGCTCTATCTTGAGGAGGGCTCGCATTATGAGCGAGGTGGGAGGAAATGCATACAGAAGGCCATGTGTCCACAACAGCAGGAAGGCATCAGAGACCTCTCTGCTTGGGTGGGGAACTGCAGGAGCTGCGAATTCGTAGGGCTGGCGAAAAGGTCCAGGACTGTAGTCCGCCAGCACCGGAACAGCCCCTGTGCTGCGTGCGGCCAGAGGTGCCACTTGTGTGGCTGGAGGATCCAGCTCAGTCTATCCGCCAGAACGTTGTCCTAACCTGGGAGATAAGTGGCCCGTAGGACTATGCCTTGGCGAATCGCAAAGAACCATAGGACTTCTGCTTCCAGGCAGAGGCTGTAAGAGCCAGTCCCCTATGTTCATTCATATAGAACATTGCCACCCGGTTGTCTGTCTGGACAAGCACCACCCAATGGTGAACGCGATGCCTGAGTGCCTGTAGGGCGAGGAGGACCGCCCAGAGCTTGAGAAGGTTGATCGGCAGTCGGGACTCCTCGAGGGACCTTGTCCCGTGTGTGCGGAGATCGCTGCAGTGTGCTCCCCAGTCCGCCAGACAGGCGTCCGTGGTCAAAACCATGTCATGCTGTGGAGCCTAAAACAATTATCAAACAAAGGTCACTTTTCAGAGTGAAAATGTCAAAATCAGAAAAAACGCTCTGTACAAAACAAAACACTGAGATAAGTGCTTAAAAAACAAAAAACATGTATGGAGAAAGGAAGGTCTCAGAACCAACGGGCTTCTTTCAGAAAACTGGCCTTCAGAAAAACTTTTGTATGCCACTGCCCTTGTACATCAATGACCATTCCTACTCCTACTTTAATTTCATTAATGTCTTTTTTCATGCTTTTCAAGTAACAAATAAGTCAAGTAGATGCGGGTACGCGCTGGTATTCAAGTAAATAGATGTTCGTTCTGTTATTTTCCTGTAGTAGTAGGCTTTGCTGGGAATTTGGCTGAAAGGGAGTTACTGACGAGTTTGTGTTTGTTTTTCGTGTGGCAGAGTTTGAATCCCCCTGAAGCAGCTGTTTAGCGAAACACTTTATGGGCGTCTTGAAATTGACATTTTTGTCACTTGAAAAGTATGAAAATAAAGTAGGAGTAGAAATAGTCATTGATGTACAAGAGCAGCGGCATACAGAAGTTTTTCTGAAGGCCAGTTTTCTGAAAGAAGCCCGTTGGTTTTGAGACCTTCCTTTCTCCATACATTTTTTTTGTGGTGGAGCCTGAAACAGCATGCCTCGAAGCAGATTCCTGGTGTTCCGCCACCAGTTGAGGGACTCAGACAGATGGGGAGTGACTGAGATGGCATCCAGGAGATGGCCCGGCGCCTGAGCCCACTGAGTGCGAAGGCAGCACTGCGCTGCTCGCATGAGCAGACGGGCGTTGGGGACAACATGGATCATTGAGGCCATATGGCCGAGAAGATGGAGCATCACTTGGGCCGAAACTGTGTCACAGTGCTGAACCGCGGAGGCCAGAGTGATAAGGTGGTCTGCCCTGTCTTGGGGAAGGAAAGTTGTTGTCTGCTGAGTGTTGAGGCACGCGCCGATGAACTCCAGGGATTGAACTGGAGTGAGGTGAGACTTTGGTTAATTCACTACAAAGTTGAGGTGCTCGAGGAGATGGATGGTGCGGGCCACGGCCCGCTATGCTTCATCAGCCGTCCCCCATATAACGGGCCAGTCGTCTAGATAAGGGTAGACAAAGGTGCTCTATAACTGAAGGTGGACTGTGGCTACCACGAGGCACTTGGTGAACACTCGCGGAGCGGACGTGAAGCCGAAGGGAAGCACCCTGTATTGGTAGTCATTCCCTTGTACCCTGAAACGCAAGTATTTTCTGTGTTTTGGGTGGACCAGGATGTGAGTGTATGCATCCCGAAGGTCCAAGGAGCATAGCCAGTCGCCCTGCAGGAGGAAGGGCAGCAAGGTGCCAAGGGAGAGCATTTTGAACCTCTCCTGCACCAGGTATTTGTTGAGATTTCTTAAATCGAGGATGGGTCGGAACCCGCCCATCCGCTTTGGCACGAGGAAGTAACAGGAGTAGAACCCACGTTCTCTGAGGTGCAGTGGGACCTCTTCCACTGCTCGCTTCTCGAGAAGGTTGGCAAGCTCCCGCGCCAAGACGACCTGGTGTGCGGTGAGCCGCGGGGGCTCCGCGGAGCAGAAGGGTGGAGGAAGCCGGTCCAGATAAAGGAGGTAACCCTCCCGGATGACCTGGAGAACCCAGGTGTCTAAGGTGACAGACTCCCATAGAGGAGAAAAGTGGACCAGGCGCCCTCCCACCGGTAGCTGGGTTGCCAGAGGGCGAGCGGCTATGCATCTGGCGTCAAAAACCCAGGGCCGACTAGGACGATGCCGGGGTCTGGCTTTTGGGGCCCCTTTGGCTTACATGGACCCTGGTGGCCGCCCTTGCTCTGTTCACCTTGGGGCGGAGCCGGTGCCAGAGGGTAAGGTGGTTAGCCCCGATAGGGAGACCCTTCCTCTGAAAGAATGGCTTTTTGCCCTGTTGCTTCTTCCGCAGGAGGGAAGAAGTCTTCTGGGAGAGACAGGTGCAGGTTATGTACTCTGTCAAAGTCTCCGCTGCTTTGTCCTCATCGGTCTGCCGAACAATTGTTTGCCCAGGCACGGTACATCGAGCAGCTTTTCCTGGACCCATTGTTCGAGGTCCAAGGCCTGGCACCAATACTTGCGGCCACTACCCGAGCAGAGGACTCTAAGCTGTCGTATGCAGCACAAGAAAGGTACTTCTAACAGTCCCCCACTGATTTCAGGAGGGACTGGAAACGGTGGAGGTAATCGCTGTTGAGGCCTGCCTGGAAGCCTCCGAGTTCCTTCGTGAGGTCACAAAGTAACATGCCTATATATAGCTGGTAAGCCTGGATGTGGCAAGCTAGCATGGAGCCTTGGTAGGCCTTATGCCCGAGGGAGTCGAGGGCACGAGACTCCCTACCCGACGCGATCGAAGTGGGTTTTTCGACTCTTGCTTCCGCATGGCAGATTCCACTACCATTGAGGTATGGGGGAGCTGGACCTTTCGGAAGCCAGACCCCCACTGGACCCTATGCATGGTGTCCGGGCGCTTGCTGACAATGGGGATAGACGCCGGTGTCTCCCACATGTGGATGAGCAGTTGGGTCAGAATAGGTGGGACTGGAACCATGAGGGATTTACTTGGCAGGGCCTCGTATTGTAAAATATCAAGTTCTTCCGCACGGGCTCCTTCTCAGATTGTGTAGAGAGCGCCAGGGCTTGAGCCATGTCCCGCACAAACTCCAGAAAGGAGGTATCCTTGGGAGGCGACCACTGCTTCTGAGCGGGCGGGGAAGGACTCAAGAGGAGGTCCCGATGAGTCCGGGATTCAGGGGAAGTATCCCCATCGGACTCCCAGCCTGAAATCTCTGAGGGAGCTAGGCTGCTCGAGCAGAGCCCGTGAAGCATGCTGGGCTCTCGAGACCGAAGCCCCTCTGGAGCCGGAGGCGCTGGCTCGGGAAGATCTAGCCCCTGAGGACCGGGATGGAGATAGAGACCTCTGCCGGGATCCCTTACGAGGCCCCTGGCTCTCGGGGGTTGTCACGGCAGTCTGAGGAGCCAAGACAGGTGTCGCCTTTGAGGTCTCAGTGCACGTGTCAGCGGGGCCTGGCACCAGTGCCTGCTGGGCAGCAAGGAAGGCAGAGATGCTGTGCTCCAGTGCCAGCATTCAGGTCTCCCACTCAGGAGTGAAGCCCTGTGACACTGACACCGGGGTAACCGGGTCGGGCGTCGAAGAGGAGAGGGGGTCCTCGTCGGGACGACCATCAGGAGACCAGGCGCCATCGCCGGAGCCCTCCGTATCTGTACGAGGTACCTTTCGGGGCCACTCCTTCTCCAACTCCAGCGACTGTCGAGGAGGGCTAAGGGACCGAGCACGCTCACGTTTGTCCGGAGCCCCCGACAGGGTCCTCGAGGCCTTCTTCTTCTTCAGTTCCCTTTCGGGGGACCCTTGCTCAGAGTGGCACCGGGGCCACAGAGCGGCCGTGGGAGACCCCAGAAGCGGAGGGTCGGTGGAGCGGGAAGCTACCGAGGACACCAGGGCCGCCTTGCAGAAAATATCATCCAGTTTCTGCTTACAGCTCTGGATGGCTTTGGAGGACATCTTCTTACAAAGGGAACAGAGCTCCAGGTTATGGTCCGCTCCCAGACACCTGAGACAACAGTCATGGGTGTCCGTGAGGGACATGTTTTTGTAGCATCTGTCACATTTTTTGAAACCGGAGGCCAAGGGGGCAAAAAAGATCCCCGCAAAGTCGAAGACCTTTGGTTCAGGCGTTTGAAAAGGGCATGAAACGCGCTGGAGGCGAACTTATGAAGAAAAAAAAGGGAAAGAAGAAAATAAAGTCCTGGGGTCAGCTGCCGAAAAAGGGACACTGGGGACGGCGGGAAGAGGACCGGGAAACCAGAATAGAAGACAATATGAAAAAACTCTTTTTCCGAGGTACAGGGATGTATGTCCGAAGGGCTCTGCGGAAAAAGGGAGGCTGATCAAGATGGCGCCCTTGGGAGGGAAGGGAGCCACACATGTGTGGTAGCATTTCCACAGGCTTGGGAAATGCTCCTCACGGCCTCCCATTGGTGCCGATGTCACCCATATGCAAGGACTGACTTCCTGCTTGTTCCTGAAGAATGAATAATTGAGATTATTTCCGTTGAATCTTAGTTCTATCTAAGTAGTAAGCCAGTGCTCGCTTTAAGATGTGTAGTACTGCCTCCGCTCGAGATGCATGTGGTCTTGGGAAGAAAATCAATAGAATTACCGACTGGTTCAGGTGGAAGGAGGAGACCACCTTTGGAAGGAAGTGTGGATTGGTACGGAGGACCACCTTGTCATGATGGAACTGAGTAACATAGTAAATGATGGCAGATAAGCAGCGTCTCTTGGTTCTGGAAGAGTTCAGGCGCACATCCAAATCTGAGGGGTTGAGTTTGCGCCAGGGGAAGGAGCAGAGGAAACCACGGTTGATGGGGCCAAAAAGGAGCTATGAGAATCATGGAGCCCTTGTTGGCCTGTAGCTTGAAGAGCGTTTTCAGTATCAAGGGGATAGATGGAAATGCAGAAAGCAGGCCCTGTCCCCAATGGAGAAGGAAGACGTCCAAGGCCTGTCTTTACAGGGATGGAAGCCATGAGCAGAACAATGGAAGCTGTGTGTTCTGTTGAGTGGCGAAAAGATCTATGAGTGAGGTTCTCCATGTTGGGAAGATCCAAGCAGTCATCTCACGATGTAGGGGCCACTCATGTGAATGAAAAATATGGCTGAGCCTGTTCGCAAGGACATTGAGTTTGTCTGGGAAGTACACCACTCCGAGGTGAATGCGGTGTGCAATGGCAAAAAAACAGAGGTGAAGTGCTTCGTGACATAGGGGATAAGATCCTCTCCCACCGTTTGTTCACATAGAACATGTCCACCTGGTTGTCCATTCTGACTAATACCTATTGGCACAAAAGTTGGAGTTGAAAAACCCGAAAGATATTTGTTAGGGCACAGCTCCAGGAGGTTTATCTGCAGCGCAGATTCCTGTGGGGTCCACAGACCCTGTATGGTCAGGTCGTTCAGATGTGCTCTCCCAATCTAGTTTTGTGGTATCTCACAAAATGTTTGTTCTCAGCATTCACTTCAGCAGCTGAGAACAAACATTTCATGAGAATCACCCCTGATGAAGCCGGGAACAGCAAAACAGAGATCTTTGTGGGTGACCATGGGTGATCGTTCTGCCTGAAGAGCTGACTATTGCAAGCTAAGTATTTTTGAGCAATTGTTTGTGGCCATTTGTTGCCCCCTCTAGTTAAGTTCACTGTTTTCTGTTGCAGACTTGGTACCTTTGAGTGGTGGTGAAGTAATGGTGTTCACTTTTTTGTGGAAATGCTTTATTTTGATGCAGTTTACTTATTTTATTGAAATATAATCAATAAAGATTTTGTCTCCAAATTTAATAAAAATTATATTGGAGAGTTTTTCTGGTTGGTGATAGTGAACAAATGTATCCCCTTTGGGCAGGTTTCTGCCGTATAGATGGAATATGATAGAACTACTAAGGCCTTTTCTCTCTGTCTAAAAAGATTTAAAAACATTTTTGAAATAGTCAGTCATATATTTTGAACTAAGGTGGCTGTTCAGGCAGACCTATTTAGTTGCTTAGTGTTTAAGGGTATTAGGTTTGACCTTGACAATTTACTTTATTTGATTTTTAGAGTGATAATTTATGTGTATGTCACCCAGGGTTTTTTTGGTTGGTGGATTTAAGTACTACCGAGGTGGGATTTGTTTTGTTTGTATGCGCAAAACTAACCCATTTGGAGAAATTGTCCCAGGACTAGAGATGGCTGAAGACATATGGGGAGTGGGGTATGCAAATAATGGCAATTAGAAGGACTGGCACATTATTGTGCAGTCTGACCACCAGACCACAATCCCCCTTGTCTGGGCGTCCATATAGCAGTGTGTATGTGCATCTGGGGGGGCTATGCCGCTGCCAAGGGCTCTGTCCCCAGGTGCTATGGCCCCTCACTCTGGATGTGAGGAAACCGGACATAGTAGTAATGGATTAAAACATCAGAACAGCATTGATAATAGATGTGTTGGTTCCAAGTAATCATTCTGTGAATCGCGTGGAGAGGGAGAAGATCTTGAAGTACCAAGAAATGCAGTCCGAGACCAAGTAAATGTGGCAGAAAGATATAGAAATATTTCTCATTGGTGTCTGGCTGTCTCTGGAGCAGCGCACACCGCCGCCGCCGCGACCTGGAAGCTCGACCTCGGCTGCAACTGCCCTTTCAGAGGCTGTAACTGCAAGCATGCCTCTTTTGGAGGGCAATGGAGGTGCTTTGGCTGAGTTAGTTGTCTCCCCTGATGATGCGGGACAGCATGGAGCAAGTGATGAAAGAATTTCACCGGAGGTAGACTTGGCTGCTGACCCGGCACAGAGGGAGGTTCTTCCTGGGATTCCTGTATTGGTGAGAGCTGCGGCTTATACGATGGAAACACTGTGGGAAGGAATAGCAACCCTGAATCTCTCCTTGACTAAAATATTTAGGACGTTTAAGACTGAGATAAATGTGGTTAATGCTGCTTGTGTCAACCTTACCAATGCGTATGAGGAACAAGTTGGGAGGATTACCAACCTAGAAAAGGAGTTGGGGGGAATGCAGGAACTTGTTAATGCCCAGATTAAGGATAGTGCTGTGTCTACTAGGAAGTTGGAGTACCTGGAGAACCAAGCCAGACGATGTAATCTTCGGTTCCTGAGTTTCCCCAGGTCTCCTTTATTGTCAGCTATTGAGATGGTGCGGAAGTACTTTGGGGAAATTTTGAAGATCCCCCCCGGAGCAATTTCCCCCCCATGATTAGATCGCAGTATCTATCTCTGGATAGTAGAGACAGGGTAAATGTGGTTACCTCCACCCCATCTGGGTTGGGGGACCTCACAGGTTTCTTAGAGAATTCGCTGGAGGTCGTGATTGAAAGAACTACCTTTCTTGTTACATTCGCCTTGGAGGCAGATAAGTTTTATATCCTTAGAATGTACTTCAGGTATGCTAGCGAAGATTTTTGGGGTTCTAAAGATAGGATATTTCCTGATTTGTCTCGAATGACACAGTTGAGAAGGAAGGATTTTTTGGTCCTTGGTCCCAGAGTTGTGGCTCTGGGAGCTACTTTTCAACTTAAATTTCCTGTTAAATGTTTTGTGGTATATAAACAAAAGACGTATTTGTTTTTTGAAGCGAAACAGTTGCTGGCATTTCTGGAGGCTAGAGAGGGGAGTATAGTTGAGGTTGTGCTTCCTTCTCATGTGGCTGACGCGTGAGTCTCCTATTTGCCTATTAATTAAATTTGTGTTTAGATGTTAGGATGTACCCTTTTGGGCTCCGATCTATTTATTTGCGTTTCCTGGAACTTCCTCATTTCCTTTATATTGTGATCTAATTTGATGGAAAAGATGCTTTCTTATAATGTTTTTGCTTTTTACTTGTATTTGATATATCCGTTTTTCTGTTCATTCAATGCGACTGGTTTGGATGTAAAGATTGAATAAATACAAAGTTGAAAAAAAAGAAATATTTCTCATTGTATTGGGAACCACAGGCTTGATAAAGAAGAAATTTCCAAGCACATCTTGACAAACTACCCATACATTTTACATCTTGCGAACTCCAGAAGTAAGCTCTCTTTGGCAGATGCAAGTACTACGCCGAGCATTAGCAGTAAATTTGAGAGACTGATATCATATTCCACATATCCTGGGGCTTAGAAGTGAGGTTCATGACTGTCATGGCATGGGCAAAACTAACCCATTTAGAGAAACTGCCCTGAGAATATACCAATAATAATGCAATAGGTACTGTACTGTAGATCCCACATAATGTTCCTTCCCACCCACTTTGCAATTGCCAATACTGCCCCTACCCTAACACCACTGATATTTGCTTTTAAAATCTCCAACATATATTATCAAACAACCCAAAAACTATTTTAAAAAACAGGCAGACCCAAAAATACCTCTATTCATAACATCCACTGCCCGCTAGGGCCATTGCAGCACATCAAGGGGCATAACATGCCCCTTTGGTACGACACCTCAGAACTGGCTCAGGATTTAAAGGGTCAGCTGCTGACATCATCAAGTGGCAATCGGCATTCTGAAAGCCGTGCAGCACAGGACCCTTAAAGATGGCAAGTAAAGGCACAAGTTAACAGCAAAGCGTCAAATAGAATTCAAACATTTATATGTAAAGCTGATCATGTGCAAATTATCATCCAAAACTCATATTTGTTTTCATATATTTTTCTTTTCTCTACTTCTGCTAATCTTAGTACTTCTTAAGAAGAAAACACATCTACATTCCGTGCCTCCTCCTATATTGTGAAACCATACACATTTTTCACAAATAAGTTTCCTTCCTACTAATTATAACATACACATTCATCTTTGTTTATCCCATGATTTCTTGAATGCTATTCCTGTTGGGGCATCTATTACCTCTATAGATAGGCTGTTTGAGGTATCTATCACCCTTTTTGAGAAGAAGTATTTCCTTTGGTTTCTGTGAGTCTACCCCATTGCAGTTGCATATTTTGATTCCTTGGTCTAGAACTTCATTTCCATTAAAAAATACAGTTGCTGTGGCAGGTGTTCTCCATAGACAGCGGAATTAATTAGATAACTAAGCAGGTAACATCATCCAATGGTGTTGGGATGGAATAGCTCTTCTAAAGCTCGGACCTAATGTACATTTTTACATAGGCAGGTGGTGGACTCGGTTGTTTGGGGAGGCTAAAGTGGGGCTGGGTAGGTGTGGCAAGTTAAAATCCTTGAAGAGGGTGCAAAACTTACACCAGCAGTAAAAAGAAGGTGAGGGCATATTTGAACACAGAAGAAAAGGACCCCTTCACTGTGTGGTTTGAAGTAACTGTACCAGCTGCTTCCTCCCTAGTAATCCTCTTACTAATTGCAGTGTGCATACTGAATACATTCCAGGGAATTATGTGCCAAAAAATTAATATAATGGACCAAAATATCTTCATATTAACTAGAATAGTATTTGCACCCTTGTAGTTCAACCCATTAATGTCCAATATCTCCTAAGAAAAAGTGGCCAGTGAAATGGCTTTGGACTATATATGTACACATATTTGACACATAAAAGAATCACATAAAACAAGACCAATTAAAATAGGAAATTGAGGAAAACAGAATAAATATGGAAACATTGCCAGGACATGATTCTTCAATAATCAAAAGACCTACAGTAAAACAAAGGTGGTAGAAAAATATGTTTAAAGAATGTTGGAGTTACTTGACAAAAAGGTGAAAACTGTCCACTCTCTATCAACAAGTCTCCATTGTAATAATTTTTATTTATATTTTTACTCAATCACAAAAAACTTAAAGTACTTATCTTCATTAGAAGCGCCTAAGAAAAAAGCCCAAACTCACCTTGAAAAACCACAATCCTTCTAGGAAAATATTCGGTGGACAGATGAAACCAAACTTGAGCTCTTTGGCATTATAGATCAGCGATACATTTACAGGTAAAGAAATGAAGCTTATAAGGAAAAAAACCCACCCTTCCTGCTTTTAAATAGAGTGGAGGCTCCATAATGTTGGGGGGGGGGGGGGGGGGCTATTTTGCTGCTTCAGAACTGGAGGCTTGGAATGTATTAAAGGAATCATGAAGTCAGAGGTATTTTGGAGTGAAATGTGCTACCTAGTATCAGAAAGTTAGGTTTGGGCCAAAAGTCTAACAGGACAATGACCCAAAATATAAATCCAAAAGTACAAAAGAATGGTTAAAAAGGAACAAATGGACTGTTTTAAAGTGGACAGCAAAGAGGTCTGATCTCAATCCAATCAAGAACCTTTGGAAAGAGCTGAAATCTGCCATTGGTAAAAAGGAATCCTGGAAATATTCATGAGCTGGAACAAATCACATTTGAGAAGTGGGAGAAACTACCAGCAGACAGATGTACGAAACTTATAGATGGCTACAAGAAACGTTTGGAGGCTGTCATTGCCAAGGGTTGTGCAACCAATTATTAGTGAAGAGTGTCATTAATCCTGTCCAGGTCATATTTTATTTTTTACTCAGAAACAACATCTATGTTGCACGGGTATCTTTTTTTTGTATACCTTTGAACATACAGTTGAAATATTTCAAATTATTGCTCAAGACATTGTATACAACATACCTAAAATACAAGGGTGCCAATAATGTTGACCACAACTATATATAAAAGTACTTTAACACTTGATTCCCAGTCAGCCCTAGTATCCCAGTCGTTTCTTCCTCTTAGCAATGTGAACACTGGTGTTCAGCACTACTGTAACAGAAATCCTATGGATACTAACATTCATAAAATGATTCGCCTATCAGTTCTGTTGGTAGGTTGTCAAATGACCACTATCTGCTGGCGTTTAGTTTATGTTGAGTTACCAAATATTTTTAAAATACATATCATCTGTATTAGCTGTACCAATGCTTATTAGCATAAGCCATCTCCAGTATCAAACATATAAGGTAGCTACTCACATGTAGCAGGTGTTCTCAGTGGTTAGCAGGAACAAGTCCTTATGTATGGGTGACGTCATCAGACGGAGCCCGCATGGGAATGCTCCCCAGCAACTAGTTGAAGCTTTTGGGAGCTTCCGCTGAGCATGCAAGCCATCTTCCTGCCTGTCGCGGCGGCACCATCTTGGATTAGTCTGATAATATAGCTATAGTAGAATACAACTGGCAGGGGAGGTAGGAGGCTTGTGAGGACTTATTCCTGCTGTCCATAGAGAACAGGTAACTAACTACTTTTTCCTCCATGGATAAACAGGAATGAAGTCCTCACATATAGGACTGCCTAATCTCAGGTTACAATAAGCAAATGAAAATGCAGAGGAACCCAACAGGGTCAACTAAGTTTGTTTGCTTTCTGGCCATGGACCTTTTGTATCTTCATATATAAATATAAATACTAAAAAATTATGCTATTATTTATTTTTAGGTTGCCTGAACAGAAAAGAGAGGATGGAGTTGGATTTTAAATCCCCAACAGATTCTGTAGTACTGAGTGGCCAAAGTTGTCGTCGCATTGTGAATCCCCCTTGTAGACAGTAATGAGATGGGAATGTGTGGACAGAAGATCACATTGCAGCTTTGTAAATCTCTTCCACGGAGACCGATTGAAAGCTGGCCACCAACGCAGCTATGGCTTTGACATTGTGTGCTATGACATAACCAACAAAGCTCAGGCCTGCCTGCACATAAGTGAAAGAGATGCAGTCTGCTATCCAAATTGAAAGAGCATTTGGAGATGGCAGCCCCTAGCTTACTGGGGTCAAAAGAAACAAAAAGCTGAATGGACTTTCTATGGGTTTTTGTCCACTCCAACTAGGCCAAGGCTCGCTTGCAATCCAATTTCCGCTGTGTGGGCATGAGGTTTTGTGAAAAATGTTGGTAGGACAATTGATTGATTAAGAAAGAAATCTGATACCACCTTTGGAAGGAATTTAAGATGAGTACGGAGGACCACTATTATGATGGAATTTAAGGCAAGATAAATGAACTATGAGAACCTGAAGCTCGTTCACTCTGTGTGCTGAAGTGACCACCATCAAAAGCAAAATCTTCCAAGTAAAAACTTTAGGTGGCGGGAATTGAGTGGCTCAAAAGGAGCTTTCATCAGCTGTGCAATAACCACAATGAAGCCCCAAGACACAGAAGAAGTTTTTTAGGAAGGCTTCAAGAGAAGCAACCCCACATAAAGCGAACAACTAAAACTGTGCACAGATGGACTTCTCCTCTACACCCTGATGAAAAGCTACAATTGCACGGAGGTGACCCCTGATGGAGTTGGACATGTCCAACTGAACAGTTTGGGGATGGGTCCCAAGGTGGTGAACTGGATCAGAAATTGGTTGACTGACAAGAAAGAAAGTGATGGTAAACTGAACTCATTCCGATGAAAGAAAGGTGATTAATGGCATGCCCCAGGGATTGGTCCTGGGGCCGGTACTGTTCAATGTATTTGTGAGTGATATTGCTGAAAGACTGAATGGAAAAGTCTGTCTTTTTGCAGATGACATGAAAATTTGCAACAGAGTGGAGTCCCCTGAGGGAGTGGATAACATGAAGAAAGATCTGCAAAAGCTAGCAGAACGGTCTAATGCTTGGCAGTTAAGATTTAATATGAATTAGTGCAGTGTCAGGCACTTGGGATGCAGAAATCCAAGAGAATTGTATGAGATAGGGGCAATAGGTTGGTGTGCATGGACCAGAAGGACCTTGAAGTGATTGTGTCTGAGGATCTCAAGGTGGCGAAACAATGTGACAAAGTGGTGGGAGGGAGGGAGGAGTGGCCTAGTGGTTAGGACAAGGTACTTCAGGCCGGAGGGCCGGGGGTTCAAGTCCCACCTGGGGACAGCAATCTCAGGCCGGAGGGACTGGGATTTCTAGTCCTATAGGCACTCCTTGTGGTCTTGGGCAAGCCACTTAACCCTCCATTGCCCATGTTCCCTGTAAGTATTAGCGTATGTGTGTCATATCCCCTCGTGTTAAATGTATCTCCCAATTGACCGCTTTGACCCGGTGAAAAGCGGGATATAAATACAGCTAAATAAAATAAATAAATAAATAAAGTGGTGGCCAAAGCCAGAAGAATGCTTGGTTGCATACAGAAAGGAATTACCAGCAAAAAGGAAGAGGTACTAATTCCACTGCACAAGTTGCTGGTGAGGCCTCACTTGGAATATTGTGTTCTGTTTTGGAAACCATATATCACTAAGGATATAAAAAGACTGGAAGTGGTTCAGACTTAGTCAATCAAAATGATTTGGAGCCTATGCCAGAAGACATATGAGAAGAGACTTGAAGACCTAAATATGTATATGCTAGAAGAGAGGAGGGACAGGGGAGATATGATACAGACCTTTATACACAGAGTATTAATGAACAAAAAACGTTTTCCAAAGACAGGGAAGCTGTAAAACTAGAGGGCATAACATGAAGCTGCAAATGAGTAAACCGAAAGGCAACATCAGGAAAAGCAGTTACTTACCTGTAACAGGTGATCTCTGGGAACAGCAGGAATAAGTCTTCACATATGGGTATCGTCAGTACCGATGGAGCCAGCGCGGGAACGCTCCCCAGCGTCCAAAAGGAAAGCTTTTGGGAACATCCCACAGCGCCTGCGCGCTGCCTTCCCCTTTCCTAACCGCCTCTCTCCAGTTCGAGTTTTAAAGCTGAGACAAAGAGAGAGTGAGGAAAGGAAAGAAAGATAGAGAGATACAACTCCTAGGGGAGGTGGGTGGGTTGTGAAGATTTATTCCTGCTGTTCCCAGAGATCACCTGTTACAGGTAAGTAACTGTGCTATCTCCAGGAACAAGCAGGAATGAGTCTTCACATATGGGGACTCCCCAGCTAGAGATGCCAGGGAGATCACCCAGGTTGTGAGTCCCTGGGAAGGGCTCTACCTCCACCCATGAATCTCAGGCATCCAGCCAGGGATGGAGGGTAGGAGTTGGTTAGGTATGGAACAGATGTTTGAGAACAGCCTGACCAAACAAGGCATCCCGGCGGGAGTCCTTGTCCAAGCAGTAATGGGCTGTGAAGGTATGAACCGAGGCCCAGGTGGCCACTCGACAGATCTGGTCGATGGACACAGAATTTAGATGAGCCATAGAGGCTGCCATGGCCCTTACATTGTGAGCTGTGACATGGCCCTCCAGAGAAAGGTTCTTACTCTGGTAGGTGAAAGAAATGCATTGAGCAATCCAATTGGACAGAGTTCTTTTAGAGACTGGAAGTCCTAAATGAGAGGGATCAAAAGCAACAAAGAGCTGAGAGGACTTTCTATGTTGCTGTGTCCTTTGTAAGTAAAAGGCAAGAGCTCTTTTACAATCCAGGGTATGAAGATTCCTCTCTGCACTTGAAGCATGAGGTCCTGGAAAAAAGACAGGTAAATAAACCTCCTGGTTCAGATGAAAAGGTGAGACCACTTTAGGCATAAAGTGTGGATTAGTCCTGAGGACTACCTTGTCATGATGGAACCTGGTATAAGGAGGATTAGCCACCAAGGCTTGCAGCTCACTGATGCGGCGGGCTGAAGTGACTGCAATGAGAAAAATAACCTTCCAGGAAAGGAATTTCAAGGAGGTAGTGGCTAAGGGTTTAAAGGGTGGCTGCATAAGCCGGCCAAGAACCAGATTCAAGTCCCATGCCACTGGAGGTGGTCTGATGGGATGTTTAGTCAAAAGAAGGCCTCTCATGAATCTTGTTATAAGAGGATGAGAGGAAATAGGCTGTCCATTGAGAGGTTTAAGGGATGCTGAAATAGCACTCAAATGGACTCTTACTGAATTCGTTTTAAGGCCTGCATGGGATAAATGCAGCAAATACTCTAGTAAAGAATTCAGAGGTATTGCAAGAGGGTTAAGACCCTTCTCTGCACACCAAATGGTAAACCTTTTCCATTTAAAAGCATAGGAACGTCTAGTGGAAGGTTTTCTGGAAGCATAAAGGATATCCTTTACTTGCTGAGAAAGATGCAAATCTTGAAGGTCTAGGCCTTCAGCAACCAGGCTCTGAGGTGAAGAGACTGGGGATTTGAGTGCCACAACGTTCCCTCCTCCTGGGACAGGAGGTCTGGAGCAGATCCCAAGTCCAGGGAGGGAGCTTGAGAGAGATGCAGAAGTAGAGGGTACCACACTTGGCGTGGCCAATGTGGTGTTATGAGGATCATAGACCCCTTGTCTCTCTGAAGTTTGAAGAGTGTCTTGGGAATTAGGGGAATGGGTGGAAAGGCATAGAGGAAGTCTTGCCCCCAGTGGAGGAGGAAGGCATCCCTGGCCTGAACTCCCTGACACGGAATTCTGGAACAGAACCGGGGAAGTTTGGCATTCCACGGACTTGCAAACAAGTCTATGTCTGGGGTTCCCCAAATTCGAAAGATCCTGGCTATCTGGTCCCCATGGAGGGACCATTCGTATGGAAGCAGAACTCGACTGAGTCTGTCTGCCCAAGAGTTTTGAACCCCTGGAAGATACACTGCCATGAGATGGATTTGGTGCTCTCTGGCGAAGGCCCACAATCTCAGAGCTTCGTTGCAAAGCGACAGAGAGCCAGTCCCCCCCTGCTTGTTCACGTAGAACATGGCTACTTGGTTGTCCATGTGGATAAGGACTGTCTTGTAGCTGAGCAGGGTGTGGAAGACTCTGAGAGCCAGAAAGATTGCTCTGAGCTCTAAGAGGTTGATATGTAGAGATGTCTCCTGTGGAGACCAGATGCCTTGGGTGGAGAGGTCTTGTAGATGAGCTTCCCAACCCTTTGGAGAGGCATCTGTTGTAAGGGTTGCTTGGGGTAGCAACTGTTGAAAGGGGGACCCCAGCAACAGATTTTGAGTGGACTTCCACCACTGGAGGGACCAAAAAAGGTGACTGGAGGTTGCTATTTTGTCTGACAGGCATCCTGATGCCTGGGTCCATTGGGTGGATAGAGTCCACTGAGCTGCCCTCATGTGCAGGCGAGCATAGGGGACCACATGCACGGTGGATGCCATGTGGCCTAACAGTTGTAACATCTCTCGAGCAGTTAAATGGGACTTTAACTGAATCTGGGAGGCTAATTGCACCAAACGAAGGCAACGGGCCTGGGGAAGATAGGCCCTTGCAGTGGTGGTATCCAGTAAGGCCCCTATGAACTCTAGAGATTGAGAAGGGGTGAGATGAGATTTTGGGATGTTTATTACAAGTCCCAGATACTGAAGGATACGCCTTGTGCAGGCCAGGGAAGCCTGGACCTCTGACTGGGATGGAGCTCGGATGAGCCAGTCATCCAGATATGGGAATACAAATATCCCTAGAGTGCGTAGAAATGCAGCAACTACTGCCATGCATTTTGTGAACACTCTTGGTGCAGAGGCCAGACCGAAGGGAAGCACCCTGTATTGATAGTGCTTTCCTTGGAAAAGGAACCGAAGGAACCTTCTGTGCATTGGATGGATGAGGACATGGGTGTACGCATCCTTGAGATCTAGAGAACAAAGCCAGTCCTGACTCTGGAGGTATGGAAGGAGAGTACCGAGAGAAGTCATCTTGAATTTCTCCTTGCATAGAAACTTGTTCAATTCTCTGAGATCTAATATGGGTCTGTAGCCCCCTGTTTTCTTTGGGATGAGAAAGTAGGGGGAGTAGAACGCTGAGCCCTGTTGAAGAAGGGGTACTTCTTCTAATGCCCCTTGGGCAAGAAGGGTAGCAATTTCCTGACCCAGAAGGTCGAGGAGAGATGTTGGAGAATTGAGGGGGGATGTTGGTGTGAGGGGGAAGGTTTAGGAAATGAAGCTTGTAGCCCTCCTTTATGATGGAGAGGGTCCATTGCTCTGCTGTGATTTGTTCCCATCTGGGAGCAAAGTGAGCTAACCTTCCTGGAATGGTGAGAGGCTCTGGATGTTCTAGAGCCAGAAAGGCTAAGTTCTCTAGTTGTAAGTCAAAGGCCCTGAGGAGGCTGAGGCTGTTGGGCTGTAGCAGTCCTAGGAGCCTTAGGCTTGGCCTGTTTCGGTTGTTGCTGTCTCTTTGTAGCAAAACGACCTGCAGAAGAGGCCTGCTGACCATAAGCAGAATAGTATCTGCCTTTTTTGGGGAAAAAACCCTTTTTGAACAACCTTTTCTTAAAAGGAGCAGAAGTAGACTTTGAAAGTCTATCTAAAGCCGAATTTTCAGCATCCATCTGGGTGGCCTTTGCTTGCCAATCCTTGCCAAAAAGGTTTTCACCTGTACAAGGGAAGGTTACCTAGGCCATCTTGAACCCAAGGTTCCAAATCAGAAGCTTGTAACCAAGCAACTCTGCGTGCACCTATGGCAATGGCCGAGGCTCTGCTGGCACCTTCTAAAGAGTCAAAGGCTGCACGGTTGGAAAACTTGGAAATATCCTGGGCATGTTTGAGCCAGGTGAGGAACTCTTCCCTTTTATCTTCTGAAATAAAAGGAGATAAAGTTTGCAGGTGATCTGTAACTTCTTTTAGAAACATCCCCATATAGAGACTATAGGAGTTAATTCTGGCAACAAGCATACTGGCCTGGAAAATTCTCCTGCCAAAGGCATCTAGGGCTCTGCATTCTCTTCCTGGAGGAGAAGAAGAGTGCCTTTTTGTACTCTTTATCTTTTTCATAGCAGACTCCACCACAATAGAGTGGTGAGGAAGCTGAGTCTTATGAAAGCCAGGACAAGGAGGAACACGATACATGGTGTCCAACCTGCGAGAATGAGGGGAAATGGTGAGAGGAGTCTCCCATATGCCCAACATGTGATCATAAAGAATTTCATGTACTGGTAAAGTGGCTGCCTCCTTAGGAGCCTTAGGATATTGTAAAATATCTAATTTTTTGGCTCTAGGCTCTGTTTCAGGGGCCACTGAGATGGAAAGGCCCCTGGCCACTTCCCTAATGAAATCCTGAAAAGACAAATCTTCTGGAGGAGACATTCTCCTTTTTGGAGAAGAGGGCTCCTGAGGATGGATCACCGATGCTTTGACAGAGACCTCTGATTCATCAGAGTCCTCAGAGGAATCGAAGTATCGCCTGTCTGGATGCTCTTGCAGAGCCCGATACGCGTACCGGGTGGTATCGACATCGGGAGTGATCGGTACCGATGGGCATCACAGAACAGTGTACCGCTGCAGTCGACACCGAAGCAGATGTCGATGCAATCGGTACCGGCACCGGAACCGATGTCAGTACCGGTGCCGGAGTCTTCTCGATCTTCTTCTGGAGTGGTACTCTTGATCAGCCAATCATCCAAATAGGGGAAGACAAACACTCCCAGCATCTGAAAGTAAGCTGCTACTACTGTCATGCATTTTGTGAAGACATGTGGTGCTGAGGCTAGGCAAAAGAGCAACACCCAGTACTGAAAGTGTTGTCCTCCCAGGATGAATCTGAGATACTTCCTGTAAGTGGGATGTATCTGTATGTGGGTATACACATTCTTCAGATCCAGGAAGCATAGCCAGTCTTCTTTTTGTAGATAAGGAAGCAGAGGGCCCAGAGAAATCATTCTGAACTTTTCCTTGACAAGGTACCTGTTCAGATCTCTGAGGTCTAGGATGGGATAGAATCCCCTGTTTTCTTGGGGATCAGGAAATACCTGGAATAAAATTCTTGCTCTCTTTGCTCCGGTGGCACGAGCTTGATTGCAAGATCCCCCATGAGGGCAGTGATTTCTGTCTGAAGCATTTCCTGATGCAGGTCAATGTGATGTATCCTCGGGGGCAATTTGGAAGCAGGCTGAATAGATGTAACAGCTTTGGACAATTTGCAGAACCCAAGTGTCTAATGTTATGAGGGGCCACCTTTGGGCAAAAAGAACGAGCCTTCCCCCGACAGGAGAGTTTTCCATTGCGGTTACTGGTAGAGTGGCTATGCTTTGAAGGAACCAGTCAAAGCCCTGTCCCAGGCTTTAACTAAGGAGCAGGCTGGGGCTTCTGAGGTTTCGCAAGCTGGTTGTGGTCGATGAGCTTGCTTCGGTTGGGAGGTTTGGAAAACCAGGAAAATACCTACACTTATGAGAGTAAAAGTCTTTTTCTGGGCTCTCCCTTGGTACATCCTGTGGTAGGAGGCCAGATCGGAAGTGTGCCTTGAGAGATTCTGAAGCGTGACATACTGCTTTTTAATGAAACTAGCTTTCTCTTCGATTTGTTCTCTAAAGAGATTCTCTCTACAGCATGCTACGTCAGCAAGCTTGTCCTGCATTGATTGTTCTAGGTTTGAGGACTAGAGACAGGCGAGTCTCCAGGTGCCAATACACATGGCAGAAGCTCTCTATGCCGTTTTGAAAATATCATAGGTCGCCCAGACCATGAATTTTGAGCAGTACTTGCCGTGAACCACTAGGGATCGATACTGCTCCAATTTCTCCAGAGGGAGATTGTGACTGGATATTTGTCCCATCACAAGGGAAAACCTTAAAGTCCCAAGTTAGGAGGAGGAGACCACACACAGGTTCTCAAAGTCATCCCCAAACCTAGAGTCCTGACAGTGATTGGAAGGTTTCCAATCCCTGAGGAAGGGGGGGGGGGGGGGAAAGGGAAAACCCCATGGAACCAAAGCACAGTGGTAGAGGAGTCCTCAAAAATAATCCCTAGGGAACCGGCAAGTATGGGAGGGAACTCCTGCCCCCAACTAGGATACAGAAATGGACATCTCTCCAGACGACACTACTGAGATGGAGGGGGAGCGAGAAGGCCCATGTCCTGGGGAGGACTCGATGCCCGAAGCCATGAATGTCTCTGTGGCCGACACTAGGTGGGGCCTGCCAAGGGATGAAAGTGGCTTTGACTGCTATGTGGGAGGTGGCAGGCCGACCGGGCAACTAGAGGCTCAGTCAATTACCTGGAGAGATTTGGAACTGTTAAAGACAATGGAGACTGTGTGTATGGAGCTCGGGAGAGAGCCACCTGTTGACAAAGTGTGGCAGTGAAGAGGGACCACCTTATTTACATGAAACCACTGGACTACTATAAGAGGGCTTTCCTCGGATCTAGAGGATGCCAGGCAAGTACAGACTCTGGTTATGGGGAGAAAAGCAATGGAACTCTTGTTTTGAATTGTACTGGGGAATGTAACTTAGTTTATCATGTTCACCTTGAGCATACAGAGACTATTCCACATAGACTCTCAGACCTTGGAGACTTCGAGGGGTAGTTTCTCAGCCTCTCCTGGAGACATTAAGCGAACCAGGATGGAGAGGTAGAGGTTCGGAGAGGACTTCCTGGAGACAAAGCGACAGTACAGAGACGTTGCAGCAGCAAACAACTTTGGGATACCCGTTCCAGGCCAGAGGAGTATCGGCAGTGACTGAGAGAGATACTGGGACACATCAGTGAGGTCATACAAGATGTAGTTCAAAAACATGCCATGTAGAGCCGGTAAAAGGCCATGCGAGCCATATGCCACATGATGATCAGTATGGAAACCAAAGAATGTAGCAGAGACAAAAATAGTAGTGAACATAATGTATTTTGGACCGGGAAGTTTAAAACAAATGGTTAAAAAACGTTCATCAAACCGTATGAAACAAAACCATGACACATATTTAAAAATGAATTAAAACTCATGTCATATTCAAAAGTAAATTGAAACTCTTGCCAAATTAAAATACCACACGGTTATGAATATCAGGAACGCAAAAATTGGCAAAGGAAGGAATTGTAATGAGCCAAATGCCCAGGCCGTATGCACATGTCTTATATTGGAAAGCAGATTTAGAAAGAACATTAGTGCTGCAAACGCGATCCTATATAAGTTCTTAGGGAGTGCCAGACCGGCGCGCTTTTAAGAAAGCTAAAAATGGATCGAAAACTCTTGTTGAAATAAAAAAATAAAAAATGGTGAATAATGAATTAGAACTCTGGTCAAAGATAAAAATAAAACAGTTATAATTATCAATGCCATGCACACATCGCATTCTTCTAAAAAAACGGATTTAGGGGAACAAATAAAAATAGTCCTGTATAAACACTTAGGAAACGCCAAAAAGGCGCGCTATTAAAACCAATGGCACCTACTCGCAAAATACCTCAGGAAACACAAAAATTAGGTTCACTACTATTTTTGTTTCTGCTACATTCTTTGGTTTCCATACTGATCATCATGCGGCAGCATTTATTTTGGTTAAGAGTTCCAACCCCTCCCCCTTTTTTCTAAATGTGTGCCGCGCTTTTGCTTTGTAAGTTTTAATGAATATTTCCTCATCCAATTATTTGGTTTTTTATAAAAAGATTTTGGCTCAATACATATGTATGACACACCAGTTGTATTTCACGGCAAGTTGTATTACTTTTCCTTATTTTTTATTAATTTCACTTTTATCTATGTTTCACATTTCTAAATGGATCTCATTTTTATCATGGTTTAATGATTAGAAAGTATAGTATGGTTTGGTTTTTTCTGGTTTTGGGTTTCCCATTATTCAATAATTATGATTAAGTTGTATTTGCTTTTAATGTTCTTGGCTACTAATTATATTACTATTTTTTAGTTATAAGATTGCCTCTGTGCCACGAATTTATATTCCACTGTGCGCTACGTTCAGTACATGATATTCATAAATGTAAGTATGCTATTGTTTCCTAATTTTTCTTTTTTGTTTATTTGGCCAATGTTCTTTCATATTTTAATATTGTTCCTATCATTATATTATATATGGATGTTTCTACATATTTTGGTTATTTTTTTATTCTTATGCTTGTTCATGTTTTTAATATATTTTTATGAATTGAGAGATTTATATGTTACAATGTTATATTTCTTTGTTTGCAGTCCTCAGCTACCCTGATGAAGGCGTTGCCGAAACGCGTTGGGGTGTTTTTAATATCAATAAAGCGCCTGTGACCCCTATTCCGCTCGAATTTTGTGTTTCCCGACCAGAGGGGAAGCCATATTAGACCTAGTCTTTAGTGGAACACCAGATCTAGTGCAAGAGATGAGGGTGTTGGGGCCACTTGGCAATAGTGATCACAGCATGATCGCCTTTGATTTAATTAGTGGAAGAGGGATAGTAAGGAAATCCACAGTACTACCTTTTAACTTTCGAAAGGGAGACTATGATAAAATGAGGAAAATAGTAAAGAAAAAACTAAAAGGAGCAGTTGCAAAGGTTAGACTTACATCAAGCTTGGGCGTTGTTGAAAAATACTATCTTGGAAGCCCAGACCAGCTGTATTCCACACTTTAAGAAAAGTGGAAGGAAGTCCAAAAAACTGCCAGCATGGTTTAAAGGTGAGGTAAGAGAGGCTGTTGTTGCCAAAAAAAGCATATTTCAGGAAATGGAAAAAAGAGCCAAACGACGGAACCTGGAAACAGCACAAGCACTGGTAAGTCAAATGCAAGGCAGGCAAAGGGAGAATTTGAAAAGAAGCTTGCTGCAGAAGCAAAAACGCAAAATAAAGACTTTTTCAATTACATTCGTAGCAAACAACCTGTGAGAGAGTCAGTTGGTCCATTAGATGAAAGAGGGGTTAAAGGGGCACTAAGAGGCGACACGGCGATAGCGGAGAGACTGAATGAATTCTTTGCTTCGGAAGATGTAGGGATGTTACCCATGACTGAAGTGGTATTTAAAGGTGCGGAAGAATTGAAGGAAATATTGATACATCGTGAAGATGTATTACAACTATTAGATAAACTGAAGAGTAGCAAATCACCTGGGCTGGATGGTATACATCCAAGGGTGTTGAAAGAACTGAAATATGAGATTGCAGACCTGCTATTAGTAATCTGTCACTATCATTAAAATCATCAATAATACCTGAAGATTGGAGGATCGCCAATGTAACACCAATTTTTAGAAAGGGTTCCAGGGGTGATCCGGGAAACTACAGACCGGTGAGCCTGACGTCAGTACCGGGAAAAATGGTAGAAACCATCATAAAGAATAAAATTACTCAGCATGTTGATAGTCATGGCCTAATGGGAGACAGCCAACATGGCTTTAGACAAGGAAGATCTTGTCTTACTAATCTGTTATGTTTTTTTGAAGGTGTGAATAAACGGGAGGACAAAGGTGAGTCGGTTGATATAGTGTATCTGGACTTTCAGAAAGCCTTTGACAAGGTCCCTCATCAGAGACTTTTGGCAAAACTAAAGAGTCATGGGATAGGTGGCAGTGTACTATTGTGGATCATGAACTGGTTAAAAGATAGAAAGCAGAGGGTAGGGCTAAATGGCCAATTTTCCCAATGTAAAAGGTAAATAATGGTGTACCCCAGGGATCTGTGCTGGGTCCGCTGCTTTTTGACATATTCATAAATGACCTGGAAAGTGGAACGACGAGTGAGGTTATCAAATTTGCAGATGACACAAAACTATTTAAAGTTGTTAAAACCCAAGAGGATTGTGGAAAATTGCAAGAGGATCTTGATAAATTGGAAGACTGGGCATCAAAATGGCAGATGAAATTTAATGTGGACAAGTGCAAAGTTATGCACCTAGGGAAGAACAACCCAAACTATGGTTACACGATGCAAGGTTCCGCATTAGGAACCACCACCCAGGAAAAAGATTTAGGCGTCATTGTGGATAACATGTTAAAACCCTCGGCCCAGTGTGCAACGGCGGCCAAGAGAGCAAATAGAATGCTAGGTATCATAAGGAAAGGAATAGAAAATAAAACAAAAGATATTATAATGCCTCTATATCGTTCCATGGTGAGACCGCACCTTGAATATTGTGTGCAATTCTGGTCGCCGTATCTTAAAAAGGATATAGCGTTATTAGAAAAGGTTCAGAGAAGAGTCACCAAAATGGTAAAGGGGATGGAAGGATACTCCTATGAAGAAAGGCTAAAAAGGTTAGGGCTCTTTAACCTGGAAAAGAGACAGCTGAGGGGAGATATGATAGAAGTCTATAAATTAATGAACAGAGTGGAACGGGTAAACGTAGATCAATTGTTTACGTTATCAGAATATAGAAAGACTAGCGGACATGCAATGAAGCTACAGGGTAAACTATTTAAGACTAATAAAAGAAAATATTTTTTCACTCAACGTGTAATCAAACTCTGGAATTTGTTACCGGAGGATGTGGTAAAGGCTGTTAGTGTTGCTGGGTTTAAAAAAGGTTTGGACAAGTTCCTGGAGGAAAGGTCCATAAACCATTATTAAGAAGGGACCCAGGATATCAATGCTTGACCCAGTACAAGCATTGTGGAACCTGTGTCTTTTGGGGAAACTGCTAGGTACGTATGCCCTAGATTGGCCACTGTTGGAAATAGGATACTGGGCTTGATGGACCTTGGTCTGACCCAGTATCGCATATCTTATGTTCTTATGTGAATTTGATGCTCTCTGGCGAGGGCCCATAGTCGTAAAGCTTCGTTGCATAACGACAGAGAACCAGTCCCGCCCTGCTTGTTCACATAGAACATGGCTACCTGATTGTCCATCTGGACTAGGACTGTCTTGTAGCTAAGCTGGGTGTGGAACACTCGAAGAGCTAAATAAATTGCTCTTAATTCCAGGAGGTTTATGTGTAAACCAACCTCCTGTGGAGTCCAGGTGCCCTGGGTAGAGAGATGATTCAGGTGTGCTCCCCAAACCACCTGTGATGCATCTGTTAGGGTGGCCTGAAAGAGGGCTTGATGGAAAGGAGAGCCCACTGTCAGATTTTCTAGTGATTGCCAGCATTGGAGGGACAAAATGAGTTGTTGAGAGATTGTTATTTTGTCCGACAAATGACCTGTGGCCTTTGTCCACTGTGTGGAGAGGGTCCACTGAGCTGCTCGCACGTGGCGGCGAGCATATGGGACTACATGAACTGTGAATGTCATGTGTCCCAATAACTGCAGTAGTTCCCGAGCAGTGAGGGAGGATTTGCCTGCTGCTTGGGAAGCTAGCTGCATAATGCAAAGACACCGGGCTTGTGGAAGGAAAGCCCTTGCCTGTCTGGTATCCAGACAGGCTCCTATGAATTCTAGGCATTGGGAAGGAACTAGTTGAGACTTCGGAAAGTTTTTTTCCAATCCCAAATATTGGAGGATTCGCACTGTACGGGACAGTGCAGTGCTGGCCTCTGCAACTGTGGAGGCTCGAATGAGCCAGTCGTCCAAGTAAGGGAAGAAAAAAATCCCCAGGGTTCGTAGAAATGCTGATACTAATGTCATGCATTTCGTGAACACCCTTGGTGCTGAAGCCAGACCAAAAGGAAAAACCCTGTACTGGAAATGTCATCCCTTGAAAAGGAAACGTAAAAATTTCCTGTGATCTGGATGGATGAGAATGTGAGTGTATGCATCCTTTAAGTCTAGAGAGCAAAGCCAGTCCTGGCTTTGAAGGTATGGCAGAAGAGTTCCTAGAGAAATCATTTTGAATTTCTCGAAACAGATATTTGTTCAATTCTCTGAGGTCTAGAATGGGCCTGTGTCCCCCTGTTTTTCTTTGGAATAAGAAAATAGGGGGAGTAGAACCCTGTCCCTGTTGAAAAATGGGTACTTCCTCTATTGCCCCTTGGGCAAGAAGTGTGGAGACCTCGTGATCTAGCAGATTGTCTGCAGAGGTTTGTGAATTGAACTGCTTTAGAATTGTAGGAGGGGGTATGCTGTGAAAATGATGTTTGTACCCCTCTCCCACAATGGACAAAGTCCAATCTTCTGCTGTTATCTGATGCCATCTGTTGACAAAGTGGCATAACCTGCCTGGAATATTGGGGGGTTGGGGACCCCTCAGAGGCAGGAAGGCAAAGCTCTCTAGGAAGGAGTCAAAGCTCTTGAGGGGGCTGAACCTGGAGAGCTGGTTGGGCTCTCGGGCCTTTTGGTTTCTTTTGCTGTCTGGTTTGTCCCTTTTGGGCAACCTGACCTGGAGTTTGGCTCTGCTGGGTATAGGAAGGATAAAACTTCCTCTTTTTGCTAAAAGAGGTTTTTTTTATAAGGTTTCCTTTTGGCTGGAGTGGCTGTAGACTTTGAAATCTATCTAAGGCAGAATTGTCAGCATCTAACTCGTTAGCATTTTCCTGCCAGTTCTTGCCGAAGAGATTCTCCCCCGTGCAAGGAATGTTGCCTAGCTTGTCCTGTACCCAAGTCTTCAAGTTTGATGCCTGTAGCCAGGCAATCCGTCGTGCAACAATGGCGATAGCAGAAGTTCTGCTGATGCATTCTGTGATAAGGAAGCTTATCATAGTTCAGGAAGGAGCTATAATAGAGGTGAATTGGCTCTGAACAAGCAACCTGTCTTTTCTGGTAGAAATAATAAAACAGAATGTTTCCATAAAAGACTACCAGTTCCAGAATGCACCAGGTTTCCAACAGCCACTAGAAGAGCTGAAGTGGGAAAACGTGTGTTCAATCAGGAGAACTATGAGGTAATCCCCAAGCACTCATCTCCAAGGGCAGGGCTTGATTCAGCACAGCTGTGCTGTGCTAGGGTGGAGCAGCCCTCTAAACAGGTTAAAAGTAAAGCCTATTCTACACAGCAGAATCTTCATGATCATCATCATCATCAGGAGGAGCAGAGGCAGCAGAAGCCAGAGCTCAAGGACAGAGAGAGCAAGAAACACTTTGGAAGAAAGAAGAGAGAAGCATCTTGGAGGTCTAAAGGAGTCCATAGCAGTACGTGTGCTGGGAGGCATTCCAGAGGCAAGCATACTCCATTGGACTGGAGGAAACCAGAGGAGTGGGGTTGCAGAGCCAGGAATCCCCGGACGGGACCTGTGAGGGAGACGGCTGCATTTGGAAGGGGCCCTAAGACCAGTGCAAGAAGGTATGTGAAGAGAGACCCAGTGTCCAGGGATCTTGATTGGAAGGCTGGACATAAAAACTGGACTACATACTGGCCAGGATATTTAGAGAGGAACCCTAACAGCAATGGAAGCTCAGGTATGAACACTGATCTATGCCCTAGCTATTCACTTGGAAGACAGCAGGGAAACAAGTATTGTTCTGAGAGTGCTCCATTAAGAAATTCCTCTGTGCCAATCCATGATATTGATTCTATGATAGTTGAAGAAGAAGGAGATATTGTAAATGAACAGTGTGAATACATGGATTGCTCTCTGTCTAAACCTCTGTGGTAATATACTTTTACAAAATACAACAACCATCACAAAGAAATATAAACTTGTTCTTTGATCTACTCAGAAAAGCTTTTGAGCAGGATTTGAGCCACGTTTAGAAAGTAAACCAGCCAAGAGGTTTGCAACTGGTTAATTGTTAGCAATTGAGCCTTGCCTAATTGCCTGTGAGCTCTGAAGAGACACTTCTGGGTGTGTGTGAAAATACCAGAAGTTAGCCTTGAAAAAGAACAGTTTTTCATTACTTTGTGGGTTTTGTTTGTTTTTGAAGCACTGCTAAAAAGATATTAGCAGGAGCCCACAGAAAAGACCTTTCTGTTCCCATCAAGGTCTTTATGATTTAATTTGATTGCTTAAGAAGTTCAGTTGTTGTTTTTCCTGATTTTGTTTTTCTAAGTATAATACTGAAAGCAAGTATCCTTTTTTTTTTTTGTGCTACCAAGCAAATCTGTGTTGGGAGAAATAACCCCATAAATAAAATATATTTTCTTTGCTTTACACTCGAGCAAGCACAACTAATTTATTGCGAATGGCTGATTCTGGTATGAATGGACTACATTTCCCACAATCCTTTGCAAGTCATATTAATATTTGCCTTTGCCAAGACTGTGGACATTCTCACCCAGCGCCCCCGTTTACAATTCGAAGCAGTCAAAGGCTGCACGATTGACAAACTTGGAGACATTTTGAGCATGCTTAATTAGAGCAAGAAAATCTTGCCTCTTATCATCTGGGAGAAACAGGCTCATAAGTTCCAAATCTCCTGTGACTTCCTTAAGGAACATTCCCATATATAGGATATATGAACTGATCCTAGCTGAAAGCATGGAAGCTTGAAAAGTTCTGTGTCCAAAAGCATCCAGAGTCCTGCATTCACGACCTGGAGGATTGGATGCATGCCTCTTTGCACTTTTCATCCTACGCATGGCTGATTCCACTACCATTGAATGGTGTGGCAGCTGAGTTTTCCTCTTTCCTCTGCCTGCTATGTGAAGGGGCTGGGGACCATGCAGAGGCAGAGTAGATATGCTCTCTAGGAAGGAGAAAAAAAACCAGGTGCTGGCTGTGGTTTAGGAGCCTTAGACTTCTTAGGCTAACGAGGAACCTGTTGTCTCTGCTACTGCTGCTGGGGCTGGAAAGCAGCTGAAGGTGGATAAGAAGGATAATATCAATTCTTTTTCGAATAGAAAGACTTCTTTGAATTTGTCTTTCTCCTAGAGGGGGATTTGAAGTCTTTCTTGAGAAACGTTTGAGGGTAAGATCATCTCCCTCAAGCTCCCCAGCTTTCTCTCTCCAACCTTTTCCAAAGAGATTCTCTCCAGAGCAGGGAATATTGGCCAATTTATCCTGAACCCACTGCTCAAGGTCAGATGCCTGAAGCCAGGCCATCCTGTGAGCACCGATGCAGAATGCAGCAGCTCTGCTGGAAAATTCAAGGCATCAAAAACTGCCCTGGTTAGGAATTTTGATATATTTTGATTTTGCCGAAAGCCAGGAATGCATCACATTTATCATCAGGAAGGATAGGAGCAAGATTTTTCAGATCTCTGGAGATGTCCTTGAGATACATGCCCATGTAGAGCTTGTAGGAAGTAATCCTAGACGAGAGCATGCATGCCTGAAAACAGGGACACCCAAAAGCATCAAGAGAATCCTGGACTCTTTACCTGGAGGCATGGACAAATTAGTTTTAGAACTCTTGATGCGGCGCATAGCCGATTCCACTACCATGAAGTGTTGTGGTAATTGAGGCTTTTGAAAAGTCCGGGCATGGTGGAACTCGGTACATAGTATCAAGCCGCTTGCTGATAGCTGGAACAATTTGCGGGGTCTCCCACATATATCGTATTAGATTCTGCAGGATACGATGCACTGGTAACATGGCCGCCTCTTTGTGTGCTGAGTAGTATTGGAAGATTTCCAATTCCTCTGCCCTCAGTTCTGTTTCCGATGTCATGGTAATCTGGAGGCCTGCAGCTATGTCCCAGATGAAATCTTGAAAGGACACATCCTCTGGCAGGGATCGGTGCTGCTTGTGAGGAGGGGAATGGTCGGAAGGAATATTCCGAGTAGCCCTAGAATCCTCCGAGTCCAATTCAGAAAGGAAGTCAAAGTATCAATCCAAGCTGGATGTAGTCACTTAGCTTATAGACAGCAAACCACCAACGGACTGGAGTAAAATCACTAAGATCTTAGAAGTGAGCATTGTCTGAAATGAAAAGAACAGAAACGCGGGCAGCAGGATAAATGAAGGTGAAGTTGAGTTAACAGTTTCTTTTATCTTTCACAATGTTTTAATAAGTGTATATTTTCAACAAAGAACACAGATTAGTTAACACACTATTTGTTTTGTATAGCCAAACTGCGTAATTCCCTGATGAAACCTTGAAGTGAAACGCAGGGGGTGCCCATAGCAGGCGTTGGATTGCACAGCGGGAGTGATTTTACTCCAGTCCGTTGGTGGTTTGCTGTCGATAAGCTAAGTGACTACCATCCAGCTTGGATTTCTAACATTAGATTCACCATTGGATTCCAAGAACTGTTTTATAATGGTTGATTCATCAGACATCATAAGAAGCTGTTGAATATTATAAGAAGCCAACATCAGACTGTCTGTAGAATCTCGAGTCCCGCACATTGGCTATCATTGTTGGACAATATATTTAATTGTTTAGTATTATTAGAAATGAGATGAGTGATTGACAGCAGAAGACATACGTTGTTGAATTGACATATAAATTATATATTTTTATAGTTGCATGTTTATACTGTTTTGGCTTATATGAATATGTAAAGAGTGATAATTAGCTGAGTACATGTGTAATAGATTGTTATATGTTTGTACTTTTTCAGCTTACATGAGAATGTAAAGGGAGATAAATAACTGAGTATAAATGCAACAGATTAAGCTCTATAATATATCGTTATACGAAGTGGGCCATTGATGTGATGAGTGGCACAGTTAATGGGTTTATACCCTTGCTGTAGTGCTACAAGATTCTACTGAGGCCAGTGTTCTATATAACGATATATTGAGCGTGGTGACATAAGTAGCAGGTTCTTGGTTGGTGGGTTTAAAATATTAAACGGATTTCAAGTGATTAGATTGCATTCAATAGCAAGGATTCTTCTATCCATCACTCCTGCCGATGCCTGGGTGTCGGTACCGGTGGAAGCGGCTACGACCCCAGAACATGGCACCAGTAGTTCTGCAGAGGTGGAAGCTTCTAGAACATCCTGGAGCCCTGTTAATGCTTTTGAGCCCGAAGACTCCCGCCGGGGCTGTTTTGCCAGTGAACTATCCTCGAGGGCAACGACAGTGGCATCTCGATACTTTGAAGATTTACCCTTCGAGAACCGGCCAGTCTTAGAAGACTTAAATTTAGTTACCTGAGATCCATGGGAGGAAGATTAAGCCCTGGAGGACATCGATGCAAGTGACATCGTATCCGTGGCAAAAAGGGTACCGAGTTTTGCAGCTCTACTCTGCAGGCCCCTTTTGGTCATCCTCGTGCAGGAGAGACACTCCGTTGGACAAATGTTCAGGAACTAAACATTTTAGACACCAATCATGGATGTCAGTGACGGAAATGGTACCACCACACTTTGAGCATTTTTTGAAACCACTAATTGGTTTCTCCATGCCTGAAGAAAAGTGGGCCTAGTGCCCAAAATGGCGCCTAGCACCAGAAACAGGGGAAAGACCCCTGAAGAAAATATAAGGTTTTTTTTTTTTTTTTTTAAAGAAAGAACCACCACCACCGGCGGTACCGGTAGGCGTCGAATGAAGGCAGACGCGACCACAAAAAAACAAAGAATAAAAGGAACTTTTCTGCGGTGACAGGGTACACGTCCTGTCGGCTCCACGGAAAACGAAGAACTGAAATGAGAGAGGTACAGAGGCCGGAAGGCAGCACGCATGCGCTGTGCGGTGCTGCCATAAGTGATCATATTGGACGCTGGGGAGCATTCCCACGCGGGCTCCGTTGGTACCGAAGATACCCATATGTGAAGACTACATTCCTGCTTGTTCCTGGAGATTAATGTTTTCCTTAACAAGTAAGAATGGACAACCAGATAGACTTTGCCTTTGATACAGTTTGCCAGATGAACGACATGGAGGTTTTAGCTGTTGTTAAGTGCTGTCAAGTCGGTGTCGACTCATAGCGACCCTTTGGATAGTTGTCCTAAACTGTGTTCGGTCTTCAGTCAGGCGGCTCATTGTTGACAGAGTGGCACCCATAGCTGCTGTTATTGTATTGATCCATCTCATTGCAGGCCTTCCTCTTTTGCGTTGATCTTCTACCTTGCCAAGCATGATGTTTTTCTTTAATGATCTCTCTCTTCGCATGATGTGTGCAAAGTATGAAAGTCTTGTCATTTGAGCTTCTAAGGGAAGCTTAGGTTTGATCTATTCTAGTACTTACTGGTTTGTTCTTTGGGCAGTCAATGGGATATACAGTATTCGTCGCCAGCACCATAATTCAAAGGCATCAATTTTCTTCCAATCTTTTTCACTGTCCAAATTTCATATCCAAAAGACGCTATTGAAAATATCAATGGGCTTGAACAAGTCGAATCTTTGTATGGAGAAAATTGTCTAGGTCCTTCATAGCCATTCTGCCAAGAGCAATGCGCTGATTTCTTTACTGCAACAAAAACAAACTAAAAAGAAGAGCACCTACTTGCAGGAATCTCAAAGACACAAAGAGCAAGAGGTATGGTAGTCACATGCGCTTTATTGATAATGAAATGGCATTTCGTTATCAATAAAGCGCATGTGACCACCATACCTCTTGCTCTTTGTGTCTTTGATTTCTTTATTGCTTCATGTTTGTTTATTGATCCAAGTAGATTAAAGTTGTCCACTCTTCCAATTTCTAATCCAACAATGATGAACTTACTGATTTTGCCAGTTGTCAGGATCTTTGTCTTCTTTACATTAACGTGCAGGCCCATTTTAAGACTATGTTCCTTGATCTTGAGAAGCAAATGTTTCAGATGGTCTTCGCTTTTAGCCAGTAATGTGGTATCACCAGCATAGTGAAGATTGATTTTTAGACTCATCAACAACCAATACCTTGTATGTCTTCATACAGTCCTGCTTCTCTGATGATTTGTTCTGCATATAAATTAACCAGGGAGGGGGAAAGTATGCAGCCTTATTGTACACCTTTGCTAATTTTAAACCATTCAGTTTCTTCTTGTTCCATATGAACTGTTGCTTCTTGATCAATGTAAAGGTTGTGCAAGAAAACAATCAGGTGTTCTGGTATACCCATGCTTATTAATGTGGCCCAGAGTTTCTCATGGTTTACACAGTCAAAAGCCTTGCTGTAGTCGATAAAACGCATATAGATATTCTTTAGTCTTTTCAAGGATCCATCTCACATCCGTGATGATGTCTCTTGTTCCTCGCACTTTCCTGAATCCTGCTTGCACTTCAGGCAGTTCTCGTTCCAGGTATGGTTGTAGACTCTGCTGAATGATCTTCAGTACAATCTTGCTGGCAAGCGGGATCAGAACGATTGTGCGATAATTTCCATAGTCAGTCGGATCACCTTTCTTCAGTATTGGTATAAACACAGATCTTTTCCAGTCAGTTGGCCATGTTGTTGTCTTCCAAATTTCCTGGCAGAGCCTTGCAAGTATGGTAACAGCTGCATCCGATTGTTTAATACTTCAAAGGGAAAGCGTAGTTACTCATCTGTAACAGGTGATCTCCGGGAACAGCAGGATTTAGTCTTCACATATGGTATCGTCGGTACTGACGGAGCCCACACAGGAACGCTCCCCAGCGTCCAATAGGAACGCTTTTGGGAGCATCCCACAGCGCCTGCGTGCTGCCTTCCCGCCTTTCCCAGTGTCCCTCTTCAGTTGAGTTTATAGCTGAGACAAAGGAGAGAGGGAGAGAGAGAGAAAGAGAGAGATAGACAACTCCCAGGGTAGGTGGGTGGGTTGTGAAGACTAAATTCCTGCTGTTCCTGGAAATCACCTGTTACAGGTGAGTAACTATGCTATCTCCAGGAACAAGCAGGAATGTAGTCTTCACATATGGGGACTCCCTAGCTGAAGATGCCAGGGAGATGGCCCCAGGAATCTGCAACCCATTGTGAGATGGGCCATGCTTCCTCCCATGGATCTCTGGCATCCCACTAGGGATGGTGGGTAGGAGTTGAATTAAGTCTGAAAGAGATGTTGAAGAACAGCCTGGTCAAACAAGGCATCCCGGCGGGGGTCCTTGTCTAAGCAGTAGTGGGCTGTAAAAGTATGTATCGAAGCCCAAGTGGCTGCTTGACAGATGTCGTCGATAGATACAGAGTGAAGGTTAGCCATAGAGGCTGCCATGGCTCTCACATTGTGAGCTGTGACATGGCCTTCAAGAGGAAGACCCTTACTCTCATAGGCAATCCAGTTAGAGTTCTTTTGGAAACTGGAAGTCCCAAATGACTAGAATCAAAAGCAACGAAGAGTTGAGAAGACTTTCTATGTTGCTGTGTTCTTTGTTGGTAAAAAGCTAAAGCTCTTTTACAGTCCAAGGTATGAAGGTTTCTTTCTGCATTGGAGGCATGAGGCCTCGGAAAGAATACAGGAAGGTAAACCGCTTGGTTTAAATGGGAAGGGGAAGCCATCTTTGGCATAAAGTGTGGATGAGTCCTAAGAACGACCTTATCATGGTGAAATCTTGTATAAGGAGGATCAGCCACTAGAGCTTGCAATTCACTATGCGGCGTGCGGAGGTGATTGCAATTAGGAAGATGACTTTCCAGGAAAGGAATTTCAGATGTAGTGGCTAAAGGCTCAAAGGGCAGTTTCATGAGCTGCCTGAGAACAAGATTCAAATCCCATGCCACCGGTGGTGGTCTAATGGGAGGTTTTGTTAATAGAAGGCCTCTCATAAATCTTGTTATAAGTGGATGAGAGGAAATAGGTTTGTCCATTTAGAGGCTTGTAAGAAGCTGCAATAGCACTAAGATGGACACTAACTGAATTGGTCTTAAGACCAGCATTTGATAAATGAAGGAGGTACTCCAGTACCGATTCCAGAGGTATCGCAAGGGGGTTAAGTACCTTTTGAGAACACCATATGGTAAACCGTTTCCACTTAAAGGCGTATGATCGTCTTGTGGAAGGTTTTCTAGAAGCCTGTAGGATATCTTTTACCTGTTGAGAAAGGTTGAGATCCTGAAGGTCAAGGCTTTCAGCAACCAGGCCCTGAGATGCAGGGACTGGGGATTCGGGTGCCATAGCATCCCGTTCTCTTGGGAGAGAAGATCTGGAGCACACCCCAACTCCTGAGGTGCAGCTTGAGAGAGGTGTAGAAGCAGAGGATACCACTTATGCCGGGGCCAATGTGGAGCTATGAGAAAGAGTAGTTACTCACCTGTAACAGGTGTTCTCCAGGAGCAGCAGGAATCAGTCCTCACATATGGGTGACGTCGGCGCCGATGGAGCAGCCGTGCAGAGCATTTCCCCAGCTTTCAAAGAAAGCCTTTGGGAATTGCAGCACGCATGTGCGGTCCCCTTCCCGCCCAAGGGTGCCATCTTGTTCAGTCTGATGACAGAGCTAAAAGACAGCAAAAATAGCAAAAAATAAATCATATGACTGCAACTCCAAGGGGAGGAGGGAGGGTTGTGAGGACTGATTCCTGCTGCTCCTGGAGAACACCTGTTACAGGTGAGTAACTACTCTTTCTCCAGGACCGAGCAGGAAGTCAGTCCTCACATATGGGACTCCCCAGCTTAAGGCTACAGGAGACCCCAAGCTGAAAAAATGAGCTCCCTCTACAGCGTCAGTATGTAAAGAAGGAATCTTCTCTGAAAACGCCCCCGACTGGTAGCCCAACACCAAGGCCGGAGGGAAGGAGTTGCCTAAACCCCAAAGAGATTATGGAATATTGCCTGTCCAAAAGCACTGTCCCTGCGGGACTCCTTCTCAAGGCAGTAATGGGCCGCAAACGTCTGGCTTGAAGACCAAGTAGCGGCCCGGCAGATGTCTGCCAACAGAACAGAATGGAGATGAGCCACTGACGCAGCCTTTGCCCTGACACGATGAGCCATGACTCGACCCTCCAACGAGAGGCCGGCTGCCCCATAAGCCCAGGCGATACAGTCAGCGACCCATATGGACAAAGTATGCTTGGAGAAAGGTAACCCCAACTTATTGGGGTCAAAAGAAACGAAGAGCTGAACAGCCCTCCGGTGCTCCCGCGTACGGTCAAGGTAGAAGGATAACGCGCCCTCCTACAGTCCAGGGTATGCAGGACCATCTCAGCCCGGCTGGAGTGCGGCCTGGGAAAGAAGGTTGGAAGAACCACCTCCTGGTTGAGATGAAAAGGAGAAACCACTTTAGGAAGAAACTTAGGGTGAGTCCGTAAGACCACCCTATTCCTGTAGAACCTAGTGTAAGGAGGATCAGACACTAGGGCCTGCAGTTCACTAACACGCCTAGCAGAGGTAAGGGCTACCAAAAACAAGGTTTTCCAGGAAAGAAAACGAAGAGGGCAGGTAGCCATAGGTTCAAAGGCCGGACAGGTAATCCGCTGCAAGACCACATTCAGATCCCATTCAGGGGCTGGTGGGCGCAAAGGAGGCTTAAGGAGAAGGAGGCCTCGGAGAAAACGAGCCACCAAAGGGTGGTTGGAAAGAGGCCTGCCATCCACCGGTGCGTGATGCGCAGAGAGAGCACTGAGGTGGACTCTGACAGAGTTGGACTTAAGGCCCAGATTGGAGAGGTAAAGCAAATATTGCATGACCACTGCCACCAAGCAGGAGAAGGGATTCTCAGACTGCTGAGCACACCACACGGAGAACCTACGCCACTTAAGAGCGTAGGACGTCCGGGTGGAGGGCCGCCTGGAGGCCAAGACAACCTCTTCCACCTCACGAGGCAGCAAGAGGGGAGCAAGGACTACCCTTTCAGCAGCCAGACCATCAGATGAAGGGACCGGAGGTTGGGGTGTAGGAGAGTCCCCTGATCCTGTGACAGGAGATCGGGTTGAAACCCCAGGGGAAGAGGAGTGTACACCGCCAGCTGCATCAGAAGCGGGAAGCAGGGTTGTCTCGGCCACTGGGGAGCTACTAGGATCATCGAGGCTCTGTCTCTGAGAACTTTGAAGAGCGTCCGAGACACCAGTGGCATGGGAGGAAAGGCATACAAGAGTCCTGTGGACCATGGAATCAGGAAAGCATCCGCCACCACTCTTAGAGGATGCGGTTGTCGAGAGCAGAATTTGGGAAGCTGCCGGTTCAGGGGACTGGCAAAGAGATCCATGGTGGGGAGGCCCCACTTGAGAAAGATCTGCTGAACCACCAACGGATCCAATCTTCACTCGTGAGGTTGGAGGATCCTGCTCAGCCTGTCTGCCAGGTAATTTTCTTGACCTGGGAGATAGACAGCTTTGAGCAGGATGCCGTGAAGGACAGCCCAAGAGCACAGTCTCTGTGCCTCCTGACAGAGAAGGAAGGAGCCTGTACCTCCTTGTTTGTTCACGTAGAACATTGCAACTTGATTGTCCGTCTGGACCAGCACAGACTGGTGAGAAGTGAGGTGGGAAGAAGGCTCTCAGAGCTAGGCGGATGGCTCTGAGCTCTAGGAGGTTTATCTGCTGAGCAGACTCCCAAGGAGTCCAGAGGCCTTGAGTACATGTCCCTTGGCAATGTGCTCCCCAACCTAGGAGAGAAGCATCGGTCGTCAGCACCTGAGAAGGCGGAGGAGATTGAAAATCCACTCCCAGCACCAGGTTTGGTAGATGAAGCCACCACCGCAGAGAAGAGACCAGCAGGTTGGATACCTGTACTGAGTCCGCCAGGCTCCCCGTGGCCTGATGCCACTGAGTTCAAAGACTCCTCTGAGCAGGCCGCATATGCAGGCGGGCATTGGGGGTTACATGAACCGTGGAAGCGATATGGCCGAGAAGTCTCAAGAATTGCCTGGCGGAGACCAGGGAATTGCTGCGAAACTGCCTGGCTAGATCCATTAATCTGTGGGCTCTGTCCACGGGCAGAAAAGCCTTCGCCTGAAGGGTGTCCAGCCTGGCTCCTATGAACTCCATGTTCTGGGACGGGAGCAAAGTGGACTTTGCGAAGTTTATGACAAACCCCAAGTGCTGAAGTAGAGCCACAGTGCGAAGGGTGGCTTGACTGGCCTCCTGTGAAGACTGGCCCCTTATGAGCCAGTCGTCCAGGTATGGAAACACAAAAAGACCTTGAAGCTTTAGGTAGGCCGCCACCACCGCCAGGCACTTGGTGAACACCCTGGGGGCGGAGGAGTGGCCTAGTGGTTAGGACAAGGTACTTCGGGCCGGAGGGTTGGGGGTTCAAGTCCCACCTGGGGACAGCAATCTCAGGCCGGAGGGACTGGGATTTCTAGTCCTATAGGTACTCCTTGTAGTCTTGGGCAAGCCACTTAACCCTCCATTGCCCATGTTCCCTGTAAGTATTAGCGTATGTGTGTCATATCCCCTCGTGTTAAATGTATCTCCCAATTGACCGCTTTGACCCGGTGAAAAGCGGGATATAAATACAGCTAAAATAAAATAAAAAATAAATAAAACAAAGGGTAGTACTCTGTACTGGTAGTGGTTTCCTCCCACAACAAATCTGAGATATTGTCTGTGGTCTGGATGAATAAGGATGTGAGTATAAGCATCCTTTAGATCTAAGGAGCATAGCCAATCTCCCTGCTGGAGGTAGGGCAGCAGGATTCCAAGGGTAAGCATCTTGAACTTTTCCCTCTCCAGGAACTTGTTGAGGTTTCGCAAGTCCAGGATGGGTCTGAGGCCTCCTGTTCTTTTTGGTACCAGAAAGTAACTGGAATAAAAGCCGTGACCTCTCAGATGGTGGGGCACCGGTTCCACAGCCTGTATTGACAACTCCTGTAGGAGTAGGTCCCTGTGCAGAGGGGGTCTTGGAGGCTCCCCTGGAAAAAAGGAGGGAGGTACCTGGTGAAAATGAAGAAGATAGCCCTTTTGGACTATATGGAGCACCCAGGTATCTGATGTGACGGCTGACCACCTGTGGGCAAAGAGGGCCAGCCGGCCTCCTGTGCTGATGTGAGCCAGCTGAGGAGGAGAGGCTATGCTTTCTGAGTCAAAAACCCCCGCCCTGCTGTGCAGGAGCCGGTGTTGGTGGCTTGGGGGTCTTCTGCCTACAGGGCCCATGACCCTGCCCCTTGGCCTGCTGACCCTGTTGGGGAGCTGCAGAGGCCTGATAATGAGGGTATTGTTTATAGACAGATGTCTTCCTCGGGTAAAAGGTCTTTTTTCCCGAGCCCTTCTTCTTCTGAGAAGGGGCAGAGGTTTTTCTGGACAGCCTAGTCCTGGTCAGAGTCTCGGTCTCGAGTTCAGCAGCCTTTTCAGCCATGGGTTTGCCAAAAAGGTTTTCACCTCGGCAGGGGACATCAACCAACTTGTCCTGTACCCATGGCTCGAGGTCGGATGACTGTAGCCAAGCCTGTCAGCGGGCACTGATGCCGGCCCTGGCTACCCGGGCCGAAGCCTCGAAGCCATCGTAGGCTGCTCGAGAGATAAACTTCGAGCACTCTCGAATACCAGTGGACAAGGCCTGGAACCTCTGCAAAGGTTCCTCGGAGAGACCAGCAGAGAACCCGGCAATCTCCTTTGCCAGGTCTCGAAGGTACATGCCCATGTAGAGCTGGTATGTCTGGACACGGCAAGCAAGCATAAAGCCCTGGAAGCAATTCTTACCGAGGGCATCCAGGTTCCGGGCCTCCCGGCCGGGAGGCACCAAGGAGTGCATCTTCTGACTTTTCAGTCGATGCATGGCCGATTCCACAACCATGGAGTGGTGCGGTAATTGTGCCTTTTGGAACCCGGGGCTCTTGCGGACTCGATAGATGGAATCGACCCGCTTGCTTAACACCGGCGTCGAGGCCGGGGTCTCCCACATGCAGAAGAGCAGCCGCTCCAGCATCGGAGGAACCGGAACAGTAAAGGCCTCCTTCGGGGGAGAGTCATACTGGAGGGCCTCGAGCTCCTCGGCTCGAGGTTCCTCCTCGGGATCCGCGAGGAATGCCAAGGCCTTGGCCATATCCCGCACGAAGTCCGAGAACCGGGTATCCTCCGGTGGGGAATGTCTCCGAGGTTCGGACTCTGGTGAGTCCGATGGGACACACCGAGTCCGAAAGGTGTCGGGTGACTCTTCATCCTCCGTCTCCCAGCCCGACTCCTTGGAGGAGGAATCGAGCGGTTCCGGTCAGGCGGGCACCGATGCCCTCCGCCCCGACGCTGAGGGTACCGGCGTCGACGACCTCGGTCCTGAACGGGAGGCCGAGGGAGACCGTGGCCGAGGATCGACTCGAGCTCGCATGGACTCGAGGATCGGCTCGGCCTCCGGGGTCGACTTGGACGTCGATGTCCCGGTGGTCGGGGCAGATGCACCGGTGAGACCGGTGATCAGTGCCCGCTGCTGCTCCATGAAGGCAGCCAAGCTGCTCTCCAAGGCCGTCAACCTGAGTCCGAGCTCAGGAGACTCAGCAGCCCCCGACTCGGGCCCCGACGGCATCGGACCCGACGTCGGCTCCCCTGGAGGAGAGTCCATGAGGACTACAGTACTCACGTGCCCAGGAGACTCCATCTCGAGACGATGTTGTTTGGCAGGCCTCTCCGACTCCGAACGGCGGTTGAGGCTATGCGACCTGGCCCTCGAGGAACCAGGTGCGTCCGCCGATGCCGCCCTCGCGGGTTTTTTCTTCCTGCGCTGCTCCCGCGAAGGAGACCCCCGCTCAGAGGAACCCTGACGCTGCTCGGGGCTGGAGTCCCAAGACGTCGAGGCCTCTGACGAGATCCGGGCCCATCCGGACGCGGAGTCAGAGAAGATTGTCCTTTTGGTGCTGCCGACTCCTCAACGCCTTCAAGGACATTTTGCCACACGGACCACAGATCAACGGGTCATGATCGAGTCTGAGGCAGCAGTCATGTGTGTCGGTAAGAGACATAAGTTTCTTACACCGATCACACTTTTTAAACCCGCTGGCAGCCATCGGGGGAAAAAGGCCCCTGCGAGGTCGAAAGACAGGGCTGACAGTGAAAAAGAAAAATGGCGCGAATGCTAGTCACGAAGGACAAAAAACGAAAAAAGAGAGAGTGGGCTCGATACCGGCTTATCGGGCCCAGGCAGGAAAAGGATCAGGCGTCGAACCGAAGAAGGAAGACAAAAAACAGGGTAATCAACTTTTTCCTTGGCGAAAAACGAACTACGTCCATCGGGCTCCGCGGAAAAAAGAAGACTGAGCAAGATGGCACCCTTGGGCGGGAAGGGGACCGTGCATGCGCGCTGCAATTCCCAAAGGCTTTCTTTGAAAGCTGGGGAAATGCTCCGCACGGGGGCTCCGTCGGCGCCGACGTCACCCATATGTGAGGACTGACTTCCTGCTTGGTCCTGGAGAATCATACGACCTCTGTCTCTCTGAAGCTTGAATAGTGTTTTGGGGATGAGGGGAATGGGTGGGAAGGCATAGAGGAAGTCTTGATCCCAGTGAAGGAGGAAGGCGTCCCTTGCCTGACAATCTCGAGCCAGAATTCTGGAACAGAACCAGGGAAGTTTGGCATTCAGTGGACTTGCAAAGAGGTCTATGTCTGGGGTTCCCCAAATTTGAAATATTTGGGCAACCTGGTCTGAGTGTAGAGACCATTTGTGTGGCAGCAGTACTTGGCTGAGTTTGTCTGCCCAAAGGTTTTGAATGCCTGGAAGATATACTATGAGGAGGTGAATTTGATGCTCTCTGGCGAGGGCCCATAGTCGTAAAGCTTTGTTGCATAACAACAGAGAGCCGGTTCCACCCTGCTTGTTCACGTAGAACATGGCTACTTGATTGTCCGTCTGGACTAGGACTGTCTTGTAGCTGAGCTGGGCTGGGCGTGGAATACTCGAAGAGCAAGGAAGATTGCTCTGAGTTCCAGGAGATTTATGTGAAGACAAGCCTCCTGTGGAGTCCAGATACCCTGGGTAGAGAGATCGTGCAGGTGGACCCCCCATCTGTTGTTAGAGTGGCCTGGAATAGGGGTTGCTGGAAAGGAGACCCCATCAGAAGGTTCTCCAGTGATTGCCGCCATTGCAGGGACGAAACAAGACATTGTGATTTTGTCCGACAGGCGACCTGTGGCCACTAAGTGGATAGGGTCCACTGGGCTGCTCGCATGTGGAGGCGAGCATAGGGAACCACATGTACAGTGGATGCCATATGTCCCAGTAGTTGGAGCATTTCTCGAGCAGTCAGGTAAGTCTTCCCTGCTGCTTGGGAAGCTAGCTGCACTATGCGCAGACAGCGGGGCTGTGGAAGGAAAGCCCTTAACTGTCTGGTATCTAGACGAGCTCCTATGAATTCTAAGGACTGAGTAGGAGTAAGATGGGATTTTGGGAGGTTTATGACCAGTCCCAAATATTGAAGGATTCGCATTGTGCGAGACAGAGCAGAGCTGGCTTCTGGAGCTGTGGGGGCTCGAATGAGCCAGTTGTCTAAGGGAAGACGAATATCCCTAGAGTTCGCAGGAATGCAGATACTACCGCAATGCATTTTGTGAATACTCTTGGTGCCGAAGCCAGACCAAAGGGAAGAACTTTGTATTGGAAGTGTTTTCCCTGGAAAAGGAACCGCAGGAATTGCCTGTGATCTGGATGGATGAGAATATGAGTATATGCATCCCTTAGATCTAGAGAACAGAGCCAATCCTGACTTTGAAGGTATGGCAGAAGAGTTCCTAGAGAGATCATTTTGAATTTCTCTCGGAACAGATATTTGTTCAATTCTCTGAGGTCTAAAATGAGTTTGTGTCCTCCTGTTTTCTTTATAAGAACATAAGATATGCCATACTGGGTCAGACCAAGGTCCATCAAGCCCAGTATCCTGTTTCCAACAGTGGCCATTCTAGGTCATACGTACCTAGCAGTTTCCCAAAAGACACAGGTTCCGCAATGCTTGTACTGGGTCAAACATTGATATCCTGGGTCCCTTCTTAATAATGGTTTATGGACCTTTCCTCCAGGAACTTGTCCAAACCATTTTTAAACCCAGCTACACTAACAGCCTTTACTACATCCTCCGGTAACAAATTCCAGAGTTTGATTACACGTTGAGTGAAAAAATATTTTCTTTTATTAGTCTTAAATAGTTTACCCTGTAGCTTCATTGCTTGTCCCTTAGTCTTTCTATATTCTGATAACGTAAACAATCGACCTACGTTTACCAGTTCCACTCCGTTCATTAATTTATAGACTTCTATATCTCTCCTCAGCCGTCTCTCTTCCAGGTTAAAGAGCCCTAACCTTTTTAGCCTTTCTTCATAGGAGTATCCTTCCATCCCCTTTACCATTTTGGTGGCTCTTCTCTGAACCTTTTCTAATAACGCTATATTATTTATTTATTTATTACAGTTTCTTATATACCGCGCTATTCGGCATCAGCGCGGTTTAAATCATAACATAACTACCATACGACAAGGTGTCTGGTTTTACATTGAACAGGGAAAAGAAACTTGGATAACTGGGTTAACTATATACATGAGCTATTTACACTGCAGGATAGGTAAAATCAGATCATAAGTAAGGGGGCATCTCTAGAGGGGTGATTTCTTGAGAGGGATATCTAGGCTCAAAGGTTGTCTGGGAAGTATTGGATGAAGAGGTAGGTTTTGAGTGCCTTCCTGAATTGATATAAATTGGTTATGGCTCTAATGTCAGGGGGTAGAGCATTCCAGCATCTGGGGATATAGAAACTGCACGCTCTGTTTGTGGTTGTCTTGTTGCACTTTGTCGATGCCTTTGGTGTGATTAGCAGGTTGACAGATGTTGCTCTTCTAGATCTGTTGGGGGGAACCATGTGGAAAAGATGCGTGAGTGAGGGGGAGGAAATGCCTTTGATTGCCTTGAATGTTAATAGAAGGGTTTTGAAGGTGATCCTCCCATGGATAGGTAGCCAGTGCAGCTGTTTGAGAATGGGCGTTACGTGGTCGCTTCTGGAAGCTCCGTAGATGACTCTGGCTGCGGCATTCATGGCCAGCTGTAAGGGGGCTAGTGTGGATTGGGGAAGCCCTTGTAAGATGGCATTTGCAAAGTCGAAATGTGGCAGGATCAGCGCTTGATATATGGTTCGGAAATCCTCTGGGTCCAACAGTGAGCGTAGGTGCTTTTTAAGATACGGCGACCAGAATTGCACACAATATTCAAGGTGCGGTCTCACCATGGAACGATATAGAGGCATTATAATATCATTTGTTTTATTTTCCATTCCTTTCCTTATGATACCTAGCATTCTATTTGCTCTCTTGGCTGCCGCTGCACACTGGGCCGAGGGTTTTAACATGTTATCCACAATGACGCCTAAATCTTTTTCCTGGGTGGTGGTTCCTAATGTGGAACCTTGCATTGTGTAACCATAGTTTGGGTTGTTCTTCCGTAGGTGCATAACTTTGCACTTGTCCACATTAAATTTCATCTGCCATTTTGATGCCCAGTCTTCCAATTTATCAAGATCCTCTTGCAATTTTCCACAATCCTCTTGGGTTTTAACAACTTTAAATAGTTTTGTGTCATCTGTAAATTTGATAACCTCACTCATTATTCCTCTTTCCAGGTCATTTATGAATATGTCAAAAAGCAGCGGACCCAGCACAGATCCCTGGGGTACACTACTATTCACCTTTCTCCATTGGGAAAATTGGCCATTTAGCCCAACCCTCTGCTTTCTATCTTTTAACCAGTTCATGATCCACAGTAGTACACTGCCTCCTATCCCATGACTCTTTAGTTTTGCCAAAAGTCTCTGATGAGGGACCTTGTCAAAGGCTTTCTGAAAGTCCAGATACACTATATCAACCGACTCACCTTTGTCGACCTGTTTATTCACACTTTCAAAAAAACATAACAGATTAGTAAGACAAGATCTTCCTTGTCTAAAGCCATGTTGGCTGTCTCCCATTAGGCCATGACTATCTAAATGCTGAGTAATTTTATTCTTTATGATGGTTTCTACCATTTTCCCGGTACTGACGTGAGGCTCACTGGTCTGTAGTTTCCCGGATCACCCCTGGAACCCTTTTTAAAAATTGGTTTTACATTGGCGATCCTCCAATCTTCAGGTATTAGAGATGATTTTCATGATAGTTCACAGATTACTAATAGCAGGTCTGCAATCTCATATTTCAGTTCTTTCAACACCCTTGGATGTATACCATCCGGCCCAGGTGATTTGCTACTCTTCAGTTTATCTAATAGCTTTAACACATCTTCCCGATGTATCGATATTTCCTTCAATTCTTCCACACCTTTAAATACCACTTCAGGGATAAGAAAATAGGGTGAGTAGAACCCTGTACCCTGTTGTAGAATGGGTACTTCTTCTATTGCTCCTTGAGCAAGGAGTGTTGTGACCTCCTGACCTAAGAGATTGTTGACAGAGGTCTGAGAATTGAACTGTCTTATGATTGTAGGAGGGGGCATGCTGTGAAAATGAAGCTTGTACCCCTCTCGTACAATGGACAGAGTCCAATTTTCTGCTGTTATTTGGTGCCATCTGTTGGCAAAATGACACAATCTGCCAGGGATGGCTAAAGATTCTGGACCGTTCAGGGGCAGGAAGGGTACGTTCTCTAGGTAGGAGTCAAAGCCCCTGAGGAGGCTGAGCCTGTGGAGCTGGCAGAGCTCTCAGCCCTTTTGGCTTCTTTTGTTGTCTAGTTTGTTGCTGTTATCCCTTTTGGGCAGCCTGAACTGGACCGTGCCCCTGCTGGGCATAAGGAGGATAAAACTTACTTTTTTTGCTGAAAAAGGTTTTTTTAATGGGATTTCTTTTTGGCTGGGTTGGCTGTAGATTTTGACAATCTATCCAGGGTGATATTGTCAGCATCTATTTCATTAGCCTTTTCCTGCCAATTTTTGCTAAAGAGATTTTCTACTGTGCAAGAGATATTTCCCAATTTATCTTGTACCTAAAGTTCCAAGTTGGATGCCTAAAGCTAGGCAATCCGACGTGCATCAATGGCAATAGCAGAGGTTCTGCTGATGCATTCAAAGCAGTCAAAGGATGCACGGTTTACAAACTTGGAAACATCCTGAGCATGTCTGACAAGAGTAAGAAAGTCTTGTCGTTTATCATCAGGAAGAAGGGGGCTCATAAGCTCCAAGTCTCCTGTGACCTCTTTGAGGAACATTCCCATATATAGGATATAAGAGTTGATCCTGGCTGAGAGCATGGAAGCATCGATGCCCAAAGGCATCGAGAGTCCTGCATTCACAGCCTAGAAGATTGGAAGCATGCCTCTTTGCACTCTTCAACCTACGCATAGCCAATTCCACTACCATTAAATGGTGTGGTAACTGAGTTTTTTGGAAGCCAGAACAAGGTGAAACGTGATACATTGTATCGAGCCTCCGAGAGTGAGATGTTGTTAATTTTATTTATTTATTTTATTTTATAAAGGTGTTTCCCATATCCTCAGCATAAGATCATGTAAGATCTGATGAATAGGCAGAGTAGCTGCTTCCTTGGGAGCCTTAGGGTATTGAAGGATTTCTAATTATTGTGCCCTAGTTTCCTTTTCAGGAGTTACCGTGATTGCAAGTCCTCGAGCCACATCACGAATAAAATCCTGAAAAGACATGTCCTCTGGAGGAGACATCCTGCGTTGAGAAGAAGATGGTTCCTCCGGAAGAAGTACTCTGATATCGGCAGAGTCACCAGAATCATCGGAATCGGAAGATTCAAAATAGCTCCGATCCCGATGTTCGTGCAGAGCTCGGTACCGGTATCGATCGAAGTCGGTATCGAGGTGTCCCGGTACCGATCTGTCGATGCTGGAGATAGACTCAAGATGGCATGGGGGGTATTACCCATCGAGGCCGGTGCCATCAGTACCAGTGCCTGTTGAACAGTCTGTAGCGGTCTCAACGGTACCGAAGCCGTGAGAAGAGCTGCCAGACTGCGTTCAACAGCGAGAAACCTCTGATCTATCGACGCTGCCGATGCTTGGGTGCCGGTACCGGTGGAAGTGGCCGGAGCCCCCGGAGCATGGCACCAGTAGTTCTGCCAAGGTGGAGGCCTCAAGAATATCCTGGAGCCCCGTTAGTGCTTTGGAAGCCGAAGCCTCCCGCCGGGGCTGTTTCGCCGTTGAAGTTTCCTCAAGGGCAGCGCCAATGGCGTCTCGATGACTAGAAGGAGATCTACCCTTTGAGGACCGGCTAGACTTATGTTTAGTTACCTGAGATCCATGGGAGGAAGATGAGGCTGTGGAAAACGTCGATGCAACGGACATCGCATCTGAGGCAAAAAGGGTATCGGGTTTTTCAGCTTTATTCTGCAGGCCCCTTTTAGTCATCTTCCTACAGGAGAGGCACTCCGATGGAGAATGGCCAGGACCTAAACATTTAAGACACTAGTCATGGGTGTCGGTGACGGATATGGTACCGCCACACGTAGAACATTTTTTAAAACCAGTAGCTGTTTTTTCCATTTTTAAGGAAAATGGGCCTAGTGCCCAAAATGGCGCCTAGCACCGAGGAAAAAGGTTTCTGAAGAAAATACCTCAGAAACTATATATATATATATTTTTTTTTTTTATAGAAAAGAAGAAAGAAGAACCAGTGGTACCGGTAGGTGTTGAACGAAGGCAGATGCGACCACAAAAAATAAAGAATAAAGAATTAATTTTCTGCGCTGACAGGGTATGCGACCTGTCGGCTCCACAGAAAACGAAGAACTGAAGAGGGACAGTGGGAAGGCAGCACGCAGGCTCTGTGGGATGCTCCCAAAAACGTTCCTATTGGACGCTGGGGAGTGTTCCCGCGCGGGCTCTGACAGTACCGACAATACCCATATGTGAAGACTACATTCCTGTTTGTTCCAAGAGATTACCATTAATGCCCGGTTCTTTGTTCAGACTTTCAATGCTCCTTTGACCTCTTCTTTCATCACCAATGGTTCCTGATCATAAAGTACAGGTTGAAATGGCTGTTGGTCCACTTGATCTTTATCGTACAATGACACTGTATAGTTTTTCCACCTTTTCTTGATCGTCTAAGCATCATTCAACAAGGTCCCTCATCAGAGACTTTTGGCAAAACTAAAGAGTCATGGGATAGGAGGCAGTGTACTACTGTGGATCAGGAACTGGTTAAAATATAGAAAGCAGAGGGTTGGGCTAAATGGCCAATTTTCCCAATGGAGAAAGGTGAATACTGGTGTACCCCAGGGATCTGTGCTGGGTCCGCTGCTTTTTGACATATTCATAAATGACCTGGAAAGTGGAATAACGAGTGAGGTTATCAAATTTGCAGATGACACAAAACTATTTAAAGTTGTTAAAACCCAAGAGGATTGTGGAAAATTGCAAGAGGATCTTGATAAATTGGAAGACTGGGCATCAAAATGGCAGATGAAATTTAATGTGGACAAGTGCAAAGTTATGCACCTACAGAAGAACAACCCAAACTATGGTTACACGATGCAAGGTTCCACATTAGGATCCACCACCCAGGAAAAAGATTTAGGCGTCATTGTGGATAACATGTTAAAACCCTCGGCCCAGTGTGCAGCGGCAGCCAAGAGAGCAAATAGAATGCTAGGTATCATAAGGAAAGGAATGGAAAATAAAACAAAAGATATTATAATGCCTCTATACCGTTCCATGGTGAGACCGCACCTTGAATATTGTGTGCAATTCTGGTCGCCGTATCTTAAAAAGGATATAGCATTATTAGAAAAGGTTCAGAGAAGAGCCACCAAAATGGTAAAGGGGATGGAAGGATACTCCTATGAAGAAAGGCTAAAAAGGTTAGAGCTCTTTAACCTGGAAAAGAGACGGCTGAGGAGAGATATGATAGAAGTCTATAAATTAATGAACAGAGTGGAACGGGTAAACGTAGATCGATTGTTTACGTTATCAGAATATAGAAAGACTAGGGGACATGCAATGAAGCTACAGGGTAAACTATTTAAGACTAATAAAAGAAAATATTTTTTCACTCAACGTGTAATCAAACTCTGGAATTTGTTACCGGAGGATGTAGTAAAGGCTGTTAGTGTAGCTGGGTTTAAAAAAGGTTTGGACAAGTTCCTGGAGGAAAGGTCCATAAACCATTATTAAGAAGGGACCCAGGATATCAATGCTTGACCTAGTACAAGCATTGAAGAACCTGTGTTTTTTGGGAAAACAGCTAGGTACGTATGACCTAGATTGGCCACTGTTGGAAAGAGGATACTGGGCTTGATGGACCTTGGTCTGACCCAGTATGGCATATCTTATGTTCTTATGTAACATGGATCCTTGAGCATCTTGTAACATTACAATTCAAGGCTGGAATTTTTTCGTTAACTCTCTTAGCTTTAGGAAAGCCGATCTTGTACGTCTTCTAATTCTGCTTCTATTTCCGTGTATGCGTCATTGTAGTACTTCTCCTTGTCTTGTCTTGCTGCATGTTGGAAATCTCTGGTTAAGCTAACTATGTAATAGTGTTCTTAAAAAAGCACATTCAGCATAAATTATGTTATTAATAGCCATCTTCTGAATGATGAGCAGTAACTTTGAAAAGTGCTCTAAAACTGCACTGGTCATAAACAGGGGCATTTCAACATGAAGTACCATTTCATATTGTTACATAATTTTGAAAATAATTAAACTTGGTTGCATAATGCTATTGCTACAACATATTCTTAACAATCTTAGATGATCATTCTTTTTAATAACTCAATTGATGTAACGTATCTAGCATCAGAAAAGTAGATTTGTTTCTCTTCAAAGAGCTGTACATTAGTATTAAAAAAAACACATGTGCAGTCAAGCAGAATTAATCTATGTTTTGTTTTAAGAAACAGAAAAAAAAAACCTTGCACAGCTTTGCTATAAGTTTTAAAAACAGAGCTCTCTGCCAGTCCCTCATTTGTAGACAACAAAGGTCACAAAGTTCAGAAAATTTGTTAGGTCACAAGCTGTCCCCCAAAGCAGAATGATAATGGTGATGTTATTGCTATTACTTACGGTAGATCAGGCGGCACTTTAGAATGGTTTTTCTTCTCACCATTTAGCATTAGTAATGCTTTTTGAGACTCTGGCCGAGGCTGCTGCCCTGGCCCTACTTTAAATCTCTTTTTTTTCTGTATCATTCCTGTCTTGCATATACCCATCTTCCCTACAGCAGACAAATAAGAAACAACCTGAGGGGAAAAGAACATTTGTCAAGCACAGTTTCAAATACATCATTTGAATATGTGGTAAAATCATGTACATGGTCCATAACAACTGTTGGGAACTCTTTCCATTAGAATTTTGTATTTTACTACAAATGCTTCATTAGCACAAGACTGAGCTTAAAATTAAGCTAACAAGAGACTCCTGAACTCTTCATAAGCAGCATATTGCATGCATATAATTATAAACATGTGGTCTATGGTTAGCATGCTCAACAGTGTTTCAAGAGAAGCTACATGATATATGCTTACGTTTTCCCTGTGCCACTGATACCCCCCCCCCCAGGTGATAAAATACAGGAGTGGAGGAGTGGCCTAGTGGTTGGGGCAAGGTACTTCAGGCCGGAAGTTCAAATCCCACTAGAGGACAGCAACCTTGGGCCGGAAGGACTGGGGTTTCTAGTCCCAGAGGTGCTCCTTGTGGTCTTGGGCAAGCCACTTAACCCTCCATAGCCCATGTTCCCTGTAAAATAGTTATCTCCAAGTTATAATACCCTGTTCAATGTAATTTCAGTTTGTTCAATGTAAACCGCACTGATGCAGAATAGCGCGGTAAATAAGAGAATTAAATAAATAAATAAATAATTATATAATTCAACATTTTTACTATCCTGCTTGACTTAATGTGGTTGCTCAAAACTAGTGATGAATGAAACCATATAATGGCATTTTGGGAAGCTAAGTAGAAAACAAATTTCTTTGTTGAGTAAGGGAATATTTAACTTACCAGATAATGTCCTTTCCTTGAGTCCTGCTAGACCAGTCTAGACAAGAAGATTGTGCTCTCCTACCAGCAGATGTGGAGACAGAGAAGTCATTCTAGAGGCTTCTTATGACATCACTGTGCCATTATCAGCCTGAGCAACTAGAGGCATAGTCAGTATTCATATCCAAATACAAAATAACAAAGCCGTATTAAAAAATCTACCAAATCAAAAATAGAGCAGAAAACCAAAGCTAACTGAGCAAAAAAAATTTTTGTGTTGAAAAATTGGCCTTGAAGGACATCCCCCTCTCGTGGCCCCTCTTCCATTTTAATCAATGATAGGCTCTTAAAATATAGAACAGTTTTTTAATCGTGTGAGAAAAAACACACCAATTTGTGCCCCTACACAATTAAAAATAATAGAAACCCTTGTGAGACTGAGTATATAACTTATATTTATGTTCTTGCAACAAGCACACCACAGTCATAAGACAATTCAAGCATTTTCATGCAGTTATCTCAAGAAAGCACAGTTACTTACCTGTAACAGGTGATCTCTGGGAACAGCAGGAATAAGTCTTCACATATGGGTACGTCGGTACCGACGGAGCCCGTGCGGGAACGCTCCCCAGCGTCCATTCAGAAAGCTTTTGGGAGCATCCCTCAGCGCCTGCGTGCTGCCTTCCCGCCTTTCCAACTGTCTCTCCTCAGTTAAGTTTTATAGCTGAGACAAAGAGAGAGAGAAAGAGGAAAGGAAGATAGATAGAGAGATACAACTCCTAGGGGATGTGGGTGGGTTGTGAAGACTTATTCCTGCTGTTCCCAGAGATCACCTGTTACAGGTAAGTAACTGTGCTATCTCCAGGAACAAGCAGGAATGAGTCTTCACATATGGGGACTCCATAGCTTTAGATGCCAGGGAGAGATCCCATAAAATGCGTGTCCCTGGGACAGGACTGCACCTCCCCACATGGATCTCTGGCATCCTATGAGGGATGGTGGGTAGGAGTTGATTAAGTATGGAACAGGTGTTTAAGAACAGCCTGACTAAACAAGGCATCCTGGCGGGAGTCCTTGTCCAAGCAGAAATGGGCTGTGAAGGTATGAACCGAGGCCCAAGTGCTGCTCGACAGATATTGTCAATAGACACAGAATTCAGACTACAGGTAAGGAGTCCTTGTATGTATGATAATTATCATGAAAATTTTGAAAATGAACAATTACAAAATGGACCTCACCTACTGGATTGCAGGAAGTAGAGAGGCTGATGGAGTCTACTGGGGATCCAGTAGAAGAATCTTCAAGATGACCTCACTGAAGTGAAGGTGAAGGTCCAAATCTGGAAGTATCAGGTGATCCAGGTATCAACTGGGGTAGTACAAAAACAGTAGGTCTTTAGTGGAAAGCTTTATGGAAAAAGCTGGGAACTCTTTTGGCTACAGAGTTACTTACAGTTAGGAGCAAAAGAGGAAGACTGACCGATTTGGACAAACTAGCCCAGTCCTGGAGGGAAGAAGGGGTATGGGAAAAAAGCCCGTATTCCCAAGAAGGACAGATGTCTGAAGGGTTGAAACCTCAGATCTACTGAAGATCCACCCTGTCTTTCCTAACAGGTGAGAGATAGGAAAGATAATTGAGTATGGAGCTTCAGGGATACCTAAACCTAGGGTTAAGGTAGGAGCTGTCAGTACCACAGTAGTGGTTGTGTGCATAATACCCCAGACATACTGTGGGACAGTATGAAGATATGCAAGTCCATTGTCTGGAACCTATAGGAAGGTAAAACCTTTATAAACAGACAGAGAGATAAGTATATAAATACATATCTAACTATAAGGAAGCATCTCGACAGATACACACACACATATATATATGGGTATATATATATGGGTATATATATATATGTCTATAGCAAGATCTGGAGGGGCATGACATATGCACACGCAGCTTACAGACATATGTATCTATATAGAAGTATATAGAGATATATACATACATGAATATATATGTCTAAAAATAAATGTCTGCAATTAAGCAGAAAAATGCCCATAAGAACATTCACATGGGAGATGTAAAGAGGAAAGATTCATCTAATAACAAGAAGGTGGAACCTACTTGAGAAGATATATAGAGAATCTATTCCCCCTGGCTAAGATGGTGCAGGAATGCTATCCAGTGAAAATAACCAGGATGGTTGCTTGAAAAAACAGAGGATAATATCCGTCTGTAAACAGCAAGTCCTGAGTGCTGTAGAACTCTCACATGGTAAATGGACAGAAAATGCATAGGATGAGATACCAGGCTGACCCACTGGAGGAACACAAAGGGGTATCATGCATTATTAGTTAAATATGTGCTGTCCATGAAGGAATAGGATACCATGAGGACAAGCTGCAAGGAAAAAAGAGCATATTCCTTGTAGGAATTAGAGAACTCTTTAGACGTTCACGTAACAAAAGCCTATGTCCTGTATTATAAAAGGAGATAGTAGGGTGTGGAAAACCCTCACAGTCATGGAAAATGACTGAGGAAGCCTTTTCCAACCATATAGGATAGTCATTAGAGAGAAAAAACCCATGCTCTCTAGCAAGGGCCCATAGTAGAAAGCTTGTCTGTAAGATTGCAGAGAGCATTATGCAGGAGAATTGGGAAAGAAGCTGGCTGTTGGAAAAAACCAGCTGCACATCAACTATGCTGCCAAGTCCAAAGGAATTGGAGATGGCAAGAAAAGAAGATAGTGTGATAAGTCTGAAGTGATTAGGATTATCCAAGATAGATGCAAACACTATCTTGGAATCACTACTAAGGTCAGACAGAAAGTAGTGGAAGACAAGACTGGAAACTTGTGGAAAAGTACCAGTAGTCCAATCACTGTAACTCCTGCATGGGCAGCTGGTGAATAAGACAGCAGAGAGAATCTTTCTGTGTAAAACAGAGAGAACAGACAGAATAAGAGGAGAAATTCCTGTCTCTGTCTGATGAGCTGCCCAGGCAAAAAGGAGGGAGTTTATTCAAGAGAAAAAACTCCACACTGGAAAGAAGAAATGATTAGAAAGACTAAAGAAGCTCTGCAGAGGTATGGTACCACTCTTTCAGGGGAAACCCTGGATAAGAGGGTAGAGAAATAGGAGCTGAAGGGTGACTTACCATATGGTAAGTCTGTGGAAGGAAAAAATTCATGTTGGAACAGCAAACTATCATGGGATAGTTGTTAAACCTCTCTTCTTGGTAGGAAGAAGAGGAGAAACCTGTGACCCATAGACATAAATATCCTGACAGCTCAACATACCTAGGAGCAAAAGGATGTCCTAAGAAAAGGAATCCATGTGTAGAGTTTGAATGAAAGAAACAGTGAAAAACTTCTACTGAGAAGAAATCAAACTGTAAACTTCAGGACCCTATGGTTGCTGTGTTTGTTCAGCCTGGCTAGAGTTTGGATTCTTCAGACCAGGGCGATGTTTCCCCTGCTTGGGAACATTTGTATGATGGGCAGGAGAAGAGTGAAACCTTCTACTACTAGGGAAAGAAGGTTTGGTAGGGCATTTCCTATCTACTGGGGAAGGAGAAGGCTTAGAATAGCCTCTAGAAACAGGGAAGTCAGTGGACCACTGAGCAACCTGATTTAAAGACTCCTTATTGAAGAGATTTTCCCCAGTACAAGGAGTATTACCCAGTCTTTGTTGTGCCCATTTGCTTAAGTCTGAAGCTTGGAGCCAGGCTCTACGTCGTGCCTCTATGGCTATAGCAGAGGTTCTGCTAACAGACTCAAAGGAGTCTAGGGAAGCATGAGTAAGAAACCAAGAGATACTTTGAATATGACTAAGTAGTAAGGAATAGTCTGCAGTCTTGGGCTCTGAAAGAAAAGGAGTCAAAAGATATAGTTTCTTTGTGACCTCCTGAAGGGATAGACTCATATAAAAAATATATGAGAGAATCCTTGTTGACAGCATGGATGTCTGGAAGGTTTGACGTCCAAAGGCATCTAGTGTCCTAGACTCACGACCTGGAGGGTAAGAAGAGTGTTTCTTCTTACTTTTCATCTTCCTCATTGCTGATTCCACCACAATGGAATGAAGGGGGAGTTGAGTCTTTTGAAACCCTGGAGAGGGGGGCACCTGATATAGAAGATCAGTTGCCCTAGAGGGTGAGGAAACCCTTAAAGGTGTTTTCCACATTCTTAGAAGAAGATCTTGCAAAGAATGATGTAAAGGAAGCATTATATTTTCCTTTTCTCCAGTAGAAAGAGAGCCCTGTATAGGATCATAGCCAGGGATAGGAATAGCAAGAGATGTTGCCATATTCAGGAGAAAATTCTGAAAAGAAGGATCTCCAAAAGGAACCGTCCCTGGGCAGGCTAGACCTGAAGAACTAGCCTGGGCACGGGAGGATCTACTTGAGAATATAGGAATATAAGATTCTGCACGGTGCAAGAAAGGATCCTTAAGGGATGGATGCTGGTACTGAAGGTCATGACCTGAAACAGTCAGTACTGCATCGTCCATGCCAGGTATCGACTCCAAACTTGGTATAGAAAGGAGCGATCCTGGTGAAAAAAGCATGGAAGGAGCTGGCCCCGATGTTACTGCGGGTACCGGCACCGATATCGATACCGGAAGCTGTGTCGGAATCGAAAGCGATACCGACATCGAAGCAGTCATCGGTGGCTGCTTCATCGGTACTGAGGTAACCGAAAGCCTTTGGTAATCACCCCTGGTACCGAGCATCCGGAACCGGGAAGCGTCGGTACTGAGACGTGTCGGTACCCAGTCTTCCAGACTAGAGATCGATTCCAGACTCGGCAACGAAGGAAGCGAGTCTATCGATGCATGTCTAGAGGGTACCGACTTCGGTGGTAGTATCGGCGTTGATGCCGATACTGGAAAGTCAATCTGGGGCGTATCGACTGGTCCCGAAGGTACCGAGAAAGCCAGATGACGATCCCTGGTGAGGAGTGAATCGCTCAACACCAGTGCCGATGCCGGAGTATCGGTACCGCTCGAAGCAGATGCCACCACCGAGCATGGCTCAGGTATGTTCTGTGAGGGGTGAGCCCCAGGAACAACCTGAAACCCCTGAAAGGCTTTGGAGGCCGAAGTCTCCCGCTGGGGTTTTGAAGCCAATGGACCCTTGAGGGCAAGGCCGGAGCAGTCATCATGCTGGGCATGAGACGTACCACTCAAGGGTTGGCTAGTCTTAACAGACTGTTTGTGGGTTACCTGATCTTGTGGAGAAGAAAAAGTCGGTGCCCTGACAATGGAAGGGAACTCGGTATCGAGGGAAACTCGAAATGGAAAATTTCTTCTCACAATATTGTAGCCTAATGGCTCCGGAGGAAAATGTTCAGGACCCAAACAGGTTAGACACCAGTTCTTGGAGTCTAAAAACAAAAATGTACCGCCACAGTTTAAACACTTCTTAGGAAAAGAAGGTGGCGGCTCCATGATGGAGAGGCCTAGAAGGCCCAAAAGTTTAAGACAGAAATTGAGGGGGGAAAAAAATTCCCTGAAAAGAAAAAGAAAAAACACCGGCGGTACCGGTGGAGTCGGGGAGACAGCCGCGACCACAAGAAAACAAAGAATTAAAGAAAAACTTTTCTGCGGTGACAGGACGATGTCCTGCCGGCTCCGCGGAAAAACGAAAACTGAGGAGAGACAGTTGGAAAGGCGGGAAGGCAGCACGCAGGCACTGAGGGATGCTCCGAAAAGCTTTCTGATTGGACGCTGTGGAGCGTTCCTGCGCGGGCTCCGTCGGTACCGACGTACCCATATGTGAAGACTCATTCCTGCTTGTTCCTGGAGATAGTAGTCTCTGTAAACCAACTTCCATGAAGAGACGTTTCCTTAAACACAGCACTGCCCTGTTTCAATGCTCCACAATCCGCAGTAGTAAATGGCACCCAAAACGCTTTTCACATGATTGAAAAAAAGTTATATATTTTAAGAGCCTATCATTGATTAAAACAGAAGAGGGGCCGCGAGAGGGGGGGGGGGGGGGGTTCCCTCAAGGTCAATTTTCCAACATAATTTTTTTTTTACTCAGTTAGCTTTGGTTTTCTGCTCTATTTTTGATTTGGAGTATTCATATCCAAGCATATGGGAAAAATCTCTAACCTCAAAAAACCTCAGTGAAAATAATAACGTTCAATAGAAAAGGAAGCATAACTATTGTACAGGATCAGCTTCACCAGAAAGCTTGTCAGAAGTTCAAAAGCCTGCAGGACCAACCATAGAGAATACATCAGAACAATACAGGTTCCAGGAGCAGGTCGTGGACTGCTCTAGCAGGATTTAAGGAAAGGGCGTTATCTGGTAAGCAAGATGTCACCTTTCATATTGCCATGCTAGACTAGTCCAGACAAGTGGGATGTGAGAAAGTTACACCTCCAATGGGCAAGACGATGACATGGAAGCTTTGAAGAACTCTGAGTCAACGGCCGTGTCCACTCAAGTGTGGACAACCAAGTAGTAATGCTCAACGAAAGGAGAGACAGAGATGTCCACACTGCTGCCCAAGCCGGTTCTGCAACAGATACACTAGTTAATGGCCTCCTTGATCCAGCCCCTCAAGGTAGACCTAGATGCCATGTTACTCTTACGTGGACCCACAAACACTAAAGCGTAGTTACTCACCTGTAACAGGTGTTCTCCAGGAGCAGCAGGAATCAGTCCTCACATATGGGTGACGTCGGCGCCGACGGAGCCCTCGCGGAGCAATTTTCCCCAGCTTTCAAAGAAAGCCTTTGGGAATTGCAGTGCGCATGCGTGGTCCTCTTCCTGCCCAAGGGTGCCATCTTGCTCAGTCTGATGACATAGCCAAAAGACAGCAAAAAATTAGCAAAAAAACCACGAAAGCATAGAACTGCAATTCCAAGGGGAGGAGGGAGGGTTGTGAGGACTGATTCCTGCTGCTCCTGGAGAACACCTGTTACAGGTGATTAACTACGCTTTCTCCAGGACCAAGCAGGAAGTCAGTCCTCACATATGGGACTCCCAAGCTTAAGGCTACCGGAGACCCTAAACATAAAAAGGAGCTCCCTGAAGCTCAGCAGCCCAGAAGGAAGGAATCTTCTCTGAATACGTCTCCAACCGGTAGCCCAACATACGGGATGGAGGGTAGGAGTTGCCTATACCTCGAAGAGGTTACGGAGGACTGCCTGTCCGAAAGCACTGTCCCTGCGGGACTCCCTCTACAGGCAGTAATGGGCCGCAAAAGTCTGGCTTTAAGACCAAGTAGCGGCCCGGCAGATGTCTGCCAATGGAACAGAGCGGAGGTAAGCCACTGACGTAGCCTTTGCCCGAACACGATGGGCCATGACTCGACTTTCCAACGAGAGGCCGGCTGCCTCGTAAGCCCAAGCGATACAGTCAGCAATCCAGATGGACAGAGTACGCTTGGAGACAGGGAGCCCCAACTTATTGGGGTCATAAGAGACGAAGAGCTGAACAGCCCTTCTGTGCTCCCGCGTACGGTCAAGGTAGAAGGTTAACGCCCTTCTACAGTCCAGGGTATGCAGGACCATTTCAGCTCGGCTGGAGTGTGGCCTGGGAAAGTAGGTCGGAAGCACCACCTCCTGGTTGATGTGAAAAGGGGAAACCACTTTGGGAAGAAACTTAGGGTGAGTCCGTAGGACCACCCGGTTCTTGTAGAACCTAGTGTACGGAGGATCAGACACCAGGGCCTGCAGCTCACCAACGCGTCTAGCAGAAGTGAGGGCCACCAAGAACAATGTTTTCCAAGAAAGAAAACGAAGAGGACAGGTAGCCATAGGTTCAAAGGGCGGACAGGTAATCCGCTGTAAAACCACATTGAGATCCCAGTCCGGGGCTGGTGGGCGCAAAGGCGGTTTAAGGAGAAGGAGTCCTCTGAGAAAACGAGCCACCAGAGGGTGGCTGGAAAGAGGTCTGCCATCCACCGGCATGTGATGCGCAGAAAGAGCACTGAGGTGGACCTTGACCGAGTTGGACTTAAGTCCAAGATTGGAGAGGGAAAGCAAATACTGCAAGACCACTGATGCCGAACAGGAGAAGGGATCTTGAGATTGCTGAGCACACCAGACGGAGAACCGACGCCACTTAAGAGCGTAGGACTTCCGGGTGGAGGGCCGCCTGGAGGCCAAGATGACCTCTTCCACATCTGGAGGCAGGCGGAGGGGAGCAAGGACTACCCTTTCAGCAGCCAGGCCATCAGATGAAGGGACCGGAGGTTGGGGTGCAGGAGAGTCCCCTGATCCTGTGACAGGAGGTCGGGCTGAAACCCCAGAGGAAGAGGGGTGTCCACCGCCAGTTGCATTAGAAGTGGGAACCAAGGTTGCCTCGGCCACCGGGGAGCCACTAGGATCATCGAGGCTTTGTCCCTGAGAACTTTGAAGAGTGTCCGAGACACCAGTGGCATGGGAGGAAAGGCATACAAGAGGCCGGTGGACCAGGGAATCAGAAAAGCATCCGCCGCTACTCTGAGAGGATGCGGTTGTCGAGAACAGAATCTGGGAAGTTGCCGGTTCAGAGGACTGGCAAACAGATCCCTGGTGGGGAGGCCCCACTTGAGAAAGATCCGCTGAACCACCATCGGATCCAGCCTCCACTCGTGTGGTTGGAGGATCCTGCTGAGCTTGTCGGCCAGGTAATTTTCTTGACCTGGGAGATAGACAGCTTTGAGGAAGATGCCGTGGTGGACGGCCCAAGAGCATAGTTTTTGTGCCTCCTGACAGAGAAGGAAGGAGCCTGTTCCGCCTTGTTTGTTCACGTAGAACATTGCAACCTGATTGTCTGTCTGTATCAGCACCGACTGGTGAGAAACCAGGTGAGAGAATGCTTTTAGCGCTAGGCGGATGGCTCTGAGCTCCAGGAAGTTTATCTGCTGAGCAGACTCCCAAGGAGTCCAGAGACCTTGAGTACATGTGCCTTGGCAATGTGCTCCCCAACCCAGGAGAGAAGCATCGGTCGTCAGGACCTGAGAATGCGGAGGGGGCTGAAAAGTCACTCCTAATACTAGGTTTGGCAGATGAAGCCATCATTGTAGAGAAGAGACCAGCTGGTCGGAGATCTGTACGGAGTCCGCCAGGCTCCCAGTGGGCTGATGCCATTGTGTGCGAAGGCACCATTGAGCAGGTCGCATGTTCAGGCGGGCATTGGGGGTCACATGGACCGTGGAAGCCATATGGCCGAGCAGTCTCAGAAATTGCCTGGCCGAGACCAGGGCCTTGCTGTGAAAGTGGCTGGCGAGATCCATGAGCCCCTTGGCCCTGTCCAGAGGGAGGAAGGCCCGCGCCTGGAGTGTCCAACCTGGCGCCGATGAATTCGAGATTTTGAGAGAGGAGCAAAGTGGACTTTGCGAAGTTGATGACAAATCCCAAGTGCTGGAGTAGAGTCACAGTGCGATGAGTGGCCTGAGTGGCCTCTTGGGAAGACTGGGCTCTGATGAGCCAGTTGTCCAGGTATGGGAACACAAAAAGGCCTTGAAGTCTTAGATAGGCCGCCACCACTGCCAGGCATTTGGTGAACACCCTTGGGGCGGAGGATAGGCCGAAGGGCAGTACTCTGTACTGGTAATGATTTCCTCCCACAACAAATCTGAGATATTGTCTGTGGTCTGGATGAATAAGGATATGAGTATATGCATTCTTTAGATCCAAGGAGCATAGCCAGTCACCCTGCTGGAGGTAGGGCAGCAGGATACCAAGGGTAAGCATCTTGAACTTTTCCTTTGCAAGGAACTTGTTGAGGTTTCGCAAGTCCAGGATGGGTCTGAGGCCTCCTGTTCTTTTTGGTATCAGAAAGTACCTGGAGTAAAAACCTTGACCCCTCAGGTGGTGGGGGTACCGGCTCCACAGCCTGTTCCTGAAGGAGACTTGCTAACTCCTGAAGGAGTAAGTCCCTGTGCAGAGGGAGTCTCGGAGGCTCCCCTGGAAAGTAGGAGGGAGGTACCTGGTGAAAGTGAAGAAGATAGCCCTTCCGAATTATGTGAAGTACCCAGGTATCTGTGGTGATGTTGGACCACCTTTGGGCAAAGTGGACCAGCTGGCCTCCTGTGCTGAGAGAAACCAGCTGAGGGGGAGAGGCTATGCTGATGAAGTCAAAAACCCCCACCCTGCTGAGCAGGGGCCGGTGGTGCAGGCTTGGGGGCCTGCTGCCTACGGGACCCATTACCCCGTCCCTTGGCCTGCTTACCCTGTGGGGGAGCTGCTGAGGCCTGATACTGAGGGTAGTATTTATAGGCAGCCGCCTTCCTCGGGTAAAAGGGCTTTTTCCCCGAGCCCTTCTTCTTTTGAGAAGGGGCAGAGGTCTTCCTTGAGAGACGAGTCCTGGTGAGAGTCTCGGTCTCGATCTGTGCAGCCTTCTCATCCATGGGCTTGCCAAAGAGGTTTTCACCTCTGCAGGGGACATCAACCAACTTGTCCTGCACCCATGGCTCGAGGTCGGACGTCTGAAGCCAAGCCTGGTGGCGTCCACCGTTGCCGGCTGCGGCTACTCGAGCCGATGCCTCAAAACCATCGTAGGCTGCTCGAGAGATAAACTTTGAGCACTCCCAAATACCAGTTGACAAGGTTTGGAACCTCTGCAAAGGTTCGTCGGAGAGACCAGCAGAGAACCCGGCCATTTCTTTAGCCAGGTCCCGGAGATACATGCCCATGTAGAGCTGGTAGGTCTGGACTCGACAAGCAAGCATAGAGCCCTGGAAACACTTCCTACCGAGGGCATCCAGGCTTCGGGCCTCCCTACCGGGGGGCACCGAGGAGTGCATTTTTTGACTCTTAAGTCTATGCATGGCCGATTCCACCACCATGGAATGGTGCGGTAGTTGTGCCTTTTGGAAGCCGGGGCTCTTGCGGACTCGATAAATGGAATCGACCTGCTTGCTTAATACCGGCGACGACGCCGGGCTCTCCCACATGCGGAAGAGAAGTCGTTCCAGCATCAGAGGAACCGGTACAATAAAGGCCTCCTTCGGGGGAGAGTCATATTGGAGGGCATCGAGTTCTTCGACTCGAGGCTCCTCCTCGGGATCCGCGGGGAAGGCCAAGGCCTTGGCCATATCCCGCACGAAGTACGAGAACCGGGTATCCTCCAGGGGGGACCGTCTCCGAGGTTCGGACTCGGGGGAGTCCGATGGGACACACCGAGTCCGAAAGGAACCAGGTGACTCTTCGTCCTCGGATTCCCAGGCCGACTCCTCGGAGGAGGAGTCGAGCGGCTCCGGTCGGGCGGGCATCGATGCTACCCGTCCCGACGCCGAGGGAGTTGGCGTCGACGACCTCGGTCCCGAACGGGAGGCCGAAGGAGACCGCGACCGAGGATCGACTCGAGCACTCATGGACTCGAGGATCGGCTCGGTCTCCGGGGTCGACTTGGAGGTCGACGTCCCGGCGGTCAGGGCAGAAGCACCGGCGAGACCAGCGATCAATGCCCGCTGCTGGTCCATGAAGGCAGTCAGACTGCTCTCCAAGGCTGTCAACCTGAGTCCGAGCTCAGGAGACCCAGCAGCCCCCGACTCGGGCCCCGACGGCGTCGGGCCCGACGTCGGCTCCTTCGGAGGCGAGTCTACGAGGACAACAGTACTCACGTGAGCGGGCAAGGCCATCTCGAGACGAGGATGTTTGGAAGGCCTCTCCACCTCCGAGGACCCGGGACGGGAATCGGGGCTATGCGACCTGGCCCTCGAGGAACCAGGAGCGTCCACCGATCCCGCCCTCGTGGGTTTCTTCTTCCGATGATGTTCCCGGGTAGGAGACCCCCTTTCAGAGGAACTTCGACGATGCTCAGGACCAGAGTCCCGAGACGTCGAAGCCTCTAACGAGGTCCGAGCCCGGCCGGAGTCAGAGAAGATACGTTCCCGCTGATGCTGCCGACTCCTCAACGCTTTTGAGGACATTTTGCCACACGGACCACAGATCATCGGGTCATGATCGGGTCCGAGACAGCGGAGGCAGAAGTCGTGTGTGTCTGTAAGAGACATGAGTTTCTTACAGAGGTCACACTTTTTAAACCCGCTGGTGGCCATCGGGGGAAAAAGGGCCCCTGCGAGGTCGAAAGACCGGGCTGCCAGTGAAAAAGTAAAAAGGCGCGAAATCTGTCACGAAGGACAAAAAACCGAAAAATAAAGAACGGACTCGCAACCGGCGTTGCGGGTCCGGGCGGGAAAAGAACCGGTGTCGAAACTGAGAGAAAAAAAGAGAAATAAATCAACTTTTCTGTGGGGATTCACAAACAACGTCTGTAGGGCTCCTCGGAAAAAAGAAGACTGAGCAAGATGGCACCCTTGGGCGGGAAGAGGACCACGCATGCGCGCTGCAATTCCCAAAGGCTTTCTTTGAAAGCTGGGGAAAATTGCTCCGTGAGGGCTCCTTCGGCGCCGACGTCACCCATATGTGAGGACTGACTTCCTGCTTGGTCCTGGAGAATAGATGGTCTAACTTGTAAAAGGAGTTAGTAACTTTCAAGTACCGGAGTGGACACAAAGGAAGGAGTAGATAACATGAGGAGGGATCTAGCTAAGCTTGAAGAATGGTCAAGAATTTGGCAGCTGAGATTTAATGCTAAAAATGCAGGTTCATGCACTTGGGCTGCAAAAATCCAAGGGAGCACTACAATGTAGGGGGCAAAGTTCCTCTATCCACGAAAGAAGAATGGGACCTGGGCGTGACTTTTTTTTTACTGGGAGAGGAATGATTAGCAGAAAAAAGGAAGTGATAGTGCCTCTGACCCAACACTTCGTTTTGTTGTGCTGTGAGGGCTTGTGTGCATCAGAGATGTTGAGGACTAAGCTATTGGCAGCTTAACTATTGGCAGGGTCTCCCAAGATGGACATATCTCAGCTGAGGTGCCAGACCACCCATCTGGGCAGCAGCAGAATGGGACAGCGTTGGCGGTGAAGGATCACATTTCTGCGATAACGGCATAAACACTAAAATTAAACTGTGCAGAAGAAAGGCCTGGCAATCTACTTCCGTATCTTGCCATGAAGGCCCCATGGACAGTCACAATAAAACAAATTGCACTACAGTGCTAGAAGATGAGATCCACAGGTCAGAAGGCACTCAACTGATCACTCGAGAAGACTTTAAGAAGAAAGCCAACATTTATGATGTAGCTGGATCAAAGCCCTCGGGATGTCATAAGAACATAAGATATGCCACACTAGGTCAGAACAATGTCAATCAAGCCCAGTATCCTGTTTCCAACAGTGGCTAATCTAGGTCATAAGTACCTAGCAGTCTCCCCTCAAAAGATACAGGTTCCACAATGTTTGTACTGGGACATGAAGTGGTTTTCTCTGGTCCTCTTTAATAATGGTTTATTTACCTTTCCTCCAGGAACTTGTCCAAACCTTTTTTAAACCCAGCAATACGAACAGCTTTTACTATATCCTCTGGTAACAAATTCCAGAATTTGATTACATGTTGAGTGAAAAAATATTTTCTCTTATTGGTCATAAGTAAGTTACTCTGTAGCTTTATTGCATGTCACCTAGTCTTTCTATATTCTGATGACGTAAACAATCAATCTACATTTACCCGTTCCACTCCATTCATTAATTTATAGACCTCTATCATATTTCCCATCAGCCGTCTCTTTTCCAAGTTGAAGAGCCCTAACCTTTTTAGCCTCTCTTCATAGGGGTATCATTTTAGTGGCTCTTCTCTGGACCTTTTCTAATAATGCTATATCCTTTTTAAGAGACCAAAATTGCACACAATATTCAGGGTGCAGTTGCACCATGGTATGATACAGAGGCATTATAATATCCTTTGTTTTATTTTCCATTCCTTTCCTTATGATACCTAGCATTCTATTTGCTCTCTTGGCTGCCACTGCACACAGGGCAGAGGGTTTTAACATGTTATCCACGATGACGCCTAAATCTTTTTCCTGGGTGGTGGTTCCTAATGTGGAACCTTGCATCGTGGAACCATGGTTTGGGTTGTTCTTTCCTAGGTGCATAATTTACTCTTGTCCACATTAAATTTCATCTGCCATTTGGATGCCCAGTCTTCCAATTTATCAAGATCCTCTTGCAATTTTCAACAATCCTCATAGGTTTTAACAACTTTAAATAGTTACGTGTCATCTGCAAATTTGATAACCTCACTCGTTAATCCATTTTCCAGGTTATTTATGAATATGTCAAAAAGCAGTGGACCCAGCACAGATCACTGGGGTACTCCACTATTCACCTTTCTCCATTGGGAAAATTGACCATTTAACACTACCCTCTGCTTTCTACCCTTTAACCAATTCCTGATCCACAATAGTACACTGCCTCCTATCCCATGACTTATTAGTTTTGCCAAGTCTCTGATAAGGGACCTTGCCAAAGGCTTTCCAAAAATCTAGATACACTATATCAACTGAATCACCTTTATCTATCTCTTTATTCACACCTTCAAAAAAACATAACAGATTAGTAAGACAAGATCGTCCTTGTTTAAACCCATATTGGTTGAGGGACATTAAGCCATGACTATCTACATGTTCAGTAATTTTGATCTTTATTATGGTTTCTACCATTTTTCCTGGTACTGATGTCAGGCTCACCGGTCTGAAGGTTCCCATATCACCCCGGACCCTTTTTAAAATTGGTGTCACATTGGCCATCCTCCCATCTTCAGGTATTACAGGTGATTTTAATGATTACTAATAACAGGTCTGCAATCTCAAATTTCAGTTCTTTCAACACCCTTGGATGTATACCATCCGGTCCAGGTGATTTGCTACTCTTCAGTTTATCAAATAGTTGTAATACATCTTCCTAGTTTATCAATATTTCTTTCAATCCTTCTGCAGCATCACCTTTAAATATCACTTCAGTCATGGGTAACATCCCTACATCTTTCTCAGTAAAGACCAAAGCAAAGAACTCATTCAGTCTCTCCGCCATGGCCTCGTCCCCCTCTTAGTGCCCTTTTTACCCCTCTATCATCAAATGGTCCAACTGACTCTCTCAAAGGTTTTTTGCTATGAATGTACTTGAAAAAGTCTTTATTATGCATTTTTGCTTCCACAGCAAGCTTCTTATCAAATTCTCTCTTTGCCTGCCTTATCAATGCCTTGCATTTAACTTCTCAGTGCTTGTGCAGTTTCCAGTTTTCATTATTTGGCTCTTTTTTCCATTTCCTGAAAGATGCTTTTTGGGGAACAGCCGCCTCTCCGACCTCACCTTTTAACCATGCTGGCAGTTTTTTGGACTTCCTTCCACTTTTCTTAAAGCGTGGAATACAGCTGGTCTGGGCTTCCAAGATAGTATTTTTAAACATCACCCAAGCTTGATGCAAGTCTTTAACCGTTGGAACTGCTCCTTTTAGTTTTTTCTTAACTATTTTCCTCATTTACTTTCAAAAGTTAAAAGGTAGTACTGTGGATTTCCTTACCATCCCTCCTCCATTAATTAAATCAAACGTGATCATGCTGTGATCACTATTGCCAAGTGGCTCCAACATCCTTATCTCTTGCACCAGATCTGGTGTTCCACTAAGGACTAGGTCCAAAATGGCTTCCCCTTTGGTCGGTTTATGAACCAGTTGCTTCAAGAAGCAATCATTTATTTCATCTAGAAACGTGCTCTCACTAACATGTCCTGCTGTGACACTGACCCAGTAACTACCGGGATAATTGAAATCACCCATTATTATTATTATTGTGCTATGACTTTTGTTAGCTTCCCTGATTTCTTTGAGCATTTCATCATTCATTTGTTCATTTTGGCCAGACGGTTGATAGTACACCCACACTGTCATTGCGTTCCTCTTTTTAGATGGAATTTCAATCCATAGAGATTCTACAGCAAATTTTGTTTCCTGCAAAACTTTAATCCTTTCTGACTCAATGCCCTCTCTAACATAGAGCCCAACTCCTCCACCAATTTCATCAGCTCTATCATTGCGATATAATTTATACCCAGGTATCACAGTGTCCCACTGGTTGTCTTCGTTCCACCATGTCTCTGAGAAACCAATAATATCTAATCTCTCATTTAGTGCTATATATTCTAACTCTCCCATCTTATTTTTTAGACTTCTAGCATTTACATACAAGCATTTTAGAGACTGTATTTTATGCATATTAATCTGGCTTTTGGGAGGCAGGGGTAATATGGAATCTTTAAGCTCTGTCTGCTCCATACTCAAGGGCATTTGGGCTACTTTTCTCTTCATTGGAACCTCTCTGCTGATATGCCCAACTTCATTCTTTTGGTAGTATTCTTCAAGGAGACATTGTTTCGAACCATGTGCTCTTGGGAGACTGTCGGCTCTCCCCTATTATGTAGTTTAAAAGCTGCTCTACCACATTTTGAAAGGTTAATGCCAGCAGTCTGGTTCCATCCCGGTTAAGGTGAAGCCCATCCCTTCGGAAGAGTCCCTTCCTTTCCCCAGAATGTTCCCCAGTTCCTAACAAATCCAAAACGCTCATCCTTGCACCATCGTCTCAACCACGCATTGAGACTACGGAGCTCTGCCTGCCTTTTGGGTCCTGCGAGTAGAACAGGAAGCACTTCGGAGAACGCTACCTTGGAAGTTTTGGATTTCAACTTCCTACCTAAAAAATTTAGCCTCCAGAACCTTCCTACCACATTTTCCTATGTCTGACTGCTGATATAGCTGTGCATGAAATGAGAGTCAGAAGCTGCAAAGATGTCTTAGATATCAGGATATGGAACATACGAAGCATGAAACAAGGGAAGCTGGAGGTAGTCAAGAATGAAATTGAACATGCACAATTAGATCTGTGGGGTGTCAATGAACTGAAATGGACTGGCATCGGACACTTTGCATCTGATGATTACATGGGTCTACTATTCTGGAAATGAAAGACAAAAAAGAAATGGTGTTGCATTTATAATTAAGAAGAAACTTGCAAGAACTGTAATGAAATACAATGCAATCAGTAAACACTTGATTTCTATTCGTCTACAAGGAATGCTTATAAACACAACTATAATTTAAGTATACGCCCCAACAACAGCTGCAAAAGAGGATGACATTAATGAGTTCTATGAACAAGTACAAGCTACAGGCTACCGAAAGCCCATAGCAAAAAAAAATAGGGGCTCCCTCACGGGGAGCCAGAAGCAGCAGCAATGAGTCCGTGTCCACAGACCACAGTACGACTCCTGTGTCCGATGAACCAGAACTCCAGAAGTCTGAGCACAGAAGGGTCGAGGGGGTAGGAGTTACCTAAACCCCAAAACGTTTATGGAGCACAGCCTGGCCGAAGGCCCTGTCCCATCGTGACTCTCTTTCCAGGCAGTAAAGGGCTGCGAAGGTATGGACTGAAGACCAGGTGGCGGACCGCATAAGTCCACCATAGCGACAGAGCGCAAGTTTGCCACCAAGGCCGCCATGGCCCTGACATGGTGCAATGTGACACGGCATTCCAGCGGGAGTCCTGTCTGCTCATATGCGAGGGAGATACAGTCCGCCACCTAGGTGGATGGCGTAGGCTTGGTCACCACGTCCCCCAGTTAACTGGGGTCATAGGAGATGAAAAGCTGAGAAGCTTTGAGGTGGCCCTGAGTGGGTTGGATATAGAAGGACAAAGCCCTCTTACAGTCCAAGGTGTGAAGGACCATCTCCGCCCGACTGGATTGAGGTCTTGGAAAGAAGGTAGGGAGCACCACTTCCTGGTTGAGATGGAAGGCCAATACTACCTTTGGAAGGAATTTGGGGTTCGTGTGAAGCACCACTCTGTTCTTGAAGAGCTTGGTATAAGGTGCCTCCGCTACCAGTGCCTGAAGCTCGCTAACTCTGCGAGCACAGGTGAGCGCAACCAGGAAAACCACCTTCCAAGAGAGGGAGTGAAGGTGGCAGGTGGCCAGAGGCTCGAAGGGTGGGCACGTGAGCTGCCCCAACACTACGTTGAGGTCCCAATCAGTTGTTGGAGGGCGAACCGGGGCTTCGATAAGAGCAGATCCCGAAGGAAATGGGTCACCAGAAGCTGGACCAAGAGGGGCTTACCATCCTCTAGGTGGTGGTGGGTCACCAGGGCACTAAGGTGCACCCGGACGGAGTTAGACTTGAGTCTGGAATGACAGAGGTGGAGAAGGTACTGTAACACCAGCACCACCGGGCAGGAGAACTGTTTAGCCCCGTGCTTGGCGCACCAAGTTCAGAACCTGTACCATTTGAGGGCGTAGGCCTTAATAGTAGAGGCCTTGCAAAAGGCCAGCAGGATCTCCTGCACCTCAACCGAAAGGTTGAAAGAGGCCCAGAGTCACTCTCTCAGCAGCCATGCTGTCAGCAACATGAACCCCAGGTTGGAGTGCAGAAGAGAGCCCCCTCCTGAGACAGGAGTCCCGGAGCGGTCCCCCAAGGGGATGGTGGACTCCACTGACAACCGTAGGAGCAGCGGGAACCACAGATATCTGGGTCACCGAGGGGCTATCAGGATGAGCGAGGCCCTGTCGCAGAGGGTCCTGAACAAGGTCAGTGGTGTGGGAGGGAAGGCATACACGAGGCCTTCCAACCATGAGACAAGAAACATGTCAGCTGCTAACCTGGAGGGGTGGGCCTGCCAGGAACAGAAGCGGGACAACTGGAAGTTGTCTGGGCTGGCGAATAGGTCCATCACGAGTTCCCCCCCAGATCTGGAAAAACTGATTGGCTATCCTGGGGTGCAGCTGCCACTCATGTGGCTAGAGGACTCTGCTAAGCCTATCGGCTAGAAGGTTGTCCTGGCCTGGTATGTACAATGCCCTCAGGAGGATACCCTGTTGGTCAAAGCTTAACTCAGAAGCACAGGACAGGGTACTGTGTAGCAGCCCTCTTTTAATAAGTCTCATTTCCCTCCCTCCCTCCCCAACACCCAGCCACCCCTGGGATAATCGTAGCTTTAGAGGTACTTACACATCATAAAGGAAAGAAGCTACTCTCAGGTGCAGCTCTTTATCCAAATCAGTCATACATTAAGGACCCGAGATTAATTAAGCTTCAGGTGAACAAGGTTTATTAAACGTTTTAGATGCACTTTTATTAGTATAAGCATCCACAGCAACCCTTAGTAAGTAAAGAACTTAAAGATCTAAACACAAGCTTAAAACTAAGATGCAGACAGCAGTCCAGCAGCGAGATGGGGACTTTTCAGTCTTTTGCATTGAGTGTCACATGTATGATTTTCTCCCAGTTGGTGAGAGGTCTTGTGTGCGCACTAGGTGCAAGGAGCTCTTTGCTCTCAGGGAACGAGTCCGTTCTCTAGAGGCTAGAGTAGCAGACTTGGAAGACATACAAAAGACAGAGAGGTACATAGACGAGACCTACAGGGATATAGTCCTGAAGTCCCACCTCCAGTCTGGCAGCTTCCCAGTTGCCATGGAGGAGAGAGGTCACGTGACAGGATAGCAACACCCTGGTGTGGCAGGAAGTGATCCTGTAACTAGGACCTGTCCTCCAGGTGATGTAAAACCCTCACGCACCGAGGACGTTTCTCCAGGGCCATGTGCCCATGAAGGAAGGGTTAGGACAGCGGTTATAGTTGGTGATTCGATCATTAGGCATGTAGATAGCTGGGTGGCTGGTGGACGTGAGGATCGCCTGGTAACATGCCTGCCTGGTGCGAAGGTAGCGGACCTCACGCTCCACCTAGATAAGGTCTTAGATAGTGCTGGGGAGGAGTCTGCTGTCTTGGTACATGTCGGTACCAATGACATAGAAAAATGTGGTAGGGAGGTTTTGGAGGCTAAATTTAGGCTTTTAGGTAGGAAGTTGAAATCCAGAACTTCCAGGGTAGCATTCTCCAAAATGCTTCCCGTTCCACGAGCAGGACCCAAAAGGCAGGCAGAGCTCCGGAGTCTCAATGCGTGGATGAGACGATGGTTCAAGGATGAGGGTTTTGGATTTGTTAGGAACTGGGGAACATTCTGGGGAAAGGAGGGGCTCTTCCAAAGGGATGGGCTTCACCTTAACCGGGATGGAACCAGGCTGCTGGCATTAACCTTTAAAAAGTAGATAGAGCAGCTTTTAAACTAGATAATAGGGAAAAGCCGACAGTCGCCCAGGAGCGCATGGTTCGGAACAAAGTATCCTTGAAGGATACTAACAAAAGCAGAGAGGTTCCAAAAAAGAGTAAAGTAGCCCAAATTCCTTGACTATGGAGCAGACAGAGATTAAAGATTCCAAATTACCCATGCCTACCAAGAGCCAAATTAATATGAATAACATACAGTCTCTAAAATACTTGTATGCGAATGCTAGAAGTCTAAAACATAAGATGGGAGAGTTATAATATATAGCACTAAATGAGAGGTTAGATATGACTGGAATCTCAGAAATATGGTGGAAGGAGGACAACCAGTGGGACACTGTGATACCTGGGTACAAACTATATCATAATGATAGCGCTGATCAAATTGGTGGAGGGGTTGCACTCTATGTTAGAGAGGGCATTGAGTCAGAAAGGATTAAAGTTTTGCAGGAAACAAAATCTGCTGTAGAATCTCTATGGATTGAAATTCCATGTAAGAAAGGGAAGGCGATAGCAGTGGGGGTGTATTATCGACCGCCTGGCCAGAAGGAACAAATGGATTATGAAATGCTCAAAGAAATCAAGGAAGCTAACAAAAGTTACAGCACAGTAATAATAATGGGTGATTTCAATTACCCTGGCATCGACTGGGTCAATGTCACGGCAGGACATGCTACGGAGATAAAGTTCCTAGATGAAATAAGTGACTGCTTCTTGGAGCAACTGGTTCATGAACCGACCAGAGGGGAAGCCATACTGGACCTAGTTCTTAGTGGAACACCAGATCTGGTGCAAGAGATAAGGGTGTTGGGACCACTTGGCAATAGTGATCATAGCATGATTGCGTTTGATTTAATTAGTGGAGGAGGGATGGTAAGGAAATCCACAGTACTACCTTATAACTTTTGAAAGTGAGACTATGATAAAATGAGGAAAATAATTAAGAAAAAACTAAAAGGAGCCGTTGCAAAGGTTAAAGACTTACATCAAGCTTAGGTGTTGTTGAAAAATACTATCTTGGAAGCCCAAACCAGCTGTATTCCACGCTTTAAGAAAAGTGGATGGAAGTGCAAAAAACTGCCAGCATGGTTTAAAGGTGAGGTCAGAGGCTGTTGTTGCCAAAAAAGCATCTTTCACCAAATGGAAAAAAAGAGCCAAATGACGAAAACTGGAAACAGCACAAGCAATGGCAAGTTAAATGCAAGACGTTAAAAAGGAAGGCAAAGAAAATTTGAGAAGAAACTTGCTGCGGAAGTAAAAACGCGTAATGAAGACTTTTTCAAGTACATTCGTAGTAAAAAGCCTGTGAGAGAGTCAGTTGGACCAATAGATGATAGAGGGGTAAAAGGGGCAGTAAGAGGGGACCAGGCTATAGCACAGAGACTGAATGAATTCTTTGCTTTGGAATACTGAGGAATATGTAGGAATGTTACTCATGACTGAAGTGGAATTTAAAGGTGATACTGCGGAAGAATTGAAAGAAATATCGCTACACAAGGAAGATGTATTACAACTATTTGATAAACCGAAGAGTAGCAAATCACCTGGACCGGATGGTATACACCCAAGGGTGTTGAAAGAACTGAAATAGGAGATTGCAGACCTGCTATTAATAATCTGTGAAGTATCATTAAAATCATCTGCAATACCTGAAGATTAGAGGATCGCTAATGTAACGCCAATTTTTAAAAAGGGTTCCAGGGGTGATCCAGAAAACTACAGACCCGTGAGCCTGATGTCAGTACCGGGAAAAATGGTAGAAACCATCATAAAGAATAAAATTACTCAGTCATGGTTTAATGGGAGACAGCGAACATTGGCTTTAGAGAAGGAAGATCTTGTCTTACTAATCTATTATGTTTTTTTGAAGGTGTGAACAAACAGGAAGCCTTAGGTGAGTCGGTTGATACAGCGTATCTGGACTTTCAGAAAGCCTTTGACAAGGAGCCTCATTATAGACTTTTGGCAAAACTAAAAAGTCATGGGATAGGAGGCAGTGTACTATTGTGAATCAGGAACTGGTTAAAAGATAGAAAGCAGAGGGTAGGGCTAAATGGACAATTTTCCCAATGGAAAAGGTAAATAGTGGAGTACTCCAGGGATCTGTGCTGGGTCTGCAGCTTTTTGACATATTCATAAATGACCTGGAAAAGGGAATAACGAACGAGGTTATCAAATTTGCAGATAAAACAAAACTATTTAAAGTTCTTAAAACCCAAGAGGATTGTGGAAAATTGCAAGAGGATCTTGATATATTGGAAGACTGGGCATCCAAATGGCAAATGAAATTTAATGTGGACAAGTGCAAAGTTATGCACCTAGGAAAGAACAACCCAAACTATGGTTACATGATGCAAGGTTCCACATTTGGAACCACCATCCAGGAAAAAGATTTAGGTGTCATCGTGGATAACATGTTAAAACCCTCCACCCAGTGTGCAGCGGCGGCCAAGAGAGCAAATAGAATGCTAGGTATCATAAGGAAAGGAATGGAAAATAAAACAAAGGCTATTATAATGCCTCTGTATCGTTCCATGGTGCGACCCCACCTTGAATATTGTGTGCCATACTGGTCGCCGTATCTTAAAAAGGGATATAGCGTTATTAGAAAAGGTACAGAGAAGAGCCACCAAAATGGTCAAGAGGATGGAAGGCTACTCCTATGAGGAGAGGCTAAAAAGGTTAGGGCTCTTCAACCTGGAAAAGAGACGGCTGAGGGGAGATATGATAGAGGTCTATAAATTAATGAATGGAGTGGAACGGGTAAACGTAGATCGACTGTTTACGTTATCAGAATATAGAAAGCCTAGGGGACATGCAATGAAGCTACAGGGTAATAAGAGAAAATATTTTTTCACACAACGTGTAATCAAACTCTGGAATTTGTTTCCGGAGGATGTAGTAAAGGCTGTTAGTGTAGCTGGGTTTAAAAAAGGTTTGGACAAGTTCTGGAGGAAAGGTTCATAAACCATTATTAAAAAGGGGTCCAGGATATCAATGCTTGACCCAATACAAGCATTGTGGAACCTGTGTTTTTTGGGGAAACTGCTAGGTACGTATGACCTAGATTGGCCACTGTTGGAAGCAGGATACTGGGCTTGATGGACCTTGGTCTGACCCAGTATGACATATCTTATGTTCTTATGTTATTGTGTACGAGCAGAGGACCACTGCCTCCTGACAAAGGGCATGAGACCCCATGCCCTCCTATTTGTTCACAGAACATCGCCACCTGGTTGTCTGTCTGAACCAGCACTGGCTGGTGAGGCAGGTGGTGGCAGAAAACTCGCAGGGTTAAGTATATGGCCTGCAGTTCCAGGAGGTTGATCTGCTGGATGCTCTTGTCTGGTGACCAGTTGCCCTGGGTGCGGAGCTCTCCGGATTGGACTCCACAGCCGAACAGGGAGGCGTCCATGGTGAGGACCCTCGAGAGGCTCGGGGCCTGAAAAGGCACGCCCCCTTTGAGATGCTGGAGAGACTCCCACCAGACCAGGGAAACTGCCAGTTTGCGGGTAACAGAGACTCTATCTCGGAGGCATCCTGTGGCCTGAGACCACTGATCCCGGAGATACCACTGCGCCATCCTCATGTGGAAGCAAGTGTCCGGGGTGATGTGGACCGTGGAAGCTATGTGCCCTAGGAGGCACAGAAAAAGGCGGGTGGACACCGAGGGACAGTACTGTATTCCTCATGCCAGAGTCATGAAATGGTCGGCTTGGTCCCTGGGCAAGGCAGCCTTCGACTGGAGAGTGTCGCGCTTTGCCCCAATGAACTCCAGACACTGTGTTGGGAGCAGGTGAGACTTGGGGTAATTTATGACAAAATCCAAGTGCTGCAAAATCTGGATGGTGCATGCGGTGGCCTGTGGCACCACTGAGGCCGTGCCTCCCTTTTATGAGCCAGTCATCCAGGTAGGGGAAGACAAAGACCCCCTGGAGGTGGAGGATGGCGGCCACGACTGCCAGGCATTTTATGAAAATTCCTGGGGCAGAGGCCAAGCCGAAAGGAAGCACCCTATACTGAAAATGCCTGCCCCCCAGTATGAACCGCAGGTGCTGCCTGTGGTTGGGATGAACGAGAACGTGGATAGAAGCATCCTTGAGGTTTAAGGAGCATAACAAATTTCCCCTGCCGGAGGTAAGGCAGTAATTTTCCAAGGGAGAGCATCTTGAACTTCTCCCTCACCAGAAATGTGTTGAAGTTGCGCAAGACTAGGATGGGCCTTTGAGATGGTAGGGCACCGGTTCTACCACTTTGTCCACGAGAAGACCTGTCAACTCCTCCAGTAAAAGGTCCCGGTGGAGGAAAGACCCGAGGGGCTCTCCCGGGAAATAAGGGGGAGGTGTCTGAATCAGGTGGAGGAGGTAACCCTCCCTGACCAACCGAAGTGCCCAGGAATCGGTGGTAATGGTCGACCACCTCTGGGCATAGTGGGCCAGACATCCCTCTGTGGGCTGCTGATCTCCTTGGGGTAGACCGGCTATGCCTTCTGTGTTTTGTCTTGACTAGATTGTAAGCTCTGTTGAGCAGGGATTGTCTCTTACATGTCTGTTCAGCGCTGCATACGACTGGTAGCGCTATACAAATGCTCAGTAGTAGTAGTAGTAGTAGTAAATAATCTGAAACAGGGCTATATCTTGATATTCATGGATATTGCTTCGGCCTTCGATACAGTCTGTCACAGCCATCTGATTAAGCTTAAGGGCATTCAGAACACAGCACTAGATTGGTGTCCCTCATATTTAACAGATCATCAACAACAAGTTTGTATGGGCAATCAAACATCAGATATGTATCAGCAAACCCAAGGAGTACCACAGGGCTCTTCCTTATCCGCCCTGTTATTTAATATATATATATACAACCAATATGTATGATCATACAATACTTTGGCATTCTTTATCACATCTATGCAGATGATGTGCTTTTCTACACTACATTTTCAACTGAAAACCCAAACTTCACTGGAATCATCTATTGTTTCAATGCTGTCTCCGACTGGCTAGCTGCTCACAACCTTAAAGTGAACATAAAAAGACAGAAGTCCTTTTTATCACAAAAGTCTCGACATTCATACCCCCAACAACCCTACAGGTTAAGAATGCTGATCTGAAGTCTAATCACGAGGTTAGATATCTGGGCGTCACTCTGGACCAGTCTCTAAACATGGAGTCCAATATAAGCAATATCACGAAGGCTGTCTATCATAAAATATGTTCCCTCCATCATCTCCGACCCTTACTGGAGCCTACAGACTTCCATTCTGTCTTCCAAGCCCTTATCACTCCGCTCTTCAACTATGCCAAAATATCATCCTACATGGTCTTCCTGGATATGATCTCTATCCTTTGCAATTGGCATTGAATACTGTGGCACGAATCATTTACGGAGCTTCTAGATACAAACATGTAACTCCTCTCCTAATTCATCTACACTGGCTCCCAATAAGCAGTCGACTTAAGTACAAAACTCTCCTGATAACTTTAAAAATTCTTCATCACCTCTCCGCATCCTCCCTGGAAGATCTCTTACATTGGACTCCTGACAACTGAGCAAGAAGAATAAATATGGCAAACATTCTTAACGTCCCACCCATAGCTAGAAAAAGCTCCCAATTCGCCAAGAACAGAGCCTTCTCCCTCTTCGCCCCTCTACTATGGAACTCCCTAACTGCTCCTATTCATCTCATTTCAGATTTGGCCACCTTTCGCAAAGCAATCAAAACACACCTATTCCATCTTGCTTTTAACCACGTAACTTAAAGCCTTGTCTGTCAATATCATACTCAAGATTCAATCATACTGTAAATAGTTCACCATTCTTACTTGCTACTGTTGTATGATTTATTAATGTATATTTGTTAATTGTATTATATCTTGTTCAAACTGTTCCATGTAATAAGCTGTTCTATTGTAAACTGTGCCGATTATGAATAGTGCAGTATAAAACCAAATAAATAAATAAATAAAAGGGACCCAGGATATCACTGCTTGACTCAAAACAAGCACTGTGGAACCTGTGTCTTTTGGGGAAACTGCTAGGTACTTATGACCTAGATTGGCCACTGTTGGAATCAGGATACTGGGCTTGATGGACCTTGGTCTGACCCAGTATGGCATATCTTATGTTCTTATCTTACTCAGTCAGATGACATAGCTAGCCGACAAAAGAAGATGGCAAAAAAATAGATATATAGCAACTCCAAGGGGAGGAGGGAGAGTTGTGAGGACTGATTCTTGCTGTCCCTGGACATCACCTGTTACAGGTGAGTAACTACGCTTTCTCTGGGAAGAAACAGGAAGTCAGTCCTTACATATGGGACTCCCTAGCAACAGGTTACCTAAAGCCCGTAAGGAAAAAACACGGTAGCTTTTACAAGGGGGACCATGAGCAGCAGCAATTGAGTCCGCAGGACAGACTGCAGTAGGATCCGTGGGTCCGATGGGAACCAATGCTCTGGTAGCCTGAACACAGAAGGGTCGGAGGGTAGGAGCTGCCTAAACCCCGAAAAGATTATGGAGCACAGCCTGGCCGAAAGCACTGTCCCATTGGAATTCTCTCTGCGGGCAGTAATGAGCTGCAAAGGTGTGGACTGAAGACCAGGTGGCAGCCTGCCAGATGTCCAACATTGGGATGGAGTGCAGGTTTGCCACAGAGGCCACCATGGGCCTGACACTGTGTGAATGTGAGCCCAGTCTGTTCACAGGCAAGGGCAATGCAGTCCGCCACCCAGGTGGACAGTGTCCACTTGATCACCACTTGCATCAACTGACTGGGGTCATAGGAAATGAAAAGCTGAGAAGCTTTGCGGTGGCCCTGCTTATGTTGAATGTAGAAGGTCAGGGTCCTCTTGCAGTCCAAGGTGTAAAGTATGGTCTCCGCCCTGCTGGAGTGAGGCCCTGGGAAGAAGGTGAGGAGCACCACCTGTTGGCTGAGGTGGAAGGGGACACCACCTTCGGTAGGAATATGGGATGCATGTGTAGCATGACCCTACTCTTGTAGAACCTGGTATATCGGGCCTCCACCACCAGGGCTTGGAGCTTGCTGACTCTGCGAGCGGAGGTGAGCACACCAGGAAAGTGACTTTCCAGGAGAGATACCTGAAATGGCAGGTGGCCAGAGGCACAAAGGGTGGGCAGGTGAGCTGTGACAGCACCACATTGAGGTCCCACTCCATCGCTGGAGGGCGAATGGGGGGTTTCGATAACAGAAGCCCCCTCAGAAAGCAGGTAACCAGCGGCTGAGCCAAGAAGGGCTTGCCCTCAACAGGATGGCGATATGCTGGCAGGGCACTGAGGTGCACTCTGACAGAGTTTGATTTGAGTGTGGATTGCAAAAGGTGGAGAAAGTACTGCAGCACCAGCTGCACCGGGCAGGAGAATGGGTTCACCCTTTGCTCAGCACACCACACTGAGAACCTGCACCATCGTGGAAGCCTTACAGGAGGCCAATAGGATTTCCTCCACTTCCCCTGAGAGGATGAAGGGGGACAAGGGTACCCTTTCAGCAGCCACGCTGTCAGCGATAGGGACCCCAGAATGGGGTGCAGGAGAGAGTCCTCCTCCTGAAACAAAAGCCTGGGGGCACTCCCTGGGTGGGGGGGAGGGGGAGGTTGGTGCCTCCATTGATAACAGAAGGAGCAGTGGGAACCATGGCTATCTGGGCCACCGGGGGGCCACCAGGATCAGCAATGCTCTGTCACGCAGAACCTTGAAAAGGGTGTTGGCAATCAACAGAGTGGGTGGAAAGCATACATGAGGTCTTCAGACCATGAGATGAGAAATGCATCCACTGATACCGGGCCCGGGTGGGGCAGGGAGGAGCAGAAGCGGGGCAACTGGTAGTTGTCCAGACTTGCAAAGAGGTCCACCTGTGGGGTCCCCCAGAGTCCGAAGAGCCTGGCGGCCACTCTGGGATCCAGCTGCCATTTGTGCGGTCAGAGGACCCTGCTCAGTTTGTTCGCCAGAGCATTGTCTTGGCCTGGTAAGTACACCGCCTGTAGGAGCATCCCCTGACGGTGTGCGTAGGAGCAGAGTGTCATCGCCTCGCGACAAAGGATGCGAGATCTCGTGCCCCCCTTGCTTGTTCACACAGAACATCGCTACTTGGTTGTCTGTTTGGATCAGCACAGGCTGGTGGCTCAGATGGTGGAGCTCCAGGAAGTTGATTTGCTGTTTGCCCTCAGCTTGTGACCAGCTGCCCTGGATGCGAAGCTCCTCGCAATGGGCTCCCCATCCCAGCAGGGAGGCGCCCATCATGAGGACCCTTCGGGGGCTTGAGACTTGGAAGGGCATCCATGCTAGGAGGTGCTGTGTGTCCTGACACCATGTCAGGCAGTCTGCTAGCTAGTGTGTCACTAAGATTCTATCTTGGAGCCAACTGGTGGTCTGTGTCCACTGATCCTGAAGACACCACTGGGCCATCCTCATGTGCAGATGGGTGTCTGGGGTGACAAGGACCGTGGAGGCCATATGGCTGAGTAGGCACAGAAGGAACCGGGCGGACACCGAGTGACGGTGCTGCATGTCTGTGGATAATGCTTGGAGACAGTCGGCCCGATCCAGGGGGAGGAAGGCCTTTGCCTGGACCATGACCAGCTTTGCCCCTATGAACTCTAGACCCTGTGTCGGGAGGAGATGGGACTCAGGGTGGTTTATTACGAACTCCAGATGTTGTAGGACGTGGATAGTGTGAGCTGTAGCCTCCTGCACCTCGGTGGCTCTGCTTCCTTTTATGACCCAGTCGTCCAGGTAGGGGAAGACGAATACCCGTTGGGGACGGAGGTAAGCGGCCACCACTGCCAGGCACTTGGTGAAGACCCTTGGGGCGGATGCCAGTCCGAAGGGTAGTACTATGTATTGGTAGTGGCCTCCCCCTACCAAGAAGCGCAGGTATCGCCTATGACTGGGATGAATGAGGATGTGGGTATAAGATCCAAGAAGAATAGCCAGTCTCCCTACTGGAGGTAAGGCAGCAATGTTCCAAGGGAAAGCATCTTTTACTTCTCCCTCACCAGGAACTAGTTCAGGTTTTGCAGGTCCAGGATGGGCTAGAGGCCCCCTGTATTTTTTGGCATGAGAAAATATCTGGAGTAGAACCCTTTGCCCCTGAGATGTTGGGGTACTGGTTCCACTGCCTTGCCCTTGAGAAGGCCTGCGAGTTCTTGTAGTAGAAGATCATGGTGAAGGGGAGATCTGGGGGCTCTCCTGGGAAGAAGGGGGGAGGTGTCTGTGCCAGGTGGAGGAGGAAGCCCTCCCTGACTACCTGGTGTGCACAGGAATGGGTGGTGATGGGTGGCTACCTGTGGGCATAGTGAATCAGACATCCCCCTGTGGGCTGCTGTCCTCCTGGGAAAGAGAGGCTATGCCCAAAGAATCAAAAGCTCCCCTCAGACTAGGCCGGGGCAGACGTTGGGGGCTTGGGAACCTTTTGCTTATGTGGGCCATGCTCCTGTCCCTTAGCCTGCTGACCCTGTTGGGGAGCTGGGGAAACTTGGAATTGGGGGTAGTTTTTGGAAGCAGCCCCTTTCCTCGGGTAAAGGGTTTTTTCCCCAAGCCCTTCCATCGGGGAAGGGTAGCAGTCTTCTTGGAGAGTTTGGTCCTGGTCACGAGTTCGGTCTCCAACTCGGCAGCCTTCTCCATCATGGGTTTGCCAAAGAGATTCTCCCCTTGGCATGGGACATTGACCAATTTGTCCTGAACCCATTGCTCGAGGTTGGAAGAATGTAGCCAGGCTTGGTGTCAGGCACTGATATCCGCCACTGCTACTCAAGTCGCTGACTTGAAGCCATCGTAGGCTGCTCGAGTCATAAACTTGGAACACTCACAGACAGCTTTGGACAGGTTCCAGAACCGCTGCAGGGGTCCCTCGGAGAGACCAGCCGAGAACCAGGCGAGTTCCTTCGCCGGGTCTCTCAGATACATGCCCATGCACAGCTGGTAGGCCTGGATCCAGCAGATGAGCATCGAGCCCTGACAGCACTTTCTGCCGAGGGCGTCCAAGGTGCAAGGCCTCCCTACCCGGAGCACCGAGGAGTACGTCTTCTGACTTTTCAGCCGACGCATGGCTGATTCCACCACCATGGAGTTATGCGGTAGCTGTGCCTTCCAGAAGCCAGGGCTCTGGCAAACCAGATATATCAAGTCGAGCCACTTGCTCATGACAGGCACCAGATGCCGGTGTTTACCACATGCAGAGCATGAGCCATTCCAGGATGGGAGGACTGGGGACCGTCAACGATTCCCTTGGTGGAGTCTTGTATTGGAGGGTTTCTAGCTCCTCCTACGAGGGTCCTCCTACGACTCTGTGGGGAACACCAGAGCCTTCAACATGTCCTACACAAAGTCAAGGAACACCATGTTCTCGGGAGGGAACCAACAATGAGACTCTGAGGGGGACAGGTCTGAGGGAATGTCACGGTGCGACAGTATCGGGCGATTCCTCGTCCTCTGTCTCCCATTCTGAGTAATCAGTGGAAGACTCAAGGAGACGGCTGCCTGAGGGCTCCAGGCTCAAGCTCTTCAGAGGTTCTTCGGCTCGTCTCATGCATGCTAGCTGGGGAAAACCTCGGTTGTCGAGGAGGACCTGGATCAAGACCTTGCCAGAGGATTGACTTGGGGCCATATGGCCTCGAGGATGTGCTCTGCCTCCAGGGACGTCCTCGATGTCGAGGGCCCAATGATATGGGCAGAGGAACCGGTTGTGCTGGACATCAATGCCCGCTGCTGGTCCATGAAGGCAGACAGGCTGTGCTCCAAGGCAGCCAATTCTGGACTCCAGCCCAGATGGCTCCGCAGCTCTCAGTGCGGGCACCAAGGAACTTGGGCCGATGCTGGTTCCCCTGAAGGGGAGTCCTCAACTAGGATGGCCTCGGGTGTCCAGGGCCGATCTCCAGTCGATTCCTTCCAGGCGACCTTGGTAGGCCGCTCCCACTCCAAGCCCTCGGACGAGCAGCGTGGACTGTAGGACCTGGCTCTGGACTTATCCGGCCTGCCTGAAATGTCCAGAAATGCTGCCTTCAAGAGTTTCTTCTTCTTCCTGTGTTCCCTCTAGGGAGACCCCCTTTGTGAAAACCCATGGCATCAACTGGGATCCGCAGGGGAGCCACGGGAGTCCGAGGCTTCAGACAGAGCCATGGCCTTCGGAAGCTCCGGGGACTCAGGGAAAAACTTGTCATGCTGCTGCTGGCGGCTCATGAGGACCTTGATGGACATCTTTTGGCAAAGACCACAGGCCGTGTGGTCGTAGTCTGGTCCGAGGCAGTTTAGACAACAATCGTGAGTATTGGTGAGAGACATAATCTTTGTACACCGATCACACTTTTTAAAACCACTGGTAGCCATTGGTGAAAAATTTACCCCAGCGAGGTCGAAGACCCACAGTGCTGCCAGTTGGGAAAAAGGCGCAAATACACCAAAGGCAAAAAAATTGGAAAAAGGACCCGAGACTCGAAGCAGCGGGCTTAGGTGACGGGAAGAGTACCGGTGCAACCAGAGGGAGAGCATGAAATTCAGAGAGCAAAAAAAAATCAACTTTTTCTGGGGAAGACAGGCAGACATCTGAAGGGCTCCGCAGAAAAAAGGAGACCGAGTAAGGTAGCACCCTTGAGCGGGAAGGGGATCACACATGCGTGGTGGCATCTCCCAAAGGCTTTCTTTGAAAGCTGGGGAGATGCTTCCATGAGGGCTCTGTTGTTGCTGACGTCACCGATATGCGAGGACTGACTTCCTGCTTGTTCCCGGAGAAAAAAACTGTATCAACACTCAGAGTTGCATGTACATACATCTGCGCATGTGCTGGAATGCTTTTCTGTGCAATATTATTTATGTGCTGAATAGCATTCCAGCACATGCACAGACATATACACATGCAACTCAGAGTGCTAATACAAAAATCTTTCCTACCAAATATTTGTCAATGGTCCAGCATTTCTTTGTTCCAGTATACCTCCCCCTTAGTGCTTCCTTTTCAACGTAGCTTGGAAAAATTACAGGTTCTGTATGCTTGCAGTAAGAAAGTGTAGTTACTCACCTATAACAGGTAATCTACGGGAACAGCAGGAATTTAGTCTTCACATATGGGTATCGTCGGTACCGACGGAGCCTGCGCGGGAACGCTCCCCAGCGTCCAATAGAAAAGCTTTTGGGAGCATCCCAGAGCGCCTGCGTGCTGCCTTCCCGCCTTTCCAACTGTCCCTCTCCAGTTGAGTTTATAGCTGAGACAAAAGAGAGAGGGAGAGAGAGAGATACAACTCCTAGGGGAGGTGGGCGGGTTGTGAAGACTAAATTCCTGCTGTTCCCGGGGATCACCTGTTACAGGTGAGTAACTACGCTATCTCCAGGAACAAGCAGGAATGTAGTCTTCACATATGGGGGCTGCAGATGCCAGGGAGATGGCCCCAGGAAGTTGTTAGACCTTGTGAAAGGGCCAGACTTCCCCCCATGGATCTCTGGCATCCTACCAGGGATGGTGGGTAGGAGTTTATTAAGTTTGAAAAAGGTGTTGAAGAACATCCTGGCCAAACAAGGCATCCCAGCGGGAGTCCTTGTCTAAGCAGTAGTGGGCTGTGAAAGTATGTACCGAAGCCCAAGTAGCTGCTTGACAGATGTCGTCGATAGACAGAGTGAAGATGAGCCATTGAGGCTGCCATGGCTCTCACATTGTGAGCTGTGACATGGCCTTCAAGAGGAAGGTTCTTACTCTCATAGGCAAAGGATATGCACTGAGCAATCCAGTTAGATAGAGTTCTTTTGGAAACTGGAAGTCCCAAATGACTAGGATCAAAAGCAACAAAGAGTTGAGAAGATTTTCTATGTTGCTGTGTCCTTTGCAAGTAAAAGGCCAAAGCTCTTTTACAGTCTAAGGTATGAAGGTTCCTTTCTGCACTGGAGGCATGAGACCTTGGAAAGAATACAGGAAGGTAAACCGCTTGGTTTAAATGGAAAGGTGAAACCACCTTTGGCATAAAGTGTGGATGAGTCCTAAGAACTACCTTATCATGGTGGAACCTTGTATAAGGAGGATCAGCCATTAACGCTTGCAATTCACTGTTGCGACGTGCTGATGTGATTGCAATGAGGAAGATGACTTTCCAGGAAAGGAATTTCAAAGATGTAGTGGCTAATGGTTCAAAGGGCGGTTTCATGAACTGCCCGAGCACCAGATTTAAGTCCCATGCCACCGGTGGTGGCTTAAAGGGAGGCTTTGTTAAAAGAAGGTCTCTCATAAATCTCGCTATGAGAGGATGAGAGGAAAAAGGTTGTCCACTTAGAGGCTTGTAAGAAGCTGCAATAGCACTAAGATGGACTCTTACTGAATTTGTCTTGAGACCCGCATTTGACAAATGAAGGAGATACTCCAGTATCGATTCCAGAGGTATCGCAAGAGGGTTAAGATCCTTCTACGAGCACCAAATGGTAAATCTTTTCCACTTAAAGGCATATGAGCATCTTTTGGAGGGTTTCCTAGAAGCATGAAGGATATTGTTTAATGTTAGGAAAGATTAAGATCCTGAAGTTCTAGGCTTTCAGCAACCAGGCTCTGAGATGCAGAGACAGGGGATTTGGATGCCAGAGCATCCCGTCTTCTTGGGAGAGAAGATCTGGAGTTGATCCGAATTCCAGAGGTGGAGCTTGAGAGAGATGTAGGAGCAGAGGGTAGCACGTTTGCCGTGGCCAACATGGCGCTATGAGGATCATATGACCTCTGTCTCTCTGAAGCTTGAATAGGGTTTTGGGGATGAGGGGAATGGGTGGGAATGCATATAGGAAGTTCTGACCCCAGTGAAGGAGGAAGGCATCCCTTGCCTGACAACATCAAGCCAGAATTCCCGGTAGGGAGGAGTGGCTCAGTGGTTGGGACAGGTTACCTCAGACCGGAAGGCCGGGGGTTCAATTCCCCCATGGGGACAAGCAACCTCAGGCCAGAGGGACTGGGGTCTCTAGTCCCACGGCCACTCCTTGTGGCCTTGGGCAAGCCACTTAACCCTCCATTGCCTCAGGTACACTTAGACTGTGAGTCCTTCGGGGACAAGGGAATAAAAAGTACCTGTTAGCATACATGTAAACCACACTGATTCTAAAGAGTGCGGTATAAAAAAGAATAAAAAAAAAAATAAATTCTGGAACAGAACCGGGGAAGTTTGGCATTCAGCGGACTTACAAAGAGGTCTATGTCCAGGGTTCCCCAAATCTGAAATATTTGGGCAACCTGGTCTGCATGGAGAGACCATTCGTGTGGAAGCAGAACTCGACTGAGTTTGTCTGCCCAAGAGTTTTGAATGCCTGGAAGATACACCACAAGGAGATGAATCTGATGCTCTCTGGCAAGGGCCCATAGTCGCAAAGCTTCGTTGCTTAGCGACAGAGAGCCTCTTCTGCCCTGCTTGTTCACATAGAACATGGTTACCTGATTGTCCGTTTGAACTAGGACTGTCTTGTAGCTGAGCTGGGCGTGAAATACTCGAAGAGCAAAGAAGATTGCTCTGATCTCAAGAAGGTTGATATGAAGACAGGCCTCCTGTGGAGTCCAGGTACCTGAGAGATCGTGCAGATGGGCTCCCCATCCCACCTGTGATGCATCTGTTGTTAGGTTGGCTTGGGATAGGGGTTGCTGGAAAGGAGACCCCATCAGAAGGTTTCTGGGTGATTGCCACCATTGGAGGAACGAAATAAGACAGTTTGAGTTTCTTATTTTTTCCGACAGGCAGCCTGAGGCCTATGTCCACTGAGTGGATAAAGTCCACTGGGCTGCTCGCATATGGAGGCGAGCATAGGGAACCACATGCACGGTGGATGCCATGTGGCCTAGCAATTGTAGCATTTCCCGAGCAGTGAGACAAGGTTTGAGCACTGCTTGGGAAGCTAGTTGTACTATGCGAAGACAGCGGGGCTGCGGAAGGAAAGCTCTTGTCTGTCTGGTATCCAGATGAGCTCCTATCAACTCTAGGGACTGAGTGGGAGCAAGATTGGATTTTGGAAGGTTTATGACCAGTCCCAAATACTGAAGGATTCGCATTGTGCGAAACAGAGCAGAGCTGGTTTCTGGCACTGTAGGGGCTCGAATGAGCCAGTGATCTAAGTAAGGGAAGACGAATATTCCCAGACTGCGGAGAAATGCTACTACCACAGCCATGCATTTTGTGGACACTCTTGGTGCAGAAGCCAGGCCAAAGGGAAGAACCTTGTACTGGTAGTGCTTTCCTTGAAACAGGAATCTCCTGTGATTTGGATGGATGAGAATATGAGTATACGCATCCTTGAGATCTAGAGAACAAAGCCAATCCCGACTTTGAAGGTATGGCAGCAGAGTTCCTAGAGAGACCATTTTGAATTTCTCTCTGAACAAATATTTGTTCAATTTTCTGAGGTCTAAAATGGGTCTGTGTCCTCCTGTTTTCTTTGGAATAAGGAAATAGGGGGAGTAGAACCCTGTACCCTGATGGGGAATGGGTACTTCTTCTATTGCTCCTTGTGCAAGGAGCATTGTGACTTCTTGACCTAAGAGACTGTCGAGAGAGGTCTGAGAATTGAACTGTTTTACAATTGTAGGAGGGGGCATGCTGTGAAAATGAAGCTTGTACCCCTCTCATACAATGGACAGAGTCCAATTTTCTGCTGTTATTTGGTACCATCTATGGGCAAAATGACATAACCTGCCTGGATGGTCGAGGGTTCTGGACCGTTCAGGGGCAGGAAGGCAAAGTTCTCTAGGAAGGAGTCAAAGCCCCTGAGGAGGCTGAGCCTGCTGAGCTGACTGAGGTTTTGCAGCTTTTGGCTTCTTTTGTTGTCTAGGTTGTTGCTGTTGTCCCTTTTGGGCAGTCTGACCTGGATGGTGTTCCCTGTTGGGTATAGGAAGGATAAAACTTTTTCTTATTGAAAAATGGTTTCTTAGAGGATTTTTTCCTTGCAGGATCGGCTGTAGATTTGGACAATCTATCCAAAGTGATATTGTCAGCATCTATCTCATTAGCCTTCTCCTGCCAATTCTTGCCAAAGAGATTTTCTCCTGTGCAAGGAATGTTTCCAAATTTATCCTGTACCCAAATTTCCAAGTCAGATGCCTGAAGCCAGGCAATCCGACGTGCACCAATGGCAATAGCAGAGGTTCTGCTTATGCACTCAAAACAGTCAAAGGCTGCACGATTTACAAACTTGGAAACATTCTGAGCATGTTTGACTATAGTAAGATAGTCTTGCCTTATGTCATCAGGCAGGAGGGGGCTCATAAGCTCCAAGTCTCCTGTGGCCTCTTTAAGGAACATTCCCAAATACAAGATAAAGGGACTGATCCTAGCTGAGAGCATGGAAGCTTGGAAGCATCGACGTCCAAAGGCATCGAGAGTCCTACATTCATGACCTCGAGGATTGGATGCACGTCTCTTTGCACTTTTCATCCTTCTCATGGCTGATTCCACCACCATCGAATGGTGTGGTAATTGAGTTTTTTGAAAGGACAAGGTGGAACTCGATACATGGTATCGAGTCTTTGAGAATGAGGAGATGTGGTTAAAGGTGTTTCCCACATCCTTAGCATAAGATCATGTAAGATCTCATGAAAAGGCAGAGTAGCTGCCTCTTTGGGAGAATTAGAGTATTGGAGAATTTCCAACTCCTTTGCCCTAGGCTCTTTTTCAGGAGCTACTGTGATGGAAAGGCTTTGGGCCACATCACGGATAAAGTCCTGAAAGGACATATCCTCTGGTGGAGACATTCTGCACTGAGGAGAAGAGGAATCCTCGGGGAGAAGTACTCTGGTATTGGCAGAGTCTTCAGACTCATCCGAGGATTCAAAATATCTCCGATCCAGGTGATCGAGCAAAGCACGGTACCGGTATCGATCGAAGTCGGTATCGGGTTGTTCAGGTACTGATCTGTCGATGCCGGAGAGAGACGCATGACTCGGTACGGGTGGCATACCCGCCAATGTTGATGCAGTCAGTACCCATACCGGTTGAGGTGTCTAAAGTGGTTTCAACGGTACCGAAGCCATGAGAAGAGCTGCTAGACTGCGTTCGATAGCAAGGAATCTCTGGTCTATCGATGCTGCTGATGCTTGGGTGTCGGTACTGGTAGAAGCAGCCGAAACCCCGTGAGCATGGCGCCAGTAGTTTTGCCGAGGTTGAGGCCTCGAGAACATCCTGGAGCCTGTTAATGCTTTGGAAGCCGAAGCCTCCAACCGGGGCAGTTTTGCCGGTGAAAATTCCTCAAGGGCAACGCCAGGGGCATCTCGATACTTAGGAGATCTACCCTTTGAGGACTGGCTAGATTTATGTTTAGTTACCAGAGATCCATGGGAGGAAGATGAAGCCCTGGAGGACGTCGATGTCTGAGGGAAAAAGGGTGCTAAGTTTAGCAGCTCGGTTCTACCGGCCCCTTTTTGACATCATTCCACAGGAGAGGCACTCTGAAATAGAGTGGTCAGGACCTAAAAATTTGAGACACCAATCATGGGTGTCTGTGACTGAAATGGTACCGCCACATTTAGTACATTTCTTAAAACCTGAAGTAGGCTTTTCCATTTTTAAGGAAAAAATTGGGCCTAGTGCCCAAAATGGCGCCTAGCACCAAGGAAAAAGTTTCTAAAATAAAACACCTCAGAAACTATATATTTTTTTTTTTTTTTAAAGAAAGAAGAAAGAACCGGCGGTACCGGTATGGCGTCGAAGGCAGACGCGACCACAAAAACAAAGATTAAAGACAAAATGTTTCTGCGGTGACAGGGTATGTGACCCGTCGGCTCCGTGGAAAACGAAGAACTGGAGAGGAACAGTTGGAAAGGCGGGAAGGCAGCACGTAGGCGCTGTGGGATGCTCCCAAAAGCTTTCCTATTGGATGCTAGGGAGCGTTCCTGCGCAGGCTCCGTCGGTACCGACGATACCCATATCTGAAGACTACATTCCTGCTTGTTCCTTGAGATAAAAGCTCTAGACAGGTGTAAAATCCTCACTGTCCACAGAAGAAAAAGAGTTGATCTTTTATTCCTCCTCAGACCTTGTGATAAAGCCCCAGATTTAAAAAAATCCAGTGCTCGGTCTTGTCTTCTGCGCATTTCTCTGTATCTGTATTGAATAGCTAATATCTTCATTACCATGATGATTTAAATGAGCTGCACAATGTCGTCTACTGAAGACTTTTCACATAATCAGCTCATGTGCAAAGCTTGCTTTTTTAATGGTGGTCATGGTAACACACAAAATTGTGTGTAAAAGCAGAGCTAATCTGTGCACAAACCTAGTGCACTTTTTTGCATCAGTCCTTCTGTGTGTATTTGGCTGAGATCTAACTGTGAAAGGAAACTCAGACACATCATCCCAAGTCCTTCCTTTCTCCTTCCACCAACACCTTTCCTTGTTTCTGTCCTTTATATCTTAGGAAAAAGTGATGGTGCAGTCTTCTGACATTTGGCATGTCAGACAGATATACATAACTTATATAACCTGTATAATATGTCCTGCCATAATCTTTGGCATCGAGATCAATATTGTAATGAGGCTTATCGTCAACTGTTGGATACCAAAGTTTATGAGATTTGGTCTACAGATCCCACCCTGGCACTTCAAGAATGGATTAAAAAGATCACTACATTGGCGTTAGAGGGGAGTGTAATCGCCAAAAAAGAATGGTTTTATTTGAATCCGCGGGACCCAACTATTGCAAAATTCTACCTTGTCCATAAAATTCATAAAGATATTAATAATCCTCCGGGGAGACCTATAGTTTCCACGCGAAATTCAGTGTTAGAGCCACTATCAGTGTATGTGGATTCTTTTTTACGACCTCTAATGACTTCTTTTTCCTCGTTTGTCAAAGATACTATTCATTTTTTACAAATTTTATCTGCTCATGTACAATTGGCTACTGTTTCAGATCTTATTTTGGTGACTTTGGATGTCACATCGTTGTATACGGTAATTCCCCAAACACAAGCACATTCCACGGTTCTGGCTGCACTCCGGGGGAGAGGAGATTTATCAGAACAACAATGTTTCTTATCAGAATTGACTACTTTAATATTGTATAATCATTTCTTCATTTTTGAACAAGTTATCTATCATCAATTGTCTGGAGTGGCTATGGGGGCTACCTGTGCCCCCTCTATTGCCAACCTGTACATGCAAGAGTTTGAGGATAATTGGATTTCAGTTTCTCCTTATAAGGAATGTATAAAATTATGGTGACGCTATATTGACAACATTTTTGTTATATGGCAAGGAACAATAGAAGTTTTACATATGTTTTTTGATTGGCTTAATAGTAGGGATTCGAACATCAAATTTACTTTGAATTATCACACTGATCAAATTACTTTTCTTGATGTCCTTGTTACGAAAACGTCATCTGGATGGAATACCTCGGTTTATCACAAACCTACTGACAAGAATACCTTTTTGCACTACACAAGTGCACATCCCGTACAATTGCGTAGCAGTTTACTTTTGTCGCAGTTTATTCGCTTTCGCCGCAATTGTTCTGTTGTAAGTGATTTTAAAGTTCAATCTAGAACTTTGAGACATAATTTTTACCAGCGCGGTTATCCAAAAGGAGTGGTCCATAAGGCTTATAAGAGAGCGTTGTTTTGTAACCGTGATCTATTAATCCATCCTCAGGATAAAGACAATCCCGTGGGGGACAATCAACAGGTCAATTTAGTTACACCATTTTCTCCATTTAGTGCCCATTTACAACGGAGCATTAAACGCCATAAAAATGTTTTAAATAGCATTCCAGGTTTAGAACGGCACGTAGTGCGATGTGTATGGAAAAGACAAAGAAACCTTAAAGAGATACTAAGCCCGGCGGCTTTATGGCCTTTGGTGTCTAATGATCATATGTTAGTGATGGGGCACACAAAATGTGGTATCTCTAATATCTGTTCAGTTACTCAAGAATTAACGGAATTGTGTCATAAAGACAAGGTATATCGATTGAGGTGTCATACATCTTGTATGTCTACAAATGTAGTCTACTGCATTTGTTGTCCTTGCGGTTTACTATACGTCGGTAAGACCGTTAGGTCTTTTAAATTACGGATGAATGAACATAAGAGCAAATTAAAATGCTGCCGACGAGAAGCACCTATAGTAGATCATTGCTTGAATTTCCATCACACTTTTGATGAGTTAAAATGTTTTTGCATAGATCGGATTGATAGAGCACAACATGGAAAAACTATAGAACAGACCCTGCTTTATTGTGAACAACGTTGGATTTATAAATTAAAAACAGTGATTCCTGAAGGTTTGAATGCTAAGATCGAATGGGAAGTATGTCTATGAATGGATCCTCCCATGTGAGCCTGGTCAGTAAGTCTCTATATAACTAACCCGCATGCGCGGCGTTTTACAACAGTTGGTGAAAGTAGAGTGAACAGGCCATTGAGAAGGAGTTTCGGCAAGATCATAAGTATGAAAATTAATGAGTATCTTTGGTATCTGGAGAAAAATTATTGAAAGTATGTACCTAATGAACTTATTTTGCTTCACAGTGCTTTGAAATTATTCTCCTGAGGAAACTGTGAGGGTGAAAACGCTAAGGATAGCGCGCCTGACAGCATCGGGAGAAGTATTAGAACACGAAGCTCCTGTTCAAAGCTAAGCACTGAGTTATTTCTAAATACATGTTGTGATAAGGAAGCTTATCATAGCTCAGGAAGGAGCTATAGTAAAGGTGAAGTGACTCTGAACAAGCAACCTGTCAGTTCTGGTAGAAATAAGAAAACAGAAGATTTTCATAAAAGACTACCAGTCCCAGAATGCACCAGGTTTCCAACAGTCATTAGAGGAGCTGAAGTGGGGAAACGTGTGTTCAATCAAGAGGGCTATGAGGTAATCCCCAAGCACTCATCTCAAAGGGCAGGGCCTGATTCAGCACAGCTGCGCTGTGCTAGGGTGGAGCACTCATCTAAGCAGAATAAAGGTAGAGTTTATTCTACAGAGAATCATCCTCAGATTCAGCTTGGACATCTTCATGATCTTGGACAGCTTCATCATCTGGAGGATCATCAGAAGCAGAAGCCAGAGCGGACGGACAGAGAGGGCAAGAAACCCTTTGGAAGAAAGAAGAGAAAAGCATTTGGGAGGTCTAAAGGAGTACAGAGCAGTACGTATACTGGGAGACATTCAAAAGGCCAGCATACACCATTGGACTGGGGAAAACCAGAGGAGTGGTGCTGCAGAGCTAGGAATCTCCAGACGGTACCTGTGAGGGAGACGGCTGCACTTGGAAGGGACCCTAGGACCCGTGCCAGAAGGTATGTGAAGAGAGATCCAGTGTCCAGGGATCTGGATTGGAAGGCTGGACATAAGAACTGGACTACATACTGGCCAGGCTATTTAGAGAGGAACTCTAACAGCAATGGAAGCTCAGGTATGAACACTGATCTATGCCCTAGCTATACCCTTGAAAGACAGCAGGGAAACAAGTATTCTCCTGAGAGTGCTCCATTGAGAAATTCCTCTGTGCCAATCCATGATATTGAACCCATGATTGTTGAAGAAGGGGAAGAGGTGGTAGATACAGGCTGTGAATACATGGATTGCTCTCTGTCTAAACTCATATGGTAATTTGCTGTTACAAAAATACAACAAACATCACAAAGAAATACAAACTTGTTCTTTAATCTACTCAGAAAAGCTCCTGAGTAGGATTTGAGCCACGCATTAGACAGTAAGCCAGCTAAGGGGTTTCAGCTGGATAACTGCTAGCAATTGAGCCTTACCTAATTGCTTGTGAGCTCTGAGGAAATCACTTCTGAGTCTATGGGTGAAGATATAAGAAGTTAACCTGAAAAGAACAGTTTTTCCCTACTTTGTGGGTTTTGTTTGTTGATTAAAGCACTGCTAAGAAAATATTAGCTAGAGCCTACAGAAAAGACCAGTTTGTTACCAACCAGGTCTTTATTCTTTTGCTTTGATTGCCTGACAAGTTCAGCTGTTGTTTTCCTGATTTTGTTTTTTCTAAGTTTAACACTGAAAGCAAGTATCCTGTTTTATGTGCTACCAAGCATATCTGTGTTGGGAGAAATAACCCCATAAATAAATATCTTATTGGCTTTACACTCAAGCACAACTAATTATTGTGAACGGCTGTGTCTGGTGTGAATGGACTACATTTCCCACAATCCCTTGCAAACCATATTAATATATGCCTTTGCCAAGACTGTGAACATTCTCACCCAGGCATCCGTCTGACAAAGTCTAAAAAAATTATTTTTGTCAACGTTCAGTGGCCGTGTAGATTTCAAGGTCGTTGATGTATTGATGGCTTTTAGTCCACTTGATGGTGCAGTATATGTCAGTGGCAGCCTGAGTTTCTGAGACCTTACGGCTACTTTAAGAAAATAAATACATGTGATATAATGTTTCTAGTTTAAGGAAGGATACAATATACTTTCTAGTTATGTTACGGAGTATTCCACGTATTAGGCACTTAACTCCGACAAGAGAGACCATATTTTTATTTCTGCCATAATCTTTTACTGCAAACAAACATTTAAACCAAAATCAATTTAAAAAAATACATATTAACAAATGCTGCTTACCATTTTTTGAAGAGAGATTGGTTCTGAAGAAAAATAAATACTGTTCTTAAAACATAAATTTTTAAAAACAGCTTCTGAAACAAACATTTGGAGCCAAGGAGAGGGCATAGAGCAGATTAAAACTTCCAATTCCGCTGAAGAAAAATCTGAAATAAACAATCCATTAAAGTTCAGATATTTTTTATAAATTTCAAGTGAACCAAACAAGGTGGATTACAAAATCTACAGCATTCCCAATAAAAATCATTGGCCTCCTATCTCTACTAAACCTTATAAAATTAAAAGGTGACATTTTACTTACCGGATAATGTCCTTTCCTTGAGTCCTGTTAGGGGAACATAACCCACTTGTCTGGACTGGCCTAACAGCAAAGGTGGGGAAAGAGAAAAATCCAGAAGTTTCTAATGTACTAATATCTAAATTAGCTAGAAGGCATCCTACCTCACTATCCGTACCCAAGCAACAAGCCCCAATGAGAGTAACAAAGACTAAAAGTTCAAAAATTAGAACTATATACAAAACAGAAGGTCAGTCAAGAGGAATGTAGCCTACAGGGCTAAACCGCAGTAAGTAGCTAATCATCAGAGATCGTAGGAGAGCATATCAGCTCAGAGCAGATCATAGCAAGTCAAACCAGGACAACAGATCATAGAAGATCATAAAAGATCCCAGGAGCAGGTCCTGGACTGACCTAGCAGAGCTCAAGAAAAGAACATTATCTGGTAAGTAAAATGTCAACTTCCATATCATCCTGCAAGGCCAGTCCAGACGAGTGGGACGTATCAAAGCTATACCTCTACTGGGCGGGAAGAAGACACGGCAGCCATCAAAACCTCTGCACCAAAGGCCATGCCTACTCGAACGTCAACATCCATGTGTTAATGCTTGATCAATGTGGAAATCGATGACCATGCTGCCATCTGACAGATGTCAAAGGGAGCAATTGAGCTGCGTTCCACTAAGGAAGAAGCCCAAAACTGTGTAGAATGCACACAAGCCTAAATGATCAGCCAGTTATACAACAGATAGGCCGAGGCTATTGTTTCCTTTATCCAGCGGCCCAAGGTAGAATTCCTGGCTGTGTTGCTCTTACACAGGATTGCAAATAGGATAAAAAGTGTATCAGACTTTCAGAAGGAGTTAATGACCTTCAGGTGTCTAAAAAACACCCATCTAACATTTACCAGGAGAAGGCCATTATCCTTCTCCTGGCATTGTTCCTTTGGGAACAATGCCAAGCAGACCACCTGGGTTGACATGGACAACTGGCAACACTTTAGACAAAAAGCATAGCTACTCACCTGTAGCAGGTGTTCTCCATGAACAGCAGGAATAAGTCCTCACATATGGGTGATGTAACTGACGGAGCCTTGCATGGAACACTCCCCAGTTAACAAAGGAAGCTTTTTGGAGGTACACCGCATATGCGTGCCTGCCTTGTTGCCATATTCTTCAGTAAAATATCATAGCAGGAGCCAAAGGCAATTTTGCAGAGAGGTGGGAGGGTTGTGAGGACTTAATCTTGCTGTTCATGGAGAACACCTGCTGCAGATGAATAATTATGTTTTCTCCGTGAACAAGCAGGAAATAAATCCTCACATATGGGACTGCCAAGTTACAGGCTACCGGAACCCAAGAAGATGAGCAGCCCAACCGGGGAACGAGAACTGGAAAAGTCAGGAAGCCCCGCTGAGAGACTCATCTAATTCAGTATCCTTAGCCGACATTGACTAGAGGGGAGTTCTTTCATCACCAATGGTTCCAGATCATAAGGTACAGGTTGAAACAGCTGTTGGTCCACTTCATCTTTATTATATAAAAACTCTGTATATTCTTTCCATCTTTTCTTGATCTTTTCAACATCATTCAACATAGATCCTTGAGCATCTTGTAATATTCCAATTTGAGGGTGGAATTTTTTCTTTAACTCTCGTAGCTTTAGGAAAGCCAATCTTGTCCTTCCTCTAATAGTTTCTGCTTCTATTTCCTTGCATGCGTCATTGTAGTACTTTTCCTTACGCAGTCTTGCTGAATGATGGAAATCTCTGAGTTCTGTGATTGCCTCTCTTTCTCCTCTGGCTTTAGCTTCTCTGAGTTTCTGGGCACTTTTCAGAGTTTCTTCCGTCATTCATTTTAGCCGTTTTTGTTTTTTTCACCTTTTGTAGCGACTTCTCACTTTCTTCCAACACAACCTTCTTGATGTCATTCCACAACTCTTCTAGAGTTCTGTCATTTGTATCTAGAGCAGCAAATCGATTTTGCAGGCAATCTTTAAATTGCAGTGGTATATTCTCAAGGTCATATATTGCTACATTCATGACTGGCTTGCTGTTTTTCAACTTTAGCTTGAGCTTGCATACTAGTATTGGTGATCTGTACCACAGTCAGCTCCAGGTTTTGTCTTTGTTGATGCTATAGAGCTTTTCCATTGTTGACTTCCACAGATGTAGTCAGTTTGATTTTTGTACAATCCATTGGGTGAAGTCCATGTGTACGGTCGCCGCTTGTGTTGCTGGAAGGTGTTTGAGATGAATAGATCATTGGTCTTGCAGAATTCTATCAGTCTTTCTCTAGCTTCATTTCTATGGCCAAGTCCATATTTTCCAACCATTTTGCCTTCTTCTTTGTTGCCAAATTTTGCGTTCCAGTCACCCATGACTATCAGCATATCCTGTTTGCACGTTCTGTCAATTTCAGCTTGTTCATAGAACTCATCAATTTCATCCTCTTCTGCGGCTGTTGTTGGGGCATACACTTGAATTTTAGTTGTGCTGATAGGCATTCCTCATAGACGAACAGAAATTAAGGGGCTTGTTTACAAAGCCGCGGTAGTGGTTCGCGATCATTATCGGAGCCGCAGCCCCATTGATTTCAATGGGGCCGCGGCTCCGATAACGATCACGAACCGCTACCGCGGCTTTGTAAACAAGCCCCTAAGTGTTCACTGACTGCATTGTATTTCATTACAATTCTTGCAAGATTCTTCTTAATTATAAATGCAACACCATTTCTTCTTTGTCTTTCATTTCCAGCATAGTAGACCATGTGATTATCTGATGCAAAGTGCCCGATGCCAGTCCATTTCAGTTCGCTGACACCCAACAGATCAAGCTGTACATGTTCTATTTCATTCTTGACTACCTCTAACTTCCAATGGTTCATGCTTTGTATGTTCTATGTCCCAATATGTAAGACATTTTTGCAACTTCTGACTCTCATTTCATGCACAGTTACATCAGCAGTCAGATGTCCCAAGGGCTTTGATCCAACCACTTCATAAATGCTGGCTTTACTCTGAGAATTTCTGAGAAAAAAAAGAAAACATGACCTGGACAGGAATAATGGCATAGTCACCAATATTTGGAAGCACAACCCTTGGCAGTGATGACAGCCTCCAAATGTTTCTTGTAGCTATCTATAAGTTTTGTACATATGTCTACTGGTAGTTTCTCCCACTCTTCAACTGCAATTTGTTCCAGCTCATGAATGTTTACAGGATTCTTTTTTACAATGGCAGATTTCAGCTCTTTCCAAAGGTTCTCCATTAGACTTGAGATCAGGACTCAATGCATTTTAGGTCTGCCCGAATTGTCAATGGGGAAATAGAACATGTGGGTTTACATGAGGTCATCTATGTGCCTTTCTTTTTATAATTATATGGTGGCGGCATAGTTAGGTTTTGATAGTGATTTAATAGAATAATCATTTCCTGGCAATGCCCAGTTTTTATACTATTTCCTTTTTTAATTGGTCTTGTTTTATTTCTTTTGTGTGTCAAATATTTGTGTTTATATAGTACCAAGCCACTTCACGGGCCACTTGTTTTTAGGAAATATTGGACATTAAGGGGTTGAACTGCCAATAATGTTCACCACAACTGTATTAAATGGACCTAGGAAAACCCACAAGATCTAGTTTCTAAATCAAACTGAATGGAATCACACTATTAAGTTCAAAGATTCAATAGTGTTCCTGCTTACATAATAAGTTACCCACCCCTAACCCCAAAACGAAATCTGCTGAAGAACTAAAAACACAACTCTTCGGCATCATGCTATTTTTCCACCCAAGGTATATCAACAGGACTGCTAAGTGAGCTAAATGAACATTATTGCAGTGCTCTATAATTTCTATCCTAATTGGTCAATGAGCTCTACCCACACATAATAAAGAACAAGAACACTAGAGTAAATAAGATGATGTTTCAAAATTCAAAAACTAAATGTATACGTATATTCTGCAGCAATCCAGAGAACATGATGATCTTGTGAGACGTTTCTGAAGTCTTTTTACAAAGCCCAGAAAACGTGTAACAGATATACTGGAGATCCCCTAAGGAAACCCATTGAGGACCAAAGAGATACCATTATGTGATGAAAAAAATATGAGGCCAATGCAGCAGAGCACCATAAGGTTATTCACAAACCTCTGGAAAGATGGCAACATTTCCATAATTATGTTCATAAATCTTATTTACAGTAGCTGAGTTCTCGTTTGGTGTCATGGGAAGCTGTTTGTTAATGTTATATGCCTTCTGTCTTTTTGATATAAAATTCAATAAAGATATTTGAATTAAAAAAAGAAAAGAGTGCCATTGTTGGGAAGTGTATACGGTATGCACCACAGGGGGTGTTAAGATTCCAAATTGCTTGTCTGTTGGTAACCGTAGATGGATATCAGAAATCTCTCTCTTCTTAATATCTACAGTGAGATATAAATTGGTGAAGTTTCTTCTTTCTTGAAACATCATTGCTTCATGGAATAGAACTATAATTTTCTGGATGCTAGGAGTTTTCTAATGCACTTTCTGCTGCCATATGGACAAGAATATTTTTAACTGCTTTAGACAATTGGATTATAGCATATGAACTTATTTTTGGGCTACAATTTATAAACTATTCCCCGTAGTTCGAGTTTCTATAATTTTTTATGAGGAGAGTGCGATAATTTGATTGGTATGTGATAAGTTTGTCTTTAAATTGGCAAACTTCCTCTGGAATTATGGACCTGAACAATGAATATATTAGATTTAGATTTTTGCAATAAGAAGGAACCAAATAAAACAGACTGTCATAAGGAGAGAACTATTAAAGAATGCATCTATATGCCTCGCTTGTAGCATATGCACAGATATTTAAAGGATTAAATATTCAACACAATGTCGATAAATAATTATTATTTATTTAGCTAAGCTTATAGGCTTATTAAATGAGGAGCTATATACCGAACTGCCCAACAATAACCCTAAGGCCCACCAAGCTACTAATGGAATAGCAAAACCAATTTATAGGCAGAAAAATTACTTCAATAGAGTATAATCTTAAAAAAAATCAAATTAAATCTGTGAAGAATAAAAATAAAAAAACCCCTTCCAGTTAATCATGAACATATTAAAGTACATATTTGAAAAAATCCATATAAAGGTTTGCTTCCCATACTGAAATCCCAAACTAAAATAGCCATACATAAGAGGATCTTAGACGAAACAAAACACAAATGTCATTTCAAGCCCATAAATAAATTTTAATAAATTTATCTGACTGTAGCATGTCTTTAAACATTAGTGGAACAGCATAATGCTTCGCTCTAAAGCTTATTAGATCGCATCATGAGCTGTGCCTTGTTTGGTACATGGTACTATAAATGGCTGATTAAGATTGGGACCAAAATACAGGAAATACACTAATATTTACTTTTTCAAATTTGGACTTTGATGCGTTAATCATTAACTGGAAGATTTTCTGATTTGTGCATCTTAACAACAAGCTCTCTTGAAGTTTTTGAAAGTTACACTTTAAGGATGTAAATAATAATAATAACGCAGCTTCCACTTGTGAATTGGTTTTGCTATTCTATTAGTAGCTTGGTGGAGCTTATGGTGACTGTTCGGCAGCTCAGTATATACCTTCTCATTTAATATTTATTGACGTGTTGAATATTTGATCCTTTAAATATCTGTACATATGGCATAAGTGAGACATATAGATGCAACCTTTAACAGGCCTCCCCATATGAAAGCCTGTGTATGTCATGCACTAACTTTGTATGTGCTTTCCTCACATATGAAGTGAGCTGCAGCCACTTCCTGCTTTTCAGGCTGTTACGAACCTTAAGGGTATGTTTACTAAACCGTCTTAACGTAGCAGCGACGACGTTATCGCACGATAATGGCACTTTACTGTGCGAGAAAGCACAGTTACTTACCTGTAACAGGTGATCTCTGGGAACAGCAGGAATAAGTCTTCACATATAGGTTTCGTCGGAACCGACGAAGCCTGCCTGGGAACGCTCCCCAGCGTCCAATCAGAAAGCTTTTGGGAGCATCCCACAGTGCCTGCGTGCTGCCTTCCCGCCTTTCCCACCTGTCTCTCCTCAGTTGAGTTTTAAAGCGGAGACAAAGAGAGAGAGAGAGAGAGAGAGAGAGAGGGAAAGGAAAGAGAGATAGAGAGATACAACTCCTAGGGGAGGTTGGTGGGTTGTGAAGACTTATTCCTGCTGTTCCCAGAGATCACCTATTACAGGTAAGTAACTGTGCTATCTCCAGGAACAAGCAGGAATGAGTCTTCACATATGGGGCCTCCCTAGCTTTAGATGCCAGGGAGAGACCCCAGAAGTTGTGTGTCCCTGGGACAGGGCTGCACTTCCCCACATGGATCTCTGGCATCCCATTAGGGATGGTGGGTAGGAGTTGATTAAGTATGGAACAGGTGTTTGAGAACAGCCTGACCAAACAAGGCATCCCGGCAGGAGTCCTTGTCCAAGCAGTAATGGGCTGTGAAGGTATGAACTGAGGCCCAAGTGGCTGCTCGACAGATGTCATCAATAGACACAGAGGTCAGATGAGCCATTGAGGCTGCCATGGCTCTCACATTGTGAGCTGTGACATGGCCCTCTAGAGAAAGGTTCTTACTCTGATAGGCGAAAGAAATGCACTGGGCAATCCAGTTACCTAGTGTTCTCTTGGAGACTGGTAGTCCCAAGTGAGAAGGATTAAAGGCAACAAAGAGCTGAGAGGACTTTCTATGCTGCTGTGTCCTCTGTAAGTAAAAAGCCAGAGCTCTTTTACAGTCCAGGGTATAAAGATTCCTCTCTGCACTTGATGCATGAGGTCCTGGAAAAAAGACAGATAGGTAGACCACCTGGTTGAGGTGAAAAGGCGAGACCACCTTAGGCATAAAGTGTGGATGAGTCCTAAGGACTACCTTGTCATGATGGAACCTTGTATAAGGTGGATTAGCTACGAGTGCTTGCAATTCACTAATATGACGTGCTGATGTGATTGCAATGAGAAAGATGACCTTCCAAGAAAGGTATTTCAAGGAGGTGGTGGCCAAAGAACCTTTGGCCACCACCTCCTTGAAATACCTTTCTTGGAAGGTATCTTGAAATATCTGGCTCTTGGTCAGCTTATTAAGCCGCCTTTTGAACCAAAAGGCGGCTTAATAAGCTGACCAAGAACCAGATTCAAGTCCCATGCCACCGGAGATGGTCTAATGGGAGGCTTTGTTAAAAGGAGGCCTCTCATGAACCTTGCTACAAGAGGATGAGAGGAAATAGGTTGTCCATTTAGAGGCTTAAGTGAAGCTGAAATAGCACTCAAATGGACCCTTACTGAATTTGTCTTAAGGCCTGCATTAGACAGATGGAGAAGATACTCCAGCAAAGATTCCATAGGTATGACAAGGGGGTTAAGACCCTTCCCAGAACACCAGATGGTAAACCTCTTCCACTTGAAAGCATAAGAACGTCTAGTGGAAGGTTTTCTGGAAGCATAAAGAACATCTTTCACCTGTTGAGAAAGATGAAGATCCTGGAGATCTAGGCCTTCAGCAACCAAGCCCTGAGATGCAGAGACTGGGGATTGGGATGCCATAACTTTCCATCCTCTTGAGATAGGAGATCTGGAGCAGACCCTAACTCCAGGGAGGGAGCTTGAGAGAGATGTAGAAGCAGAGGGTACCACACCTGCCGTGGCCAATGTGGAGCTATGAGAATCATGTGGCCTCTGTCTCTCTGAAATTTGAACAGGGTTTTGGGAATTAGGGGAATGGGTGGAAAGGCATAGAGGAAATCTTGACCCCAGTGAAGGAGGAAAGCATCCCTTGCCTGAGCTCCCTGAGCCGGAGTTCTGGAACAGAACCGGGGAAGTTTGGCATTCCACGGACTTGCAAAGAGGTCTATGTCCGGGGTTCCCCAAATCTGAAAAATCTTGGACACCTGGTCCACATGTAGGGACCACTTGTGTGGAAGCAGAACTCGACTGAGCCTATCTGCCCAAGAGTTTTGAACGCCTGGAAGATAAACTGCCAGAAGATGAATCTGATGCTCTCTGGCGAGGGCCCACAGTCGCAAAACTTCGTTGCAAAGCGACAGAGAGCCAGTTACGCCCTGCTTGTTCACATAGAACATGGCTACCTGATTGTCTGTGTGGATAAGGACTGTCTTGTAGCTGAGCAGGGTGTGGAACACCCGCAGAGCAAGGAAGACTGCTCTGAGTTCCAAGAGACTGATATGTAGACAACTCTCCTGTGGGGGACCAGATGCCCTGGGTGGAGAGGTCTTGCAGATGAGCTCCCCACCCCATTGGAGAAGCATCTGTTGTAAGAGTTGCTTGGGGTAGAGACTGCTGAAAGGGGGACCCCAGCAACAGGTTTTGAGGGGACTTCCACCACTGGAGGGACAAAATGAGGTGACTTGTGTTTGCTATTATGTCTGACAGGCAGTCTAATGCCTGGGTCCATTGGGTGGATAAAGTCCACTGAGCTGCCCTCATGTGAAGTCGAAATACTCCACTATAACACAACGTCAATAGATAAATGAACACTCTGGTGATAGTTATCAAGTGATTATTCAAAAAACAGGTCTTGTAAAAGCATTTAGCTAGAATCAACTGTAGTCTCAGATTCTGATGGCACTCTAAACCACAATCTCTGTGGATAAACAATTGTGCCCCTTTTGCATCAACGACTACTAGTAAGTTGATTTTCCTCTTTTTTACTTTTTTGAAGCAGTGAAAATATCTCACACCTCTATCACCTTGTGTTCTTAAAAATATTAACGCCTTCCTCTGGCGCCCGTTGTAGCGTTTCTCTCCACAAAAGGAGGTTCATCAGGAGAATCTATTAATGCTGCTGCTGCCCACGTCTCTTACTTGCTTAGTAATGTCCAAAAAACGCCGCGCATTACTAAGCAAGTAAGAGACGTGGGCAGCAGCAGCATTAATAGATTCTCCTGATGAACCTCCTTTTGTGGAGAGAAACGCTACAACGGGCGCCAGAGGAAGGCGTTAATATTTTTAAGAACACGAGGTGATAGAGGTGTGAGATATTTTCACTGCTGAGAACAGATTTATTTCAGGTTTAAAGCAAGAAGAAAGTTCAAAGGAGCTAAGATAAGCTGATATGTTTTAATATTTTTAAGAACACGAGGTGATAGAGGTGTGAGATATTTTCACTGCTTCAAAAAAGTAAAAAAAAGAGGAAAATCAACTTACTAGTAGTCGTTGATGCAAAAGGGGCACAATTGTTTATCCACAGAGATTGTGGTTTAGAGTGCCATCAGAGTCTGAGACTACAGTTGATTCTAGCTAAATGCTTTTACAAGACCTGTTTTTTGAATAATCACTTGATAACTATCACCAGAGTGTTCATTTATCTATTGATGTTGTGTTATAGTGGAGTATTTTGATACAGTTTAACTAAGTTATATACTCTGAGTAGACCACTGAAGTAACGTTGCTCATGTGAAGTCGAGCATATTGGAACCACATGCAATGTGGATGCCATGTGGCCTAGCAACTGTAACATCTCTCGAGCAGTTAAGTGGGGCTTCAACTCTGCTTGAGAAGCTAACTGCACCAAGCGAAGGCAACGGGCCTGGGGGAGATAGGCCCTTGCCCTTGTGGTATCCAGCAACGCCCCTATAAACTCCAGGGACTGAGTAGGGGTCAAATTGGATTTTGGGATGTTTATTACCAGCCCTAAATACTGAAGGATACTCATTGTGTAGGTTAGAGAAGTCTTGGCCTCTGACTGAGTGGGTTCTCAAATGAGCCAGTCGTCCAGATAAGGGAAGACGAATATTCCCAGGGTGCGCAGAAATGCAGCTACCACTGCCATGCATTTTGTGAACACCCTTGGTGCAGAGGCCAGACCAAAAGGGAGCACTCTGTATTGATAGTGCTTCTCTTGAAAAAGGAACCAAAGGAACCTTCTGTGAGGTGGATGGATGAGAACATGGGTGTACGCATCCTTGAGATCTAGAGAACAAAGCCAATCCTGACTCTGAAGGTATGGCAGCAGAGTTCCCAGAGAAATCATTTTGAATTTTTCCTTGACTAGGAATCTGTTCAATTCTCTGAGATCTAAGATGGGTCTCTAGCCCCCTGTTTTCTTTGGAATAAGAAAATAGGGGGAGTAGAAACCTGTGCCCTGTTGATGAAGAGGCACTTCCTCTATTGCCCCCTGGGCGAGAAGGGTGGCAACCTCCTGCCCCAACAAGTTGAGGAGGGAGGTTGAAGAATTGAACTGGTGCACTTTTGTAAGAGGGGGCAAGCTTGAAAAATGAAGTTTGTACGCCTCTCTTATGATGGAGAGTGTCCAATGCTCTGCTGTAATTTGCCCCCACCTGGGAGCAAAATGACCTAACCTTCCTGGAATGGTGGAGGGCTCTGGTCCTTCCAGAGCCAGGAAGGCTAGGTTCTCTAGCGGAAAGTCAAAGGCCCTGAGGGGGCTGAGGTTGCTGGGCTGGAGGAGGCCTAGCAGCCTTTGCTTTGCTCTGTTTGGATGATTGCTGACGTTTGGTAGGGAACTGAGTTGCAGAAGATGCCCACTGACCATAAGCAGGATAGAATCTTCCCTTTTTAGAAAAAGGTGCTTTCTTGAACAACCTTTTCTTAGTAGGAGCAGCTGTGGATTTGGATAGTCTATCCAAGGCAGAATATTCAGCATCCATCTGATTGGCTTTTGCTTGCCAATCTTTACCAAACAGGTTTTCACCTGTACAAGGGATATTTCCCAATTCATCTTGAACTCAGATCTCCAAATCAGATGCTTGAAGCCAAGCAATTCTACGTGCACCTATGGCAATAGCTGAGGCTCTGCTTACGCATTCAAAGGAGTCGAAAGCTGCACGGTTGGAGAATTTGGAGATATCTTGGGCATGTTTGAGCCAAGTGAGAAAGTCCTGTTTTTTATCTTTAGAAATGAAAGGACTTAAAGTCTGCAAATGATCAGTGACTTATTTTAAGAACATTCCCATGTAAAGACTATAGGAATTAATTCTCGCAGCAAGCATGGAAGCTTGGAAGACTCTTCTTCCAAAAGCATCCAGGGTTCTACATTCACATCCTGGAGGATTAGAGGCATGTCTTTTGGCACTTCTAATCTTTCTCATAGCAGACTCAACCACAATAGAGTGGTGAGGAAGTTGAGTTTTATGGAAACCAGGACAAGGAGGGACACGATACATGGTATCCAACCTGCGAGAATGAGGGGAGGTGGTCAGAGGTGATTCCCATATCCTCAACATGAGATCATACAGAATCTCATGAATACGCAAGGTAGCTGCCTCCTTAGGAGTTTTAGGATATTGTAAAATATCTAACTCCTTAGCTCTGGGCTCTGTCTCAGGGGCCACCGTGATGGAAAGGCCCCGAGCCACCTCCCTGATGAAGTCTTGAAAAGACAAGTCCTCTGGAGGAGACATCCTTCGTTTAGGAGAGGACTCCTCCTGTGGAAGAAGCATCACTGAATCGACCGATCCTTCAGAGTCCTCAGAGGAATCGAAGTATCGTCTGTCCGGATGCTCTTGCAAAGCCCGATACCCGTACCGACCGGGATCGGTATCGGGAATAACTGGTACCGGGGTATCGGTACCAGAGGGCTTCAGAGGACAGAGTACCGGCATAGCGGACACCGATGCCGATGCTACCGGTACTGGGGTCGGTACCGATGGCAATGCTAGAGCCGGTACCACGGGCGTCGATGCCACAAGGAAAGCTGCCAGACTGCGTTCCATGGACAGAATCCTCTGATCCATCGCCGCCGCCAATGCTTGTAAGTCGGTACCGGTGGAAGGCACCGGTACTCCAGAGCATGGCACCAGGAGATCTGTCGAGGCCATGCCATCGAGATCATCCTGGAACCCCGATGATGATGCTTTAGAGGCCGCCGGGGTAATTTTGCCGGTGCAGAATCCTCGAGGGCAATGCCAGAGGCATCTCGATGCTTGGAAGGAGATCTACCCTTCGAGGACCGGCTGGATTTATGTTTAGTCACCTGAGATCCATGTGAGGAAGAAGCAGCCCTGGAAGACGTCGATGCCACCGAAGCCGCATCAGAGGGAAACAGGGTACTGAGCTTGGCAGCTCGGTTCTGCCAACCCCTTTTAGACATCATAGAACAGGACATACAATCTGTGATGGAATGGTCAGGACCTAAACATTTTAGACACCAGTCATGGGTGTCGGTGACGGAAATGGTACTGCCACATTTTGTGCACTTCTTAAATCCTGAGGCAGGCTTTTCCATGTTAAGGAAAAGAAGTTTTGAGCCTAAGGCCCAAAACGCAAGTGCACCTGAAGAAAAAAGAAACGGAAAAAATGGTTTTTTTTCTTTTTTAGAAGAAGAAAAGACCGGCGGTACCGGTAGAGCGTCGAAGAAGGCAGACGCGACACAAAAGAAATAAAGAAAAATAAAGAAATTCTTCTGTGGTGACAGGAACACGACCTGCTGGCTCTGCGGAAAAAGAAGAACTGAGGAGAGACAGTTGGGAAAGGCGGGAAGGCAGCACGCAGGCGCTGTGGGATGCTCCCAAAAGCTTTCTGAGTGGACGCTGGGGAGCGTTCCCGCGCAGGCTCCGTTGGTACCGACGAAACCCATATGTGAAGACTCATTCCTGCTTGTTCCTGGAGATCGTCATGTATCACGCGATAATGTCTGTGGAGGCGTTAATTGCGCAGAGGGTGGAGTAAGGCTTCCCAGAGGGCGAAGTAAGGTTCCCCAGGGGCGGAGAGAAGGGGTCAATGGGCGGAGAGTGGATCCATGCATACTAACGCCGTGAAATGAAGCTCTGAAAATTAGTGCCAGTGAAAACCTTGCGCTAGGCACATTTGCAGGACAGAGAAACCATTTCAGTCAGCAATGTACAGCAAAGGCAGGGAGACCTTGAAAAGTGATAGTAGTGATACATGTGCAGCAACCAAAAAGGCACAAACCATAAATAATGACCAGTACCAAAATTGAAATCCAAAACATCGAGCTGGCCAATAGAACAAATAATGACAAGCGGTAATGAATACAACCTATAAAGAAGAAAAAGGACGAGTGCACATTTGGAAGGGTCAGTTCACAGTCCCCCACAAAGTGAATGTGCCAACACAGAAATAGTGCTGATGAGGGTTTTCTGTGGTGTGCATGGGGTAGCTTGCCTTTGTGGCTTACGCATGTGTAGCAACAGCAGAGTAGGCATGTGGGAAAGGGCACTATGGTGATGGTGTAACTGGGGTACAGGGGGGTGCAGGTGGCACATGCAGTGGGCCAGCTGGGGCACAGTGTGGACTAGGCAGATGCCTAACTGGCACATAGGAATTCAGAAAATGAAAAGCAGCATTACAGCAACTGACCAGGGTCCAATATGGCTACGAGTGTGCATCCCACAGTGTCCCAGGGGATAGCACCCAGCAGGTACCCCCAAGGGCACAAAACATTGGCAGGTGGTGCTGGGGGGATGTGCTGATGTCCATGTCAGCACCCCTACCCCAGACCCCACACCATAGGCACCCGCCTAGCAGCACATTGGATGGCATGGGACTACGCACCACCGGCAGAAGGGCATGTCAGCATGGTGGTGGAGGGGGTGCTGGCACCGGAGAAGGCAGTGGCAGCTGCCCACAGCAGAGCAAGGCCAAGCCCTGTACAGGTGGGTGGCGTGCAGTGCAACAGATAAGGTCTGTCTGAGGAACAGTCATGGGATCCCCAGGGAACAACCTGCCTCTGTGGTAACAGTGTGGTGCAGTACACACAGCCAGTGTGCCCAAAGGCAGAAGGTCACAGGTTCATGTCCCAGCTGGGGCCCCTGCAGACCATGCCCCACTATTTTACCCTACAGTGTGCAGACACCATAAACATGTCCACTGCCTAGAGCAGAGGTTCCCAACCCCAGTCCTGGAGGTGCAAACACCATTCAGGTTGTCAGGATGTTCCTAAGAAATATCCATGAGATGCATTTACATGCACTGCCCCCATTGTATGCAAATGTATCCATGCATATTCATTAGCGACATCCAGGTAACCGGAATCGTGTTTGGCCCACCAGGACTGGAGTCTGGACCCACTGCACCAGAACTGCGGCCAACAGATGCACAAACACCCACACCCACGGGCATCACTATACAAAGCCTCATGGAGAGTCAGGCTGTTGGGCCGTGTGAGGAGCATCAGCTACCACCACCTGCACCTGTATACCTTAGCAATGCGGTTAGATCCATGGAAACACGTTCCATATATGTATCAAAAGCTTGCTATGATTAATGTGAGATCACAAAACCTAACTTAAAACAATTTTGTAAAATAGATTCATCATACCAACCTTTCTGATATCTGTGAAGTGTGCTGCATATGTGTTTACAAAACTGTCTACCACCCTGGACAGTGACCCTAATAGTATTGCGTACCTTTGCACTGCCTGCACAGTGCCCAGGACTGGTGTGGCGGCCAGGGCTGGCAGCCACCTCTACCGTTGCACAATGCAGAAATAGGTGTTGGAGTGTGTATAAGTCTATCCAGTGTTTTGCGGATGCCTACACCTTACTGAGCCCACAATGCTTGCACAGTTTCCAGCGTTAGCCTGCCATTGCGCATAATGAGGGCCAAGGTATTGCGGGTATGGGCTGGACAGGGCGGTCTGGGAAGGATGCATGTGTGCAGAGCATAGGGCAATAGCTGGGATATTGTAGTGCGCATCCACCACCTGCAAGGACACTGGCCACAGCATGTCATGCTGGGAGGTCAGTCCCACTCTGACTGAGTAGTGACCACAGCATGTCCTGGTTCCCACATAATGCTATACACACAGTTTCTGTACGTGATATTTCTGGGTTCCCATTTCTGGGGCCCAATCACTAACAAACCTGCTTGGTGTGTGTGCCAGATCCCACGCCTGGGTGCACAGTGTTCCCTTCAGAACATGCACTATGTATGTACTAGCAGACTGTCTGCAGTTAGCATGTGTATGGCTGCAACACCTTGCAGGATGCAGCAGGTGCACACTGACTGCCCTCTTCTGGCGCATGTCAGAATGTAGTGGGGGCAGCTGAGCTGACCAGGCACACTGCCAGTGGTCCAGTTTCATGTGCAGATCTTCATCTGCAATCCGTTCACCAGTTGGCGGGGGTTGCTGGTCCCACAGTCTGTCATCATGTACCTCAACTGGCCCTATTGCAAACAGTGATAGTGTGTGTCTGTTGTTCGCAGATCATGTTCCCTACCCTGACCCACAGAGGGCAGGCTTGCTACGTATATCTTCGTCATGTGAGTCCAGACACACCCCTGCTCCAAAAACAGGTGTCCATGGCAACCTCACTGAATATACATTATGTGGCGAGCATCATGGTCCACACAGGCTACATATTACTGGCAAATAGAAATGGACATAGAAAACGTCCAAGGCTGTCTGCATAGAATACCGCAAACACTGGCAGTGATGGTGAATTGCAGCAAAACCTACCACAAACAACCCGGGTACTGTGGACCTGATGCTGTCCAAATAACTTTACCCTCAGGGTGAGCACAGAACATGCACAATGGCATGGTCAGTAGGCACACTGTGCCAGTAACACGCATGGTCAGTCCCCCTACCCATTTGATGTGCTGCAGAGGTGCAAACCCCATCTGGTGAGCAGATGTAGACTGCTGTTCTGCATGTGAATTGCATCATAGATACTCTTGGTGCTAACCTATTCTGGCAGCCACACCAGACAGTGTGTCTGGTGACCTGCACTAGCTCAGTAGCTAGCCATAGGTTAGCTACAACCAATAGTGATGTAGGACAATGGCTAATATAATGACCTCAGTGGGAGAGGTCATGGGTTCAATACCCCAGTGGGCCTGTATATTGATGTATCTGGATGGATATGATATTATCATTACATCAGAGTCTTTTACCACATGAAAAAATTTTAAGTGTGGCAAGTTGCATGCAGTGGGTATGTTGGAAGAGTGGTGTGGGCTGCAGGTTGCTAGATTAGCTGGTGAGCTATATACAAAGTGCGTCCATCAGTAAAACTGTATGAGGAAACGGCCATTTATGCCTATAACAGTCTGACATAGATCTGAAATCAGTGTGCACACTCAGCTCAGTTGTCCAAACTAAGGTGCCCTGTAAAGTGCCATAGTAGCTGTGTCCATACACTATCCCGGTAAGCAGAGCAGAAAGTGTGTGCAGATGACCTGGTGTAGCTGTGTAGCCAGGCATTGAAATGTTAAAAGGCATAGCACACTGGTTAATACAATGCCTTCACAGCCAGTGGTGATGGGTTTGAGACCCCAGTGCGCCAACATCAAGATAAACGCCTAAGACGTATATCGTGGTAAGAAGAGTCAGACACATCTCTGCAATGTGTGTCTGCAGCATAATCTTTTCACTGTAGCCGTGTACCCCAAGGTGCCTCACAGCATGGCATGGCAGGAAGTGTGTCACAAGATGCCCTATGAAGTGGCCTGGACAAAGGGCAGAAAGCCTGCAGTGCCGCGTATCTTGGTGGTGCCACCATTTGTCGTGTACCAGCCGTGGCATGGGCACATAGCTAGCACGCTGTAGTGATGCGCGGCAGCATGCGTTGATGTGTGGCAGTGTGCATGCGCGCATATGCAACGTGCATGCATGCGTCAGCAAGGCATCGGAGAAAATGGCGACGCGGTCAAGGAAACCTGCCTTCACCCGTCGGGAGCTGCAACACCTTGCAGGATTAATCTGCGCTAGGCAGCACAAATTATTCCCCGGCTCCTGCAAACGCCAGGACCTCTGCCACGTCAGGAGGGCATGGGAGCGCGTCACGAGGCGGTACAATCGTCTTGCCGACTACCCATGTGAGGTAAGTGTATGGGGACAGGTCACACAATGCAAGTTGTGCAACACATTATCCAGCAATGAACACACATCATATATGTACAACATGGTAGAGACACCAGTCTTTGGGCCATCCAGTGCTGAATGTAGCTGTGTATGCTGCTGTGTCTAGGTATGCCCTATCCCCAGGAGGCTAAGAACCTGATCAGAGGTCCAGTTGTCAGCCTGGTGTTATGGTACCTGCTGCTGTTGATGCATTAAAATCCACCCTAACCCCAGGAGCACTTAAATCTTCCTAAAGAGGTCTGGTAAACAGCATACTGACATGGTAGGTTCTGCAGTTGCAGGTTCACAGATCTGCCCTACCCCCAGGAGTCCTGAGACCTGATCACACAGGTGTGTAATAAATCCAGATATTGTGGTAGTTTATGCAGGGTCAGGTCACACATCTGTCCTACCCCCAGGAGGCCCAGCCCTGATTACACAGGTCTGTAATAAATCCTGTTAGTATGGTAGTGTATGCAGTTGCAGGCTCACACATCTGCCCACCCCCAGGAGTCCTGTGACCTGATCAAAGTGGTCTGTTATCCATCCTGGTGGTATAGTCGTTTATGCATTTGCAAGTTAAAACATCTTCCCTACCCCCAGGGGGCCTGAGACCTGATCAAAATGGTCTGTCAGTCACCCTAGTGTTATGGTATGTGCTGCTGTTGATATGTTCTGATCCACCCTAACCCCAGGAGTCCTGAGACCTGACCAAAGTGATCTGTCAGTCACCCTGGTGTTATGGTCTTTGTTGCTGTTGATGTGTTCTAATCCACCCTAACCCCAGAAGTCCTGAGACCTGATAAAAGTAGTCTATTATCCATCTGGTGGTATGGTCATTTATGCATTTGCAGGTTAAAACATCTGCCCTACACCCAGGGGGCCTGAGACCTGATCAAAGTGGTCTGTCAGTCACCCTGGTGTTTTGGTATATGCTGCTGTTAATGTGTTCTAATCCACCCTACCCCCAGGAGACCTGAGAACTGACTACAAAGTTCTGTATGAAATCCAGAAATTGTGGTAGGTTATGCAGGGTCAGGTCACACATCTGCCCTATTCCCAGGAGGCCCAGACCTGATTACACAGGTCTATTATGGATCCTGATGGTATGGTAGGTGCAGCTGTGGTTGTATTCCAATCCACCCCACCCCCAGGAGCCGAGACCTGATTAAAAAGGTCTGTAATAAATCCAGATATTATGGTAGTGTATGCAGTTTCAGGTCACACATCTGCCCTATTCCCAGGAGGCCCAGACCTGATTACACAGGTCTATTATGGATCCTGATGGCATGGTAGGTGCAGCTGTGGCTTATTCCAATCCACCCCACCCCCAGGAGCCCTGAGACCTGATTACAAAGGTCTGTAATAAATCCAGATATTATGGTAGTGTATGCAGTTTCAGGTCACACATCTGCCCTCTCCCCAGGAGGCCCGTACCTGATCACAGAGAACCATTATAGATGCTGGTGTTAGAGTACCTGCACCTGTTGGGGTTTCACAGCTCTGCCCTAACTCCAGGAGGGCCCAGACCAGATCACAGATGTTACTAGCTCAGCTAGGTGTGGTGGGCCATGCTCCTGTTGCAGTCGCCCACAACTGCCCTATTCACAGGAGGCCTTAGTCATGACCACAGAGGTATAGTAGAAAGCCTAGTGTCATGGTAGTGGTGCCTGGTGATGTGTTCAGGGACACCCACCTCCTGCTCTATCTCAGAACACATCACCCATGTGTTGTAAGAATAGCATGGTGCCATGGCGGGTGTGTCGGATGATGTGAGTAGGTCAGGCAAACACACAGGTGTGTGCCGGACCACACAGGGAGTTAGGGAACACCTCCCCTAGACACCAGCATGGCCAAACCACACATGGCATGGTGCTACCATGTCATGCAAGGAGAGTGTAGGAACAGGGTATGGGGGTCCGGGGGATTACGCACAGTACATATAGGTGGCACCTCACACATACCCAGACCCACAGCCACACATGCAGGGTGCGCTGGCAACAGGTAGTAGAGGACACAGTGGTCAGAGCAGCAGCACACTGCTGCTCACAGAGATGTGTGATATGCGGTGGGCACCCACCAGAGATATCTGGCCCCTAATGCTCCCACCCATTGCTTCCCCCCCCTCGGTAGAGGGTCTACGGAAAAAGGGTCAGGAGTTGCGGCTGCATTGCCTGGAGGTCCTTGCCCGCCTCCAAAGGAGGGCGCTGGAGCAAAGTGGCAGTGAGTGTTGCGGCCTGTGCAGCGCAGTACAGCATGTCACAGTGGCCCAACAGCCTGTGGGAGGCCAAACTATGTACATGTGGCATGTGACTCACATGATGGTGTGCTAATGACTGTCTTCCCCCACAGAGGATGCTGCTGCTGCTGGTGAGGGCCCATCTACATCGGCGCACCCCCAGAACATGCCCCACAGCGCCAGTCCAGCCAGAGGAGGAGGAGGTGGTGGTGGTGGCAGAGGGCGAAGAGGACAACATGGAGGGGGTGGAGGGTGGGGTGGGTGAGTTGTATGCGGCAGGGGGTGAGGAGGATGAGGCAGCGGAGGAGGAGAGCGGGGAGGGGGCGAGAGAGAGGAGAGGGGGAGGGGGGTGTGGAAGGGGGGAGGATAGCTGTGGGTGGGAGGGGACACAGGACAGCACAGGGCACTGTGGGTCCCTTCCAGTTGCCACATCTGTGCGGCGATGGTGTCTTTCTGGGAGTAGCATCCCCGCCCATTGCCACAGACAGGACCCACGCTCATGCCACCATACAAACACCGGGCACCTGGCGTGGATGTAGTGGCAGGTGTGTGCGGGACCTGTATGTGGCAGAGGGGGGTGTGCTGCAATGCCAGCGTACCCAGGACCGCACCATCTGGTGGCTGGCAGGTGCCATTCAGTGGTTGGCTGCCGAGATGCACATGCAGCATGCAGCTGCTATGGGTGGTGCATCTCGACAGCCATCCCCTGATGGGCGTCCCTGGAGTGTTTAAGGGGCATGGGGCGCCCAGACACGTGCCCTGTGCTGTCCTGTCAACCGGGACAGAACATGGGGTGTTCTGTAAATATTTGCCAATGTAAATTTGTAAATAAACATGTTTGTACGTACGGCACAATGGTCATGAGTTCCCCTTACTGACAGACTGTGGACGTGAGCATGGGATATGTGCGTAGATCCCTATGTGTATGCGTGGTAGACATAGGTAACATACATGGACCGTCTCCACACACAGGTGTGGGGGCTGCCCATGTGCGTAGATGTCTGTGTCCCCTGGTGCCCCTGTGATATCCCGACGTACAGTGTGTCCCAACAGCTGTGGTCACATGCATGCTGCCTGTGATGTGTAGGCTGCATATCTGATGCACCATGCTCGTGGGGCAATAGGGGAAAGGCTAGCAGCAGGGATGTGGCAGGAAGGGTAAGAGGGACTGCTGTACCCAGGAGCTGCACAGGGGGATAGCTGGTGAGGGCGAGACAGGTCGATGCAGGTCCCAAGGATGAGCGGTGGGGAACTACAAGCGCTGGGGAAGAGTGATCAGTTGACTGTAGCAAGCTACCTTTGTCTGGCTGTGCCACATGCAAGCCTATGTGGGTAGACAGCCACATAGGCCCTGGTGTGGGCAGGGAGGATGGTCACATGTATGTATAATAATGGAGGGCATATGGGGTGGGAGAGGGTGACAGATCCTTACAACAGACATGTACCACTGTGAACATCTTGCAGGGCAACGGGTGAGGTTGGGTATACCCCCATGCATAGGTAGGAGAGTGACCACCTGGCACAGTCCATGGCACACAGGACAAGGTGTAACCTATGTGCGTTGATTGGTGGCAGTGCAGACACCACACCCCTGAGGGATATGGGTAGGCACATGTGGGCAGGGTAACAACATGGGGTGCAGGGTACTCAGGGGATCACAGTGCCACACATTGGAAACAAGCACATAGGTAGTAATAGGTTGTGATGTCTTCATTTACAATGTTCACATCCTCCGTGGCCAGCCAAGGCCCACCCCACCCCTCTGTCCCGGGACTGCTGGTGCCGCCTCTGGTGCTGGTGCTGGCTGCTGTGTACGGGCAGCCATGGCCTCCTGGGCATCCGCAATACGGAGTAGCGCCCCTTCCATTGTGTCCGCTGTGGCCCGCAGCTGGTGGATCTCCTGGTGAATGGCCAAGAGGGCATGACGAGTGCCTGTGGGTGGGACACAAGGTGATGTGTGAGACACCTGTTACAACCCCCACTGTGACACATGCACATGTCAGGCATATCCCACCAGACCAGTCTGCAGAAAAAGCATGCACGTGACAACTAGCAACGCATGATCATGTGTACATCTGTGTGTTCCATGAGCCATTCTCATGCCAGGAAAGGGTCCTGATGAGGGGTCATGTGAATCACAGATCTCACACATGGTACAGTGTCGCAGTTCAATGTGTCAAGGCATGATCTGCGCACTGGTTGTATGACATAAGCCAGATGACGTGGGGAGTCACGGCACACACATACATAGATCTGGAGGGCCCTGTTTTCTATAACACTGGCACATGGTACAGATTACGGTGACAAGCTATGCTAGGTACCAATATCCATGGTGAGGGGTCAGTCAAGTAAGCTGTCTAGATTACCTGGGTTAGGTTTTTACCGCTGTGTGTTTCCTTGGGGTATATGGCCGTGAACAGTGTGCGTATGTCTGAGCTCCTCAACATGCTGACACTTGACAAGTGTGACATAGTGGGTCCTTCTAGCCCGTTTAATGAAGCTAAAAAGCCAGGAACAAAAGTAGAGCTGAGCTGTAAACAGAAGCACATGGCTACTGGTTACCGTGGGAACCAAGCAGAAAGGCAAGAGAAACGCCGGTGCTATCATTCAAGGGGTGAATCACAAGGTAATGCAGGACACCTGTTAGGGGGTGGAGTTGAGCACGGCCCCAGAATTCACCCTATTAAAGAAACTGCAGTGGAACTTATGGAGGTAGGCAGAGAAGGAAGTAATGAAGAGTTGGCTGAAGAAGCAGGAAGTGAGGCATATGAGCTGGAGAGAGAAGCTATTGAGAGCTACACTGAAGACAGCTATGCCCAGAGTAAGCCAGAGTCTCTATGGAAAGGAGAGACAGATTCCTTCTTGAGGAGAAAGAAAGAAACCCTGAGGACAGGATATAACAAGGGCAAAGGAGATTGTCTGCAATATCCTGGGGAGCACGGGAGAGACAGAAAGCCTAGGAGGCAAGTGAAATGCTATGAGCAGGGCTTAGGTTGGGAACCTACAGCTATTCAAAAGCACTAGAGAAAACCTCCACCAGTAAGGCTGAAAGGTAAGCCAAAAGGCTTGAATATACTTAATTACAGTGACTGTTTGTACCCAGAGGGGTGGTGCTGGGAAAAGAATACTGGGCCTGATAATCTGTGTGAAAGCCAGTTTTTAACCCAAGCATATCGTGTAAAGCCCGGAGCAATAAGAAAGGGCGTGGCACCAGCAGTGCCGGTTCAAACATTTCCTTATGACCAGGAGGAATTGATGGACTGTGAACCAGAGTGTATTGATACTGGAGAAGATATAGATATAATGGACTGTACATTATCTCTGGCCAATGGAATAGTTTCATTGCGTTGAAAGCCTGCTTGAAAAGAGAGTACAGCACAGTTAGCACGTGGAAACAGAGAGCTGTGAGGAAACAGCGTGGCTTTGTTTGAATGTTTGTTTTCACCTTGGTTAATGCTGAAGAAAGCCTTTTTCTGTTAAGGAACTTTTGTTTGTCCAAATACCAGTAAATACCTGGATTGTGTTTTCTGTTCATGGTAAAATCCACCCCGGGAGGGGAAATAAAATCCTTTGGTTGCTTAACCACTTTTTCCACAACTGCTCCTTATTGATTTGGTGCAAAGACTACATTTCCCAAGGGGCATTGCTCCAGGATCTGTAAAACAGCTATTTCAATAGGGAAAAACCCACTCCCTTAACCTCTACTCGGGGGTTTAAAGAGAGCTGGTGACACAAGCCATGCTACAATAGGGGGGAACGCACATGGCACAGATCCCCCCCAACATAATAGACGATCTGCTATGTTAACAACATATTGTGGTGCACATGCAATCTCATTGTGGATGTTACGTCAACCCCCATGGGGATTGTTGTGTATGCTGTTACCCATCTTCAGCATCGTGCCTTGCTGACGCACTGTGGGCCCACAGCTCCACCAGGATCATAGCCATGCTGGTGGGAGGGGTGGCTGATGTCCCTGGCGCCTGCACAGTGTGTGACTCCCCTCCATCTCCGGACCCTCTACACCATGTGAGTTGCTGCTAGTGGCCCCCACTGAAGCGTTGACATCCAGTGGCGTGTCCTCTGCCTCGGGCAGCACATTGTCTCCTGTTGTGTCCTCACCATTGCTGGTGGTGTCCCTGTACATTGCGGCCTCTGGCCCCTCAGCATCCTGAGGCCCTGCCACATCTTCCTCCTCATGTGCCTCCATGGTCTGGTAGTCACCTGGGGTGTGGAAAAAGGTACACAGCACAGATGAGTTTGCACAGCGCACCTATGTACACCTGTGTAGTACATCCCCACCAAACTCAATGTGTTGTCCGCCTGTGCCTGATGTTGGTGCGCCTACAATGGGGACAGCACATATGCCTACAGTGTGCTGTGCCTGGCAGGGGGTGGGGAGCAGCCTCATTCCCTGGTGTAGCTGTGCCACATGGGATGCGGTGTGTGGGGGATGGTGTGCTGAGTGCCGCGCCCCCTATCTGCAGTATCAGGTATGGACTGGCCGCCCGACCTTGGATGTGGCCTCAGCAATACATGTGGCCGTGGTGCATGTGGGAGCCCTGAGTGGGATTGTGTGCCATCATTGTGTGTGTGAGCGATGTGCTTGCATTGCCCTGAGTGGTATGCATGTTAGGTGTTGCAGGATGTGTCCGTGTCAGCCAGACATGTGTGGGGGCCCTCCGCTTTGCAAGACACTGTGCGATGTGGGTGGACAGCTATCCCATACTCCGTGGGTATGGTGGGGTGTCACGGGGGATGGGTGGAGCACTGCTGTGCATGGGGTTGCACCGTGTGTGGGGGTATGGGAATGTGTCTGTGGCACTGCGGGACGTGTATAAGGGCTGATCCCAGGTGATGTGGGATTTGTGCTATGTGCAGTTGGTACAGGTGTGGCAATGTGCACACCAATGTCTGGTGAGGATGGGTGGGGGATCCCCACCGTATGTGGGCCCCGACAGAGTGTTAAGCGTGTGACATGTGTGTGATGTGTTTGCTGGTGTTTGTTTGCATCTATGTCATCATCCCCGTGTGTTAGACCCTTCCCTGTCAGAGGTCTGGAATATGTCCCTGGATAGGTAAGAGCATACAGACGTTATATGTGTTTTGGTGGTGAGTGTGGGTACCCCCAGGCCAATGTGTTCTGGGCTAGTTGTATGTCCCTTATGTATGTCTCCCCCTGTCACAATGTGATGGGTGACTGGCTGCAGGGGTATGATAAATGGTTGTGACCTATATGCCAGGTACTATGTTAGCAAGTAGACTTCAGGGGGACAGAGACATCAGGCTGATAATAACGAACACACCCCAAAAGGAGTAGGCACAAATAAACAAATCAATATAAACCCTCATAAGCCATATGTGAGGAGGGAATGCTAGACCAATCTGGGTAGGATAACTCCAGTAGTGGGGGAAACAGACCTCAGTTAGTCTCCCAAACACAAATCCTTAGGAGGATGGGTACCTCGAAGGGCGGAAACGCCCTGTAATCGCATGAACTCTGCATACATCAGTGGCCAAAATCACCTATATGAAAAGGCCAGAGGGTCCAGCAGCACATCACAGCACTAGAGAGCACCAATGTAATAGTAATACAAGGAGTTTATCTGAATAGTGGCAAATGATATTCCAATGGGGCTCTTTACTGTTAGATTGCTGCACATGTATGCAGTGATCCTCTTTGATTACAGTGGGACATCATTAGCCACTCCACAGATAGGTGTTTTAGATGACTATTACATTGCTGATCTATAGTGCTGTGAATTGTTGCTGTGCAGTTTCACCCTCTGGGCTTTGCATGGAGGTTTTATGGACCATTGATGAATGCAGTGTTCAATCAGATATGGGCCATGTCTGCCACACCCCCTGCTTCTCCACAGCTCGACTATGTTCAGGACTGTGTCTATCATGCACACAGACCCAGGTACCTGTCACACACACCCTGTACCTACCCTGCCATGTGCTGCTGTGTCATCACCCCACAGTTGCCTGTGGTAGGGCACGCATGCTCTCAGGACATGTTCCCCCACCAATCCCTCCATGTGCTGCATGTGCTTGGGCGTGCCCTGTACATGTGCAGGATATCTACTACTACTACTACTAAGCATTTATAAGGCGCTACAGGCGCACCCAGCGCTGTAAAACTGAAAATACACAAAGACAGTCCCTGCTCAATGGAGCTTACAATCTAAAAAGACAAAGCAATAAAAGGTGTAAGGAAAAGTTAGGAACAAGAGCAAAGAGACAAGAGCAGGAGAGACAGGACAAAGGAAAGAGGTAGGAACAAGTGTGAGAGGAAGATAGAAAGGTGATATAACAGAGGGGAAGGAAGGAGAACAGCAAACTCATGAGCCAAAGGCAGAGGCGAAAAGATGAGATTTTAACTTGAGTTTGAAGAGGGGCAAAGAAGATGCCTGACGTATAGACAAAGGACGTTTATTCCAAGGGTAAGGAGCAGCAGGGTGAGAGGTGCCAACATATCTGCCCGTGGATGGGCGGTGTCCAGCACTTCTGGCAGTCCATGCAGGTATATGGGGCCCAGATGGTCTGCAAGCTCCTGCTCCAGGGGTGTGACGGTTGGGGCGAAGGGGGCACCCCCACCGGTGCCTATGGCATGTTGCCTCTCCGCCACCATGTGTGCTCGAACACCACGCTTAATGTCATTGAATCTCTTTCTCAGGCTGTCCAGGTCCCTGGTTGGTCCCCCTGCCTCGGCTACGGCCTCCTGCACCTCCTCCCACATGTGTATACGTGTGGCCACAGTGGTGCTATTGCTCAGCCGGCCATAGAGCACCTCATACCGCTCCAACACACTGGCCAGCAGGATGTGGTTTTCTCGCTAACTGAATCTCACAGCCCTCCTCCGTTCCTCAGCTGGCACCGGTATACGCCTCCATTTGGCACTGGGTGGCCCCTGGGTGGGCTGCAACACACCCGAAGGGCCTGCAGCCACCACCACAGGCCCAACACTCCCTGCCGGCTCTGGGTCCTGCTGAACAGGTGCCCCCCCTCCTCCCATGTCCTGTCGCTCCATCTCCCTGCCCTCTGTGCCCTCTCCCTCCCTGTCACACATCCCAGCCCCTCGGCTCCTCTGCTCCACCTCACGCCTGCTCTTCGCCTCCCCTTCTCTCCCTGTTGCCTGCTCCACAACTCCGCTCCTGTCTTTCTCTCCTGCTCCTCACCTCCCAGCCTCTCTCTTGCCTGCTTTGCAACACACCTCTCCACACCAAACCTGCCTCTGACACTCTCCACCACCACTCACCAACCCAGCCACACCCCACACCAAATCTGCTTCTGACACTCTCCTTGCTTCACCAACAACCAACAGCGCAAGCCTTCTCTCCCCTCGCCTACACAAACCCCTCAACGTGTACCAGGTGTGCATGTGTATTTATAGGTTTTTTTATGCTGAGTGGGTTGTGCATGCGCAGTGGCGCGAGCGCATCCGCTGCGTGCGTTGCGCATGTACCGCAAAGACACAGGTGTGTGTGCGAGACACATTCCACATGCGCTGTGCGTGAGACATGCGCATGTGCTGTGTGCCGTTACGCGCATGCGCCAAGCCTCACACTCACGCACAGTGCATGCGTAACATGGTGTCCCGCACATGCATCTTCTGCGTCTCTGCTTCGCATGCGCAACACATGCAGCTGACATGCTCATGCTACTGTGCATGCGCAACGCGCGCAGCGTAAAAAAACCCATAAATACACATGCACACCCGGTACACATTGAGGGGTTTGTGTAGGCGAGGGAGAGAAGGCGTGCGCTGTTGGTGAAGCAAGGAGAGTGTCAGAAGCAGGTTTGGTGTGGAGAGTAGCTGGGTTGGTGAGTGGTGGTGGGGTTGTGTGGCTGGATTGGTGTGTGGAGAGGGAGGTGAATGGCAGGGTTGGTGAGGGGTTGGTGAGGTGAGTGTCTGAGCGAGTTGGAGGAGTTGAGGGGGTGGAGTTTATGGCAGGCTTTGTGGTTGCTGCATATGCAGTGGGAGGTGAGCAGGGGCTGCAGTTGCCTGACAAGGGTGATGGTGTCCATGGGGTTGAGGCACAGGGCATGGGTTTAGTCCCGCTGCAACACAGACCTGCAGCTGTGGGCGCAGGCCAGGCAGGGGCTGTGCCGGCATGGCGCAGGAGGCATGCGGAGTTGCAGGCTCGCCAGCCTCGCCTCTACAGGCCCAGGGCCCAGCTCCAGGGCATGCGTAAGGACCAGGTCATCTCCCTCTACCGCCTGAGCATGGGGGCTATTAGGGAGCTCTATGAGGATCTACGACCTGACCTCGAGCCCCTGACTGGTTGGTCACATGCCATACCGGGTTTGGTCAAGCTCCTTGGTACCCTACATATCTTTGCCTCTGGCTGTTTCCAGTCATCTGTGGCCGCAGTGGTGGCATGAGCCGCCCCACCTTCTCACGCTGTCTTCACCAGGTACTGCGTGCCATGATCAGCCGGGTGGGGAATTACATTTATTTATTTTATTTTATTTTATTTATTTAGCTGTATTTATATCCAGCTTTTCACCGGGTCAAAGCGGTCAATTGAGAGATACATTTAACACAAGGGGATATGAAACACATACGCTAATACTTACAGGGAACATGGGCAATGGAGGGTTAAGTGGCTTGCCCAAGACCACAAGGAGTGCCTATAGGACTAGAAATCCCAGTTCCTCCGGCCTGAGATTGCTGTCCCCAGGTGGGACTTGAACCCCCGGCTCTCCAGCCTGAAGTACCTTGTCCTAACCACATTCCCATTCCCAACACTAGGCAACAGTGGGGGACCCTGAACCAGGCCTTTGAGGCATTTGCCGGGATACCACAGGTGATGGGAGCTATTGATTTCACACATGTTGCCCTGGTCCCGCGAGAGACAGGGAGGTAGTGTTCCGCAACCGCAAACACTACCATTCCCTGAATGTTCAAGTTGTATGTGATGCAAATATGCATATTCTGAATGTGGTCCTTAGGTTTGCAGGGTCCACCCAAGACTTCTATATCCTGCATCACTCGGCACTATTCAGACAATTTGAGGCAGGCCAGTATGAGGACTGTATACTGCTGGGTGTGTATTTCTCATCTCTGACATGCACATGGTGATCCTCTGACTAACCGTATGTGCACATGTCTGTCTTTGAGGTGTATCCCTAGTTGTGTGTGTGTCTCATCTGTCTGTGTGTGATCTAACGTTGAGGGGGGGGGGGGGAGTGTCCTCCAGCTCTACCTTGCTATGGTGCTGTGTGTTGATGGTAGAATGGACGCTAGCATTTGTGTCCTGGTTACAGATTATGTTGATTGCAATCTTTATACCTACCCCTTGTTTTGTGTGTCATAACTTCACACGCTGATGCATAGTTGTGGTGTCCCATCATGTGATGTCATATGTTTCTGTCAGGATGTTTTCTGCGTTTGGTTTGCACATACATACTTGTGTCCATTTGGGTGGACTGAGCTCCTGCTTTAACGTTCCACATTTCTTTCTGCAGGTGATTCAGGATATGGGTGTCGCCCCTGGTTGCTGACCCCTGTGCATCAACCATGGACACGTGCAGAGAGGAGTTACAATGAGGCCCATGCCTCCAGCCGCTCCATCATAGAGCGCACTTTTGGCGTTTTAAAGAGTCGCTTCAGGTGTCTGGATAAGACAGGCGGGGCCTTACAATACAAACCACAGACTGTGGCAGAGATCATTATAGCCTGTTGCATCCTGCACAACATTGCTCTCAGGCACCATATCCCTGTCCAAATTAATGAGGATCTGGAGGATGATCCTACGTGCCCTCCTGTACGTGGCCGTGGTGACACACGTAAGGGCACAGCAGTCAGGCGGCAGGTGATTGAGGAGGCCTTCTCATGTAAGTACTGCATATGTTGCCACATACATTTGTTTAGATATGTGGATATGTGTGTACTACTACTATTAGTGAACATTTGTATCCCAATAGCAGTAAGATGCAACACTGCACTGACATATAACATACACTGTCTGGCCATCCAAGCTTACAATCTAGTCATGACTGAAACGCAGAAGATGTGGGCGGGGCACAACAGTGGGTGGAGGTGGATTATGTGTGTCAGGATTAGTAGGCTTGGGGGAGGTGGTAAGCTGACACATGATTTGTGGCTGATTGGGAAAAGGGCTGCTTTACAGCCACGGGTAGTTAGTTTGAGGCTTTGGGTGCAGCAAGGTGAAAGGCGTGTAGTCTGGGGTCAACAGTAGGAGAGAAACCCAATAGATGGGGCCAGTTGCCTAGATGTGTGTGCTTCACATTTTGGAATATGAGTTGATTGATTGGTTTGTATGCTCTGATAAGCAGGGACTGTGTGTTACTTGTTTCTGTATAGCGCTACATATGACAAGTAGCACTATATACATGCTCAATAGTAATTGTATTAGTGGTAGTTGATATCAGTAAGAGAAATTACTGCAACAGCACAGTGTGCCTGCATGTATAGATCAGCAGGAGAGCCATGACATGGATGCGGAGATGGATAGGGAACCTGTGAGGGGTCCTGACAGGGGGAGTATTATTTCCATTATGTGTGTGGCTGTAGATTGGCCATGCAGTGCAGCGTTGCATATTTTGAGGCAGACAGAGATGATTCAAAGGCAGATCAGCAAGGTGTAGATTACAGTAGGCAAGCCGGGAGCTGATTAGCAGGTGGATTGGGGTTTTAGTTGTATGTCCAGGGAGGACTGGGGAAATATAGCTGATGTCATCTAGAAAGAAACTGCAAGCCTCAGCTACAAGCTGGGTATGTGTGTAGAGGAGGAGAGTGGAGTCCAAGACAACACCTACATTGAGGACCCTGGAGAAAGGAAGGTATGGCCACACACACAGAGACGCTCTGATGGGAGGGGAGGGTTTAGGTGCACATATGGGATATCCATGCTTTGCCATTGTCAATTTCACACAGTGGGATGACATGCAGCCATCAATGTCAGCTAGCAAGCAGACATCGGGGTGTGTTTTGGCAGACATAGCTGAGGCATGGAGAGATATATTTGCAACTCTTTGGCACACAGCTGGTAATGTAAGTCAAGGGATGAGCTAGCCACGCCAAGGAAATGGATATTGACAGAGGATAAGGAAGAAGCCCCTGGATATTTCCCTGTGGTACAGGAACTGACAGCAGGGTAGCAGAGGACATTGAGACACCAGAACACACACTGAAGGGGCAGTGGGAGCGATATGGGGGGCGCAGGATAGTACTGCAGCCTTAGAGCCGAGCAGGGACATGGTAGCGAGGAGACGGTTCTGAAGGCAGCAGAGAGGTGAGGAAGGGGATGGACAGAGTACGGGCCCTTGTATTTTGCCACAAACACTTCAGTGATAACTTTAGCATGAAGCGAGTTTGTACAGTGTGATGGGGAACAGTCAGTCTGTAAAGGATCTTGGGGGTCTGCGGGCTGAGGACATGACGGTGCAGTGTGTGTTGCACAGCTCCAACATGACATATGTACGTTTCTCTTGTGTTCCGCAATCCACAGGACATACTTGGTGACCCTCCTGGTGCTGTGGTGCATTGGCAGCTGACTGTACGTCATTCAACATGCAGTAGCCTGAGGTAGATGGACCTAAAGCTCCTTTGTCTGTGACGACAATCAGGGGGAGCACATGTCTGCAGTGATCTGTCATATTGTACATATGTTGTTGTTTACCTCTTTGCCCTGCACCCCAATACCCCATATATTGCTGTTGGCACACATATCCATGTGTTCCTGGCCAGTTCGTCTTCTCCCCCACACTGTCTCTGGGACACGTCCAACAGAGCTGCGTGTGTCTGCAGGTTCTAGGTGTTCGGGTGGTGGGCTGCACGTACACCCTTCCCTGACATTGTAGCATCAGCCAACAGCAGTGTATCATTGCATTTGACAAGCCTTTAGCTCCACTAATTTCCAATTGTGCACATACAGGCCGTATGCTACTGCTGGCACGCTCACCTTAGCATACTGTGTGGGTGGGTGTTTTTGGGTTGGCTGTGTGATGATACAGTGTGCAGGCATTTTGCATTATCATGTGGTGTGAGGGTTCGGTACACTTGGGGAGCGGTAGTGACTGTGCTATCTCTACCTTACTGCTGTTTACCTTGTGAACATTGTGGCCATGTGTTGTGTGTTGTGAGCTGACCTATCTCTTGTGTGTTGACAGACCACTGCGCAACAACATTTATGTATCACAGATAGTAGACATGCATCAACAGTAGCTGGACATGGGGACATGGTGATTCTACACATTTTAATGACATCTTCTCCCTTCACTGTGACGTGTTGTGGCCTTGGAGAGCCTCAGTGGATCCCGAAGAGACACTTGCTGCAAACACATGGTAGGTTGCACCTTTGGTCTTTTGGGAATGACATCAGCCTTTACATGTTAATGATTTACTGTTTGTTTCATGGACCTTCCATGTTCAGTCTCTGTACACCAACGCTGATGTACATAGGGTGGAGCTGTGAAAAGACTGTGTAACATGGGCATGGACATGACCATATCCATGTGACACCCTCATCTGCGGTTCCAATTCCAAATGTCCACAACATGCACTGTGTTCTGTGTTGTGATCATGTTATGTTTGCCTGTGTGACGTTTCATTACGTACATATTGATGTTTGACTCTGCAATTTGGGCTGATGTTGCAAGCAGCATACCAATACATTGTTTATCCTCTTCTGACACAGGGTAGAGGACACACACAGCACATCTACTACAGTGCATCCGGCGTCACCATCACCCACCTGTTGGATGACACAACAGCACCATGGAACTATCCCTGGGAAATGGTGCCATAGGATGTTTGACCTCTGCGAGTGGGACACATGCCTAGGATGGACATTATTGTTGGACTGCTACTTTGAGCATGACAGGCCTGTCCAACACACCATTGCTGCCGTGCTCTGGCTGGGTGTCGTGTTCATCGCAGGAGACACACATGACCTTTCCAGTACTGTGGCATATTGAGATGTCACACTTGACTATGCCTGCGCAGGGTTTCAAGGACATTCTTAATGGGACTTGTTGGGTTGCAAACACCCTTTGCACTGTGGACACTGTGTACTGGGTCCCTACGCGTGCAGCAGGGACTGACATTGTCGCTGTATGTTGTACATCCTTCTGACATTGTGTTGTGTTTTGCCCAAGTGTGTGACCTGAAATGCAGGATACGTTCATCTGTTTAGTTCAATACAAGCATACAGCCATGCGTGTGGCACAGGGGGAACATTGGAGAGGTCCTCTTGTCCATGTCCGCTTACCCTCCACTTGGACATGACACAGTATTTGCCACCACAGCACTTTACTGCACACCAACATCTTGGATTGATGTTTGCACTCACCAAGGGTGTTACAGTTCATGTGTGGCATCACTGTATCATGTTTCAACGTACAGGGTGCATGTGACTATGTTGGTGCAACACAGCATATGGCAATATGGCTTCTGTGTGGGTTACTGTAACATGTTTGAACTTTCTTTCACTCTCTATATACAGGTTATTGTGTTTGCTTACTGTACTGACGTGACACTCTACATTAATTTACAAACCTAGCATTGCATGTCTGCACAGTCCTATTTATCCCCTGAGGTTCCGGCACTCACATTGCCCCGTTATATTTGGAGTGTGGAGGTGTGGGTGTCCATTTTCTTCCTTCATTTGCGCATTTTCCATGTACCGTGATATATGTGTACAGACACTGTATCCATACCAACCAGTGCAGGGGACCTTCTGCATAGCGTTATCTCTGCATGTTTCTGCGGTTTGTTTCATTTGAATTCTCTGTGTTCATGTGCCTCTGCTACTTGTTAGCATATCCTCATTTTGCATTTGACGGTTGTTTTGGGTTACATTGGTGCTGCTTTGATTCCTATATCAGGCATTATGTGACAGCTGTAACATATATTTCGATATCTGTGTTTACACTTTCTTACTTTTAACAACATATGCTGTTTCATTTTTGTGCCTCCTGTGTTGGCAGACAGATCTATTTTTATGAACAGATCATGAATGATGTGTGTTGGGCCCTCATCATACACCGCCTACTGTTTATATGCACACATATGTAACTAATACATTTGGGGCATGCAGCAGCATGTGGGGGGTGGGGGGCTAATGCATACTGCACACCATGCACCTAATGCACATTATCTCTCCTGCCCATCATCTGTTGACGGACCAGTGACTTCTCTGTAACATGTGGATTGCTGCCCTGCAAAATGTGTTTTCGATTTTTCCCATTATCCAATCACCTTGATATTATGAAAGGCGGCATCTACGCTATCTCTGATGATTAACCAAAATAAAAATATGTGTTTGACGTACATTTGTCTCTGCTGCTGCTTGACCACACTGACACATGTATTTAGTGATTTCCTGGTCATGTACATGGCCCACCTGTGCTCACATCCTTGTACGGTGCCAGCTGTCTATCTGCCAGCCTTCTGCCACATCATTGGGTGTTACGGGTTCCCATAAACACATTCCCTTTGAGGTACTATCTTAGGATTGTGCTTACTGTGGTTGTTTGGGATAGTGGTTACGGACATGTGTTGGAACACCATAGGTTGCAGTTTTGATTCCCACATGGGGTTTTATTATTTTATTGTGTTGTGCTAACCTGACCATGGGCTGCCTGCAGGTTCATCACCTAGCCACAAACCCTTCCATCTCTTCACTGTACACCAAAGTGTGCCCTCTGTGCTGCCTATCCATCACATATTAGCTGTTACATATGTCTCTTTCTTTGTAGTGTTCACATAGGCAGTCCGCTTGGGGGATTGGCATTGTTGTGGTTCAGCTGGTCTGTGCCACACTTATTTGCAGGTTCAATTCTCACATGCTCCTTTTCTATTCTGTTCCACATTTTGCCTTGCTCCAACAGAGCATCCCCTGCTGCCCTTTGGGTTTAGGTTCTTTCCTCTTTTGCATGCTGTATCCACTGCATAACATTTCATTGTGTGTGTGCATGTAGTTATATGTGGCTCTGGTCCCAATTACAGACTGTGATCTGAGCTGTACACACCAGATCTGCATGTGCATTCCATCATGGTTACTGTAGGACGTTTGCCTATCCTGGCAGACAGCAGGCTTCTTGTGTGATGCCCTGCAATATTCTTGTATGCAGCCTTTGCTAATGACCTCACATTGGTGGTGTAACCTACTGGTTTGTGCATTGACATTTGTGCTGATGGTCATAGGTTTGATTCCTCTCTGTTCTCTTCCATTTGTATGCCTGTCCTGCACAGCTACTTTTCATTCCTGTAACAGTCATATCTGTGCAGATCTGTGCTGTTGGCATATTGTACCCTTATCACAGTTGCCAACCATCCTTCTGTCCGTCTATGTGTCTCTGCCAGCTGTGTGCCGTCCTGCCCTGATGTGCAGGCTGCTACCCCATGTCCTGCACTGGTACACGTTTCTGCATTGCAGCTCTTCCTGGTTGCCTCTCCTGTGTGTGCTCTGCATGGCACTGCTACTCCTCTGTCCTCCTGTCATTGCACCTATCCTACCACCTCTACCTCCTCTGCTGGACACGTCTTCCCATCCTCTGCCACACACTGTCTTTGTTGCACGGTACATTACCATCACGCTGTGCATCGCTACAGCTGCCCCCGATATGTTTGTCCATTTTTCCAGCTGCCACATGGGCTGGACGCAGATTTGTCTGGGCCTTCAGCTCTGATCTACTTCCTTCCATCACTTGTGCATTGTCTTTCTTTGGGACTCTGTGCAGTGTTAGGGTTACATCTGTGTTTGGGCCATATCTTTCTTGCTTTTCAACTTGGGGGACCTTACTGCCCTTGGGCAAAATTTCTTGAGTCACCTATACATCCTTGGAGCATCTTTAGCCACACCTTAGATTCAGCCAGCTTATGGGGCGCCTAATATGGTGCCTTGGTGGTTGCCAACCTTTCGTCACGCCCTCTGGGGTGCATTATGACCCGCCTTGGCTGATGTGGTGGTTTATGATGTGCCTTCTGGTGCGCCCTAAAAGGTGCATTAGGTTATGGCACTAGGGTGCGGGTATTTTTAGCTGTCAGCACAGACTGTTGGAATGTTTCTGACTGTTACAAGGAGGAAAAGGAATTGCCTTGGCCACCCTTATTCATTACACCCACTGGTGGATCGAACTCATGAACCCTGTCTTAACAGTCATTGTATTAACCAGTGTGCTACACCTGTGTTGCTGTGATTGCAACTCAGCGCACGAAGTTAAGGCTGACGTGTGGTAACATGCACGGCTCCCTCTATCACGCGATAACGGACACGGCACACTTTATCACGCGATAACCCGCAATTGCTACCTTAAGACCAGAATGCCCACTATCTTATATGGCATTCCTCACAGTAACGCTGCAACTAGCACCAGTAACATTAAGACGGTTTAGTAAACATATCCCTTAGCCTGATATGATTGACCGAGGATGCATCCTGGTTTGATTGGTTCTCGAGAAATGCATCTCCTCTGACTGGCTCCCTGCTCCTATTTAAACCCCATTCTACATCACCCTTGGATAGATCTCAGGGCAGTTTCTCCAAAAGGTTTAGAGCTTTGCGCCTACCATGATAGTCATGAATCTCATTTCTAAGCCAGGATATGAGGAGTATGATCTCAGTCTCCCATATTTACTGATAATGCTCAGCACAGTACTTGCAGCATGACAAAGACAATTTCCTTCTGGAGTTCATAAGATGTAACATATACGGGTAATTTTTCAAGATATGTTTGGAAAGTCTTCTTTATCAAGCTTGTGGCTCCCAATACGATGGGGAATATTCTTTATCTTTCTACCGCATTTTCTTGGTACTTCAGGATCTTCTTCAGGATTCAAAAAATAATCACTTGGAACCAACACCTCTATTATAAATGCCATTTTGGTATTTTTCTCCTTTACCATTATGTAAAGTTTCCTCGCATCTAGTTTATTCGTTGGAATGGAAATAACCACGGTGATCATAATCTCTTACTTTTCTGCAATGCTCTCAGGGTCATGACCCCAGTGCTTTTCAGGGACAGTGATGTTGCAGTATTTACAGAGTTTCCAATGGATGAGGCGGGCTACTTTGTTGTGCCTTTCTGTATAGAAATTGTCTGCCATCAGAACTTCACAGTCAGTTGAGGTGAGCCACTGTTCCCAGGTCTTTCTTACAGAATCAACAAATGTTTGTGTTGTCAGTTTTTTCAATGCTCGCTGTAAACCATCTTGTCCGTAATCCATTGTCCTCAGCTGCAACTATCAATCTCTCATCTTTGGTTTTAGTTCACTTCTACTTAACCATTCATGTGTCTGTTCTTGATTGAAAAAGAGTTCCTGAAATAACACTTTGTATTTCCCACTGTATTTATGGATTTGCCAGTACTCAGGTGTGAGGTCCTGTGTGTCTTACCTAGTTTGCAGACCTTTGATATCTAACTTGAAGGATTACAAAAGGGGACTGCTACTTCTGGAGAGAGATCTGCAATTGTAAGTATTTACTTCTGGGAGTTTTTTCTAAATCTTGGGGAAAAGGGAATTCTTTAGATTAAAGCAGATTAATCTGTGAACCCAGTGTATTTGTTAAATCACTCAGGGCCTAGTAGCAGCAAAGAACTTTCAGTTTAAATTTAAAACACAGCAGAGAGCTTTCTTGTTACATTTAGAACCCAAGACCCTCTATCTAAGTAAGGGCTGTGGGACTCCCCCCTGGAAATTGGTCACAGATTACCTTAAAAGCACAGGAAGCACAGGACTGGGTACTGTGTAGCAGCCAGCTTTTAATAAATCTTCTTTTCCTCCCTCCCTGACACCCACCCACCCCTAGGATAATCGTAGCTTTATAGGTTCTTAAAGGAAAGGAGGTACCATATTCACTCTCAGGTGCAGTTGTTTATCCTCATCAGGCATACATTGAGGACCTGAGATTAATTAAGCTTTAGGTGAACAAAGTACATTAAATGTATTAGATATAGTTTTATTAGTATAAGTATCCCCAGCAACCCTTAGTAAGTAAAGAACTTAAATATCTAAACACAACCTTAAAATTAAGATGCAGACAGCAGTCCTGCAGCGAGATGGGGGCTTTACAATCTTTTGCATTGAGTGTCACATGTATGATTTTCTCTCCGTTGGTGAGGGGTCTTACGTGTGCATTAGGTGCAAGGAGCTCTTTGCTCTCAGGGAACGAGTATGATCGCTGCAGGCTAGAATAGCAGACTTGGAGGACATAAGAAAGACAGAGGTACATAGACGAGACCTACAGGGATATAGTCCTGAAGTCCCACCTCCAGTGTGGCAACGTCCCTGTTGCCATGGAGGTCAAGTGACAGAAGAGCATCACCCTGGTGTGGCAGGAAGTGATCCTGCAGCTAGGACCTGTCCTCCAGGTGATGTAAAACCCTCACGCACCGAGGACGTTTCTCCAGGGCCATGTGCCCATGAGGGAAGGGTTCCAAAGGTTAAAGACTTATATCAAGCTTTGGTGTTGTTTAAAAATACTATCTTGGAAGCCCAGACCAGCTGTATTCCACGCTTTAAGAAAAATGGAAGGAAGTCCTAAAAACTGCCAGCATGGTTTAAAGGTGAGGTAAGAGAGCTGTTGCCAAAAAAGCATTTATCAGGAAATGGAAAAAAGAGCCACATGACGAAAACTGGAAACAGCACAAGCACCACCAAGTTAAATGGAAGGCATTGATAAGGCAGGCAAAGAAAGAATTTGAGAAGAAGCTTGCTGTGGAAGCAAAACACATAATAAAGACTTTTCGAGTACATTCGTAGCAAAAAATCTGTGAGAAAGTCAGTTGGACTATAAGGTGAAAGAGGGGTAAAAGGGGCACTAAGAGGGAACAAGGCCATAGCAGAGAGACTGAATGCTTCGGTCTTTACTGAGGAAGATATAGAAATGTTACCCATAACTGAAATGGTATTTAAAGGAGATGCTGCGGAAGAACTGAAAGAAATAATCGATAAACCGGGAAGATGTATTAAAACTATTTGATAAACTGAAGAGTAGCAAATCACCTGGACCGGATGGTATACATCCAAGGGTGTTGAAAGAACTGAAATATAAGATTGCAGACCTCCTATTAGTAATCTGTGAACTATCATTAAAATCATCTGTAATACCTGAAGATTGGAGGATTGCCAATGCAATGGCAATTTTTAAAAAGGGTTCCAGGGGTGATCTGGGAAACTATAGACTGGTGAGCCTGACATCAGTACCAGGAAAAATGGTAGAAACCATCATAAAGAACAAAATTACTGAACATTCTAGATAGTCATGGCTTAATGGGAAACAGCCAACATGGCTTTAGACAAGGAAGATCTTGTCTTACTAATCTGTTATGTTTTTTGAAGGTGTGAATAAATAGGTAGACAAAGGTGAGTCGGTTGGCATAGTGTATTTGGACTTTCAGAAAGCCTTTGACAAGGTCGCTCATCAGAGACTTTTGGCAAAACTAAAAAGTCATGGGATAGGAGGCAGTGTACTATTGCGGATCAGGAATTGGTTAAAAGATAGAAAGCAGAGGGTAGGGCTGAATGGCCAATTTTCCCAATGGAAAAAGTCAATAGTGGAGTACCCCAGGGATCTGTGCTAGCTCTGCTGCTTTTTGACATATTCATAAATGACCTGGAAAAGGGAAAAACAAGTGAGGTTATCAAATTTGCAGATGACACAAAACTATTTAAAGTTGCTAATACCCATAAGGATTGTGGAAAATTGCAAGAGGATCTTGATAAATTGGAAGATTGGGCATCCAAACGGCAGATGAAATTTAATGTGCACAAGTGCAAAGTTATGCACCTAGGAAAGAACAACCCAAACTATGGTTACACGATGCAAGGTTTCACATTAGGAGCAACCACTCAGGAAAGATTTAGGCGTCATCGTGTATAATATGTTAAAACCCTCTGCCCAGTGTGTAGCAGCAGCCAAGAGAGCAAATTGAATGCTAGATATCATAAGGAAAGGAATGGAAAATGAAACAAAGAATATCATAATGCCTCTGTATCGTTCCGTTGTGCGACCCCACCTTGAATACTGTGTGCAATTCTGGCTGTTGTATCTTAAAAAGGATATAGCGTTATTAGAAAAGGTACAGAGAAGAGCCACCAAAATTGTCAAGGGGATGGAAGGATACCCCTATGAAGAGAGGCTAAAAAGGTTAGGGCTCTTCAATTTGGAAAAGAGACGGTTGAGGGGAGATATGATAGAGGTCCATAAATTAATAAATGGAGTGGAACGGGTAAACATAGATTGATTGTTTACGTCATCAGAATATAGAAAGACTAGGGGGCATGAAATGAAGCTACAGGGTAACCTATTTAAGACTAATAAGAGAATATTTTTTCACTCGATGTGTAATCAAACTCTGGAATTTGTTACTGGAGGATGTAGTAAAAGCTGTTAGTGTAGCTGGATTTAAAAAAGATTTGGACAAGTTCCTGGAGGAAAGGTCCATAAACCATTATTAAAAGGGACCCAGGATATCACTGCTTGACCCAATACAAGCATTGTGGAACCTGTGTCTTTTGGGGTAACTGTTAGGTACTTATGACCTAGATTGGCCACTATTGGAAAAAGGATACTGGGCTTGATGGACCTTGGTCTGACCCAGTATGACATATCGCATGTTCTTAACTTCTGCTAGCGACCTGCTCTGCCTGCCCTGACCCACGCCTGCTTTTGGACCACTCTTATGCCTACTGTTTTGATTTTTTTCCTATGCTATGAGGCCGCTCTACTGGGCCTGTCCACATTGTTATTATGCCATGCCTCTTCTCCTGCCTTCTCCTACTATCTAGTCAATGGTGTCTATTCTACCTTTGCGGAGAACACCATGGACTCATATTTCAAATCCCGGCAGTATTTGAGTACCGGAGAACTCAACCCAAAGCGAAAGGGGGCTGTTACAGATGAACATGCATGACCTAGGAACAGGGTCCCTAGTGTTTCCCGAGGAGCTTGACATGGCTGGGACAGTTTGGTTTTGGTTCCTTCTTTTATTATTGTTGAAACAAACAGTAGAACCTGGTTTTGCCCAAAAGACTAAAAGACTGGGGAGATTTAGATTTTTGTAATTTTTGATATAAGAATAATAAACTAGTGTGTATATTACATATCTTGAGTTGTTGAGTCCATACACTATTTACTTCTTTATATATACTTGTTATACTACCGTTCAGGCGAAAATGCATAGCAAGGTTATTTACAGAGATAAAATATATTACAAATCACAGCAAGCAGAGACAGGAAAAAGCAGGCCACCTTACCTCGTATCATCAAAATCATCACCAAAACCAAGAAAGAATAGTCATGTTTTTATGGTTTTCTTTAAATTAGGAAAAGAAATTTCCTGGCAGATATTTATTTTAACAGGTTTTTTTATACCACTTTATCATTTCAGTCAAAGCAGTATTGGGGGGAGGGGGAGATATGGTACAATAAGCATGGGATGAATGCAGGGAGCAAACAGAAGTATTAGGAGATGAGAGGCAAGACAGGGTCCAAGTGAGAGGCATGGTGTACAAGAAAGCACAGTTACTTACCTGTAACAGGTGATCTCTGGGAACAGCAGGAATAAGTCGGTACCGATGGAGTCCGCGCAGGAACGCTTCTCAGCGTCCAATCAGAAAGCTTTTGGAAGCATCCCAACACGCCTGCGCGCTGCCTTCCCGCCTTCCCAACTGCCTCTCCTCAGTTAAGTTTTACAGCTGAGACAAAGAGAGAGAGCGAAGCAAGGAAGGGAAAGATAAAGATAGAGAAAGGAAACTCCTAGGGGAGGTGGGTGGGTTGTGAAGACTTATTCCTGCTTTTCCCAGATATCACCTGTTACAGGTAAATAACTGTGCTATCTCCAGGAACAAGCAGGAATGAGTCTTCACATATGGGGACTCCCCAGCTCATATGCCTGGAGGGAGTCCTAGCATGTTGCAAGTCTAGAACGAGCCATGCTATACCTCAGGCATCCTGGGGATGGAGGGCAGGAGTTGAATATAGAAAAGGAGCTGTAGAACAGCTGGCTAGAACAGGGCTTCAAAAGGGAAGACCCTGTATTGAGAGCATTTAGTAGTAAAATATTGTGATCTGGACCTCCCTTGTTGGTATTGCACAGGTGCATTGAGCTCCATATGGATCTGATAAAAGAGCCAGTGAATATGCTCAAGGGGTACCTTACTGTGAAGTAGGTGTAACAAAGTAGACCAAAAACAAGTGGAGGCCAGAACCCTTCAGGGTTAGAAAAAAAAGCCCCAGGAAAAAAACTGGGGTATTATAAAAAGTAGAGCTTCAGCAGAGACGCAGAAGGTACTATTGAATTAAAGCTTAAGCTGTTTTGGTCTAAGAGAAAAAAAATGAGTCTGCCCTAACTGGACTGGGGTTGAATCAGTCCATATAGGGAGAAAGGGTATGGAGACCCTTGTATCTGATAAGAAAGTAAGAACAGACTCAGAAGCGCTAAGCTTTAGAGCAACTGAAACTCCGCAATGTCCTTCCTAAATGGGGTCACTTAGGGAAGAGAAGGTACATGGAGAGCTTCAGGAGCACCTAAACCGAAAGGTTAAGGTAAAGAAAAGGGTTATTAATTACCACAGGAAGTGGCTATAGGTGTAGCCCCCTAAATATGCCGGAACAGCATTGATAGGGGCAGTGCCCATCTCTCAGGATCCTATAGGAATGTAAGGATATCTGAACCTAACAGATAGATAGATAAGTAGATGGATACAGATCTATCTAAAAATATATCTCATATGCCTATAAATATATATATGTATAAACATATATATATACCGAATATATATACACATATAGGGCATATATGCATATATCCATAAGATATATATATATATATATATATGGGCAGAAGACACACAGATAGATAGATAGTATATATATATATATATATATATATATATATACACTATCTATCTATCTCTATATATATATATATCTAGAAGAATAGGACATGTCTCCAGGTATATGGATGGAGAGATGTTCAAAGATCCCCATCACCCTATAGGGAGAGAGGGAGATTCATCTGACAACAAGAAGGTTGACACCTACTTGAGTAGATAAACAGGAAAAAATCCTCTCCTCCTGGTTATGACTGTTATAGTCAGAGGAAGGTTGTCCTTGACAAAGGGGTGGCTTAATTCTTTGTAGAATCTGAGCTGTTGAATAACCAGGATGGCCTACCTGAAGATGGCAGAGGATAACATTAGTCTGCAGACCAGAAGTCCAGATATCTCCAGAATTGTGGTATGGAGATTGGATAGAGAAAGCTACTAGAGGAAGATACCCTAGTGATTCGCCTATGAGGGCGAGATGGGTATTAGATGTCCTCTAGTTGCCAGAAAAATTTTATCCCTGATAGGAAAAATCCCAGGCAATATGGGCCAAGAAGGGAGTTGGCCCCTCTTCTAGGCTTTCACGTAATGAAAAGCCTGAGGCTTATGCCTTAACAGAGATTTAAGATAAGATGGAAAGGGTAGAATACCTGCCAGGCATGAATATGACTGGGGGAAACCCTTGTAACCATCTGGGGTTATCTGCTAGGCAAAATATTGATGCTCTCTAGCAAGGGCCCATAGTGCAAAGCTACCCTGTAGAGTTGCAGAGAGCATGCTGCAGGTTGGTTAGAAGAAAAAAATGGCTGTGGACAATCCCTGGTGAGGAATGTGGACAACCAGCAGGTAACCAACTATTCTGCCAAGGACAAAGGGCAAAGAATAGAAGATAACCAAACCAAACTGTAAAACAGGAATTCCCAACGAGGTTGATAACCTGTTTGGGAGTTAGTACTGAGATTAGGAGGATTGCTAGTGGAGAGGAAGCCCTGGTTGTGTAGTGAACAAAACCTGTGGCGTAACCACTAGAAAGTTTCGCATCTGCAGCAACTATGAGGGCAGCATAGGGAATTTCTTTCCCCTACTCTGTAGATTGGGTAAAAGAAAACCCAACAGACATGGTAGGACTTCCTATTGTCTGAGGAGCTGGCCTAAGGTAACAAGGGGGAGAGAACTCCAGAAGGGAGAATCCCCTGGTAGAAGATGTAGAAAAAGTCACTCTTACAAAGCAAATGTTGTAGTAAGCGGGAGGTAAGATAGAGCTTCAGGAGACCAACTATGGAGGAAATCTCCGACAGGTGAGATGATACCTGCCAGTAGATGGAAACAACTGTCTATTGATAGTTGTGACCTCTCCCTCTCCTCCATGAGGAAGAGGAAAATCTGTTAAGTATGGGCATGATCATCATGAAGATTCTTAAGAAAAGAAGTCTCATGAAGAGATATCTAAGTAGGTTAGGATAAAATTAGTGCAGATACTTCAAGTGAAAAGAAGCAGACTGCCATCCCAACCCCCCAACCAAAGGGGCAATGATCTATTTAAAACCCTGCAGCTGCTGGGTTTGTTGACCCTGTTGAGGTTTTGGATGGCTCAGACTAGAACGATGTTTCCCCTGTTTAGGGACATCTGAATGATGGGCAGATGATGGGTAAAACCTTCTCCCCTTAGGGGTTGAAAGTTTGGTAGGACATTTCCTACTTACTGGAAAAGAAGAAGGCGCAGAGCAGCCTCTGGAAAAAGGAAAGTCAGTGGAGAACTCAGCAACCTGAAGTAAAGACTCCCTGTTGAAGAGATTCTCTCCAGTACAAGGAGTATTTCCCAGTCTTTCCTGTCCCCATTTGTCCAAGTCTGAGGCCTGAAGCCAGGCTCTACGTCGTGCCCCTATAGCTATAGCATTAGTCCTGCTAACAGACTCAAAGGAGTCTAGGGTAGCACGAGTAAGGAACTTAGAGATATTCTGAATATGACTAACCAGAGAGAAATAGTCTGTACGTCTGGGCTCCTGAAGCAAAGGAGCCAAAAGATGTAATTGCTTTGTGAACTCCTCAAGAGATAGACCCATATAAAAAATATATGAGAGAATCCTTGCTGAAAGCATGGATGTCTGGAAGGTTTGACGTCCAAAGGCATCTAGTGTCTTAGACTCACGACCTGGCGGACAAGAAGAGTGCTTTTTAATACTCTTCACTCGCCTCAATGCTGATTCCACTACAATGGAATGATGAGGAAGTTGAGTCCTTTGAAACCCTGGAGAGGGGGGCACCTGATATAGGAAATCAGTTGCTCTGGAAAGTGGGGGTACCTTTAAAGGAGATTCCCACATTCGTAGAAGGAGATCCTGCAAAGAATGATGCAAAGGAAGCATTATATTTTCCTTTGCTTCCTTAGGAACAGAGAGGTATTCTGTACTCCCTTGTGTAGGATCTTGTCCAGGGACAGGAAAGGCAAGTGATTTTGCCATATCCAGGAGGGAAGTCTGGAAAGAAAGATCCCTGGAGGGAATTCCCCCTGGATAGGCTAGATCTGATGAAGAACTAGCATTGGCACCAAGGGATCTATTCCAGCATATAGGAATAGAAAATCCTGAATGGTGCAGAATGGGATCCTTAGATAGTGGTCGCTGGTACTGCAGGACAGGACCAGCAACAGTCGGTAACATATCGTCCATGCTTGGAATCGATTCCAAACTCGGCATCGAGGGAAGTGATCCTGATGAGTGGAGCATGGAAGGTACCGACTGTAAAGGTACTGTGGATGTCGGTACCGGACTCGGTACCGAATCTGATGCCGGAGGAAGAAAACCAGCCGGTGGCAACTCTAACGGTATCGGTGGAACCGGGGGTTGCGGATCCGAGGTATCGGAACCAAGCCTTCGGTACCGACGGGAGTCGGTACCAAGGCGAGTCGGTACCCAGTCCTCCAGACTGGAGATCGATTCTAGACTCGGCATCGAAGGAAGCGAGTCTATCGATGCACGTCTGGAGGGTACCGACGTCGGAACTCGTATCGGTGACGACACCGATACTGTAGAATCGTTCTGAAGCGCATCCACCGACCCCGTAGGTACCGGAGACGCCAGACGACGATCCTCGGTGAGGAATATTTCATCCAACACCGGTGCCGATGCCGGGGTATCGGTACCACTTGAAACGGATGCCACCACCGGACATGGCTCAGGTATGTTCTGTGAGGGGTGAACCTCAGGAACAACCTGAAACCCCACACAGGCTTTGGAGGCCGAAGACTCCCACCGGGGTTTTGAAACCAGTAGATTCTCGAGGGCAAGGCCGGAGGCATCTCTATGCTGTGCATGAGAACTGCCGCTCGAGGACTGGCTAGTCTTAACAGACTGTTTTTGGGTTAACTGATCCTGTGTAGAAGAAGATATAGTCGGTGCCCTGAAGTTGGAAGGGGACCACGTGTCGAGGGGAACTCGATGTTGAAAACTGCTTCTCACAGCACTGGTGCCCGAAGGCTCCGGAGGACAATGGTCAGGACCCAAGCAGGTTAGACACCAATTGTGAGTGTCTAAAAATAAAGTTGTACCGCCACCGTTTGTACATTTCCTGGGGAAAATGACTGGCGGTTCCATGAGGAAAAATGGAGAGGCCTAGAAGGCCTGAGAACCGTGAACACTAAGAAGAAATTTTATATTCCTTAAGGAAAAAATTTTACAAGAAAATAAGAAAGAAACACCGGCGGTACCGGTGGCGTCGGGGAAGGCAGCCGCGACCACAAGAAAACTAAAAAATAAAAGAAGAATTTTCTGCAGTGACAGGAGAACGTCCTGCCGGCTCTGCGGAAAAACGAAAACTGAGGAGAGGCAGTTGGGAAGGCGGGAAGGCAGCACGCAGGCGTGTTGGGATGCTTCCAAAAGCTTTCTGATTGGACGCTGGGAAGCGTTCCCGCGCGGACTCCGTCGGTATTGACGTACCCATATGTGAAGGCTCATTCCTGCTTGTTCCTGGAGATTTAGGACCTTCATTTTGAAACGGAAGCCAGTGTTGTAACTGGAGAAGTGAAGTGACATGGTTGAAGTAGGAAAAACCAGGGAGGAGCATGATAGCAGTTGATTGGATGAGTTGCAATTACCTAAGGAGGCCATTGTAAAGGAGTTGCAGTAATCAAGGCAGGTAATGACCAAAGTGACAATAAGAATCCTAAGCTATGGACCTGAAAGATTTCATGCAGCACATGGAGAAGAAAGATGAGCAAACCAATGCATCTAGATGGGACTTAAAGGAGAGGCAATTAATCAAGGATTAGGACCAAGAATATGGAGTGAGTCCTGCAGTACTAAAGGGGACCCATCAGCTATAGGAAATACAGGAGCGAGGGTACAAGAACAAGGGAAGTAGATGACCTTACATTAAGAACTCAAGAACATAAGAAATTAAGAAATGCCATACTAGGTCAGACCAAGGTCCATCAAGCCCAGTATCCTGCTTCCAATAGTGGCCAATCCCGGTCACAAGTACCTGGCAGGTTCCCAAACAGGTACACAGGTTCTACAATACTTGTCCTGGAGTAGGCAGTGCATTTCCCAGGATCCTTTTTAATAATGGTTTATGAACCTTTCCTCCAGGAATGTATCCATACTTTTTTAAAACCCAGTTACACTAACAACTTTTACTACATCCTCCAGTAATGAATTCCACAGTTTGATTATGCATTGAGTGAAAAAATATTTTCTCTGATTACTCTTAAAACGTGCTACTTTGTAGCTTTATTGCGTGTCTCCTAGTGTTTCTAACTTTTTGATGGAGTAAACAACCTATCTACATTTATCCATTCATTAATTTCTCTCTATCACATCACTGTCAGCCATCTTTTTTCCAAGTTGAAGAGCCCTAACCTTTTAAGCCTTTCCTCATAGGGGTAATTCTTCCTTCCAATGTACCATTTTGGTGGCTCTTCTCTGTACCTTTTCTAATTCTGCTAAATCCTTTTTTTTTTTTCCATATCTGTTTATTAAAGTTCACAGGGTACAGACAGCACACATCAGAGCAACTGTTACAATTTTTTCCATTGAAACCTTAACAGATCCCAGGCGGGGCTGTGTCTTGTCCACCGCCCAGGGAACACAGCAAGAGCAAACAGAAAACAATCCTGACAACCAGCACAACCCAGAAACCCCCCCCCCCATAGGGAGCGCAGCACCAGCCCGACCAACCAGATACAGCCAACCCTCAGAGTAGCATCAACCGACTTTAAGCACTTCGCTACGAGCCTTAGGGCCCAAGCGCTGGATATAAGGCATCCATATCAACAGGAAGACGGCCCATGCCCGAGGATGTCTTAGCGCCGCTCTCCTCTCCAGGAGCATAAGTTGATGTAGGCTATTGCGCCACTCACAAAAGGTAGGGGCCTTAGGTTCTCTCCAACGACTGAGAAGGGGGCCTTTACCCACCAGACAGGCCTTGCGAACCAATACCCTCTCCCATCTACCCTTCGGGTGGAGTGGTCCCAACTGATCCAGCACTACCAATGTCCCTGACCAGCAAAGCCTCTGACTCAGTAGACCGCTCAGATAGGTCTCAATGCGCTGCCAGTATCTACGCACCAAAGGGCAACCCCACCACATATGACCCAAGTCTGCTAAGGCATACGGACATTTAGGGCACCGTCCGTGTAGGGCAATATGACTACGAAATGCCCGCCGCGGGGAGAATTGAGCACGAAGAACACATTTATACTGCAGCTCCCGCCAACGAGCTCCACCCACGAGTTGCGGAATCCGACCCAAGGCCGCTCGAACGGAACCCGGGGCGATGTCCTGATCCAACTCTCGCGCCCAAAGGCTTTCCAGCGCCGAGTAATCCGGGGGCGTATCCAACCGATCCAAACATTTCTTCAAATCAGCTATCGTCAGTGGGGATTCCGCCCCTATCGCAAGAAACTCCAAGATACGCTCGGAATGTGCCACTGTAAGCTCATGGCTCGGCAAAGAGCCGATATAGTGGGAAACCTGGATATGCGCGAAAAAAGAGGCGCCTATAGGCAACTCATACTCCCTACAAATCACCCCCAAAGCCTTGCAGCTACCATCTTGGTCCACCACATGGCCCAGTCGCCGTATACCTACCCGCCACCACTGACGGAAGGAGGCAGACTTGGACCCGGGCAAAAAACAGGCATTGCCACGCAGGGGCAACCAACACGACACCGTAGCATCACTGCCCCAGCGTTTGTTTAACTGCTGCCACGTACGTCGTGTTGCCTGTAATAAAACACTGCTCGTCAAGCGCGGCGGCAAGACGGTCCGCGGGAGATGTAACACCGCCTCCAATGAGTGGGGTGCCACAAAGGCTGCTTCCAGCCCTCGCGGAGTATAAGTCTCAGTTTCTCCCAACCAATCACTCAAATGCCGTGCTTGACACGCCAGCGCATATTTCCAAAGATCGGGTACTCCAATTCCACTTAGGCGCCATCCCCCACGCAATCGCGCCAAAGGGATACGGGCCTTGCGACCCCTCCAGAGGAACCCCCGAATCTCCTTTTCCAAGCGCACCAAATCCCGCTTCAAAAGCCACACAGGGAGCGTTTGCAGCCAATATAGCACGCGCGGAAAAATCACCATCCCCAAGGCAGCTACTCTACCTAGCAAAGACAACGGGAGGGGGGCCCACGCCCGCAGCTGCCCGCGGACCTTAGAAAAAATCCGTTCAAAGTTGGTTTTATACAGCAATGTCGGCTTCCTGGTTAATAAAATACCTAGGTAGACAATAGAGTCATCCGCCCAGCGGAGGGGGAAACTCCCAAGCCAGTTTTCCCGCAGCGTGCCCCCTACGTCTAGGGCCTCCGATTTAGCCATATTGATGCATAGTCCCGCAAACCGGCCATAAGAGGACAATTCCTCCAGCAACCGCGGAAGAGATTGCTGGGGGGAAGAAATGTGTACAAGTATATCGTCTGCGAAGGCTGCCACCTTGAAGCCAGAGGAACCAAGACGCACACCCTCTATTTCAGGGGAGTCCTCAATCCTCCGTATCAATGGATCCAAGGACAGCACAAAAAGTAAAGGGGAAAGCGGGCAGCCCTGACGCGTGCCACGCTCCAGGCAAAACGTATCCGATTGCACCCCGTTACAGAGAACCCCCGCCGTAGGGTCCGAGTAGAGCAAAGCTACCATCCGACAAAAGGAGGCCCCCAGCCCGTAATACGGCAACAGAGACTGCAAGTATTCCCATTGAACCTGGTCAAACGCCTTTTCTGCGTCGAAACTGATAACCAAGGATTGGAGGTCCCGGTCCCGGACCCACTCCAAAGATGCCAACAGTCGTCGTAAATTCCGCACGGCATAGCGCCCTTTAACAAATCCGACCTGCGATTCATGGATCAGGCTCCCCAATACCAAAGCCAGTCGATCGGCTAACACCTTCGCCAGTATTTTCAAATCGAAGTTCAACAATGATATCGGTCTATAGGAGGCTGCCTGAGTAGGGTCCTTTCCCGGCTTGGGAATTAAGGTGATGTGTGCATGGTTTACACCCCAGCCAAAGTTCCCCTGAGCTACCCGACGCTGATACACCGCCACTAAGGTTGGGGGTACTAGCGCTTCCAGCAATTTATAAAACTCGGCCCCAAACCCGTCTGGGCCGGGCGCTTTACAACAATCAGCTTTCTGTATTACCCTCTGAACTTCCTCCACCGTCACCGGAGCATCAAGGCAGGCCCTCTGTTCTCCCGATACCTGTGGCAAAGACAACCCCTGCAAGTATTGCCGCATTTCAACCGGTGCTCCTTCCCTCCGGGCATATAATTTCTGGAAAAAGGAACGGAAGACACGGACTATGCCAACATTGTCCTTATGCAAGGCGCCGTGATCGTCTCGTAGCGCTGCCACCATCCGAGGGCCCCGACGTCCCCGTAGACACCGCGCCAGCAATTTCCCGGGCTTATCACCGAAACGAAAAAGTTGGTAGCGATAATACATATACGACTTCTTCGCCCGCTGATGTAACAGTTCGTTAAGGGACGTTTGCAGCTCCCAAAGTCGTCGCTTATTGTTCACACTAGGATCCCCTGCGCACCGCCGCCTAGCACGCACCACCTGCCTTTCCATCTGAACAATTTGCCCGGCCAGAAGCCTCCGCTTCCTTGCCACATAGGCAATGATCTCCCCCCGCAACACGACCTTCGCTGTCTCCCAAAGTAGCTCCGGGTCATTCTGGTGTTGCTCATGATGGCTCATGAACTCCTGCCAGTGATTCGCCAGGGCTACACGAAACTCCGCATCGTGGTACAATCCCAGGGGAAAGCGCCAGAACCTCATCGTTACCGCCGGGCCCCCCCAGGCAAGGTCAACCCAAACTGGAGCATGATCAGATATCGCGGAAGGGCCAATCTGCGCGCGTCCTCCACCTGCCCGAACAGCCTGTCCGAGACCAGAACGTAGTCTAATCTAGCACTAGTGCCATGGGCTCTCGACTGATGGGTAAAATCGGTCTCAGCCGGATGTAGCAGTCTCCAAGGGTCAACCAGGCCCAAACGTGTACAAAGGCCCTTCAATGCCCTGGTAGTCGGGACGCGCAGGTGAGCGCCCCCCCCCCCCAGCGGACACATCTAATCCCACATCCAACACGCCATTCAAGTCACCAGCCAGTATCAGGGGGACATCTGGCATTTGCTCAATGCTAGAAGCCAATCGGTCGTAAAAAGAGTGGTCCAATACATTGGGGCTATACAGACAGCCCAACACGACCGGCCGACCATCCAGATTGCCATAGAGTAAAAGATACCGGCCATCGGGATCAGAGTATTCCTTTAATAGCTCAAAGCGAGTCTGCTTATTGATCAGAATGACCACTCCACCCTTCTTCCCCTTAGCGGGAGAACCCCAGCCTTGCCCCACCCACAGTTTCTGCAATTTAAGATGTTCCTCGGCCGTCTGGTGGGTTTCTTGCAACATAGCTATGTCGCATTTCTGCTGGGCTAGGGCCTGCAACACTTTATAACGCTTGATAGGATTACCTATCCCACAGATATTCCAAGAGATGACCTTCAGGGCGGGTCGTACCAAAACAAATATACTGTAACACTACCACCAAAACAAAGGGGCAGGGCCCCCCCAGCCTGGGGCCTCGCCCGTATCAATATCGTATCCTCATCTGGGCCAGCTACACCCGGGCAGCTGCGGCGCTGCGCTCTCTGCGAATCCTCCCCCCTTCTCCTCCCCCTACCCACAACCCCTCCCTCCCCCTCATCCCACCCCCCTTTCCCCCCTAGAAACCCCCCTCCCCTATCCAAAATTCCCAACCCCATCCTCCCCCAATTCCACTCCCCTACCCTAAGGACTTTCTCCACCTACCTCTTCCAGAGAAAGCCCAACTAAGGCCCCTCTGGGTGCGGCCGGACCCACTATCGCAAGGGAGCAGATAATCCCGCTAACAACCCCAACCATCCCTTTCATAACCCAGAGAAGAAGAAAGGGAAAAACAAAAACAATACAAAGGACCCGAATTTTCTGCCCAGAAGTGTAGCCCCATGTGCCCTGAAAACCCAGTTCATCCCCGGCCCCCCAGAGCCCCATGCCCTTTTCTCCCCCGAACTAGGTCCCCCCCTCTGGCAATAAGAGAGCACCTGGGGGCGGAGAGCGCCCCGTACCACACCAGACCAGACCCAGAGATATTCCACAACATCGAGGCAATATGAAATGGGGGAAGAAAAATAAGATAAAAGGGTGACAAAAAGCAGAGATCAGGCACCGGAGTCCTCTACATGGTGCACAGGAGACCTACGGATGGCCATGGCTACACACACTGCTAGCTACTCCCCTGTCGGCATGTTGCAGTAGCACACTCATGCACCGCCACGAGGTCTGTGGGGCAGAGTACAAGTCCCTTGCGCAAATGGCACGTGGTATGCCAAAAGTATGTGAAGGCCGCCCCCCAGGAACCGCCCCTCGGCGCTAAAGGATAGCGTGAGCCCTCCACGCCCTGCATGCAAATGGAATGGCACAGGAAAACAGCTTAAATCAACCGGGCCATCCGCTAAAACAGTGGTGGTAAGGGTATCGCTCCAAGTACGCAGCTAATGGTGTCTACAAACAAGAAAGTTACAGAAAGCTCCCCCCATCCATCCACAGCTAAGGGCAATGTAATGTTTGGCCGCCCAGACTCTAATTGCCGAAGTCCCAGTCCAACTCCACTTACACACAAAACCGCGCGAATCCTAGCGGCTCGCGAGTTTACCTAGAGCTAGACAGGGAAATGTAGTTCATGCTTACCTAAGGAAGGAGTAGCGTGAGCCGTAGTCCCTCCCGACCCAAAGACTAAGTCAGGAGGGAGGACAAACAAGGTCGGTGGCTCCAGGAACATCCGGTGCCCAAATAACATGGTGCAATCTTTACAAAAAAAAAGAAAAAACCCCACACAACAAAGCAAGGCACTACTCAAAGCATACAGAAAAACAAAAGCAACAACAGTTAGTGAGCACAGGAAAAACCGATGATGTGCAGTGCCAGATGAAGGGACAATGTTCCAGGCTGCACTGGGGAGAAGCCCAGCAGGGCAGGCTCATTAGTAACGGTGGGGCCGTTAAATCGTGAGTCACTCTAATTGTAAGGCCCGCTTCTCTCAAGCGCCCCATCGACGACGCATTCTCCCACACTCGCCCTCCCGCAGGGGGGGTCGGCCAAAACAAATTCTACAGCCAGCACTGTTGACAGTCTCAGCGGGGGGACGCCGATGCCGGGCGCGCCGATGCAGCAATCTGGTTCACATAAGCCTCCGCTTCCGCCGCCGTTGCAAAGGCCCGGTGTGCTCCTTCGTGCAGGACATGCAGCTTGGCCGGGTATTGCACGGAAAAACGGATCCCCGCGCCAATAAGCTTTTCGCACAAAGGAGCATATTCCCTGCGTTTCTGGCTGAGCGCTACCGAATAGTCCTGCGCTATCCGGATTTTGTTGTTATTGTATGTAATATCTCCCTTCTGGCGGGCCGCTCGCAATATCATCTCCTTTTGAGGGAAGCACAAAAACTTGGCTAGCACAATTCTGGGATGGCTGTCTCGCATCTGTTTGTTGCCCACCCGGTGGACCCTCTCGATCCGCAGAGTATCCCCAAGTTCAGAGCCCTCCAACACATACAAGACCAGGGCCTCTAGGTAGCTCCGCAGCTCCTTGTCAGGGACAGACTCAGGGACCCCTAGGAACCGTAGGTTATTTCGTCGGGAACGGTTCTCTAGGTCGTCGAGTTTCGCCTCTTGCAGGCACACCTGAGCTTTTAGGCCGGCCAACTCATTTGCCAGGACCTCCGTCTTCTCTTCCGCCTGGCTCAGACGATCTTCAGCCTCTCGAAGCCGGCTCCCCAAGGTGTCCACCGATGATTGCAAGCCATCCATCTTCTCATGTAGGGCATCAAATTGAGGAGACAAAGCAGCCGCTACTGCCGCCGACATCTCATCGAGGAACGCGGGGGATCTAGGCGAGCTCGGCGCCGTGGCCGACTCTGCCAGCTTGCTGCTGCCGGCCACGCGGTCGCGGTCTCTACGGCCCGTTTTAACCGCTGCCGCCATGCCTCCCGCCGATCGAGATCTCACTACTGGGCTCTGCAGGCACTCCAACTCGCTTTGGGCAGCGTTTACACACGCCTCTGCGGGTTCGCACGGTACTATTTCGCCGGTTTTGGGCTAGGGGTACCGGAGCGCACTCAGGATGCGATCGCTACCCTGGCCGCATCACGTGACCTCCTGCTAAATCCTTTTTAAGATATGGCGACCAGAATTGCACACAATATTTAAGGTGAGGTCGCACCATGGAACGATAGAGAGGCATTATATTATCCTTGGTTTTATTCTCCATTCCTTTACTTATGATTACTAGCATTCTATATGCTTTCTTGGCAGTCGTGCACACTGGGCAGAGGGTTTCAATGTATTATCCATGATGAAGCCCAATCTTTTTCCTGGGTGGTTGTTCCTAATGTGGAATCTTGCACTGTGTAACTGTAGTTTGGGTTGTTCTTTCCTAGGTGCATAACTTTGCACTTGTCCACGTTAAAATTCATCTGCCATTTGGATGTCCAGTCTTCCAATTTATCAAAGTCCTCTTGTAATTTTTCACAATTCTCTTTGTTTTGAATAGTTTTATCTCATCTGCAAATTTCCAGGTCATTTATAAATATATTAAAAAGCAGCAGACCCACTACAGATCACTGGGGTACTTCATTATTCACCTTTCCCCATTGAGAAAATTGGCCATTTAGCCCTACCCTCTACTTTTCATCTTTTAACCAGTTCCTGATGCACAATAGTACACTGCCTCCTATCTCAAAGTCTCTGATGAGGGACCTTGTCAAAGGCTTTCTGAAAGTCCAGATACACCATATCAACCGGCCCTCCTTGGTCTACCTATTTATTCACACCTTCAAAAAAAATGTAACAGATTAGCAAGACGAGACTTTCCTCGGGCAAATCCAAGTTGGCTTTCTCCCATTAAACCACGACTATCTACATGTTTAGTAATTTTATTCTTTATAATGGTTTCTACCATTTTGCCCTGTACTGACATCAGTCTCACTGATCTGTGGTTTCCCGGATCACCCCTGGAACCCTTTGTAAAGATTGGAATTACAACGGCCATTCTTCAGTCTTCAGGTACCTACAGATAATTTTAATGATAGTTCACAGATTACTAATAGTAAGCCTGCAATCTCATATTTCAGTTCCTTCAACACCCTCATATATATACCATTCTTTCCAGGTGATTTGCTACTCTTAGGTTTATTGATATTTCTTTCAATTCTTCTGATACATCACCTTTAAATACCATTTTCAGCATTGACATCATCTTCATCAGTAAAAACTTAAGTAAAGACTTCAATTACTCTTTCCGCTATTGCCTTGTCCTCCCTTAGCACCCCTCTATCATCTAATGATTCAACTGACTCTCTCATAGGCTTTTTGCTAATAATGTAGTTTTATTATGCATTTTTGCTTCCACAGCAAGTTTTTTTTTTCAAATTCTCTCTTTGCCTGCCTTAACCATGCCTTGTATCTTATTTGCCAGTACTTATGTTGTTTCCCGTATTTGTAATTTGGCTCCTTTTTCCATTTCCTGAAAGATGATGTTTTGGCTACAACATCCTCTCTGACCTCACCTTTAAACCATGTTGTCAGGTTTTTGGCTTTTCTTCCACTTTTCTTAGTGTGGAAAACACCTGGCCTAGGTTTCCAAGATAGTATTTTTAAACAACGCCCACGCTTGATGCAAACCTTTAGCCTCTGCAGCTGCTCCTTTTAGTTTTTCTTAACTACTTTCATTTTATCATTGTCTCAATTTGAATGTTAAAAGTTGAACTGGATTTTCTTGCTATCCTCCATTTATTAAATCAAAGACGATGATCACTATTGTCAAGTAGCCCCAACACCCTTATCTCTTGCACCAGATCCTGTGTTCCACTAAGGACTAGGTCCAAAATAGCTTCCCCTCTTGTTGATTCATGAACCAGCTGCTCCAAGAAGCAGTCATTTCTTTCATCAAAAAACCTTATCTCCCTAGCATGTCCTGCTGTGACACTTGAAAATCACCTATTATCACTATGCTGTAACTTTTGTTAGCTTCCCTGATTTCTTTTAGCAGTTCTTCATAAATCTATTCATTCTGGCCAGGCGGTCAGTAGTACATCCCCCACTGCCATCGCTTTTCCCTTTTTACTGTATATGGAATTTCTATCCAGAAATTCTACATTATATTTTGTTTCCTGAAAAACTTTAATCCTGTGTGACTCAATGCCCTCTGTAACACAGAGCGCAACCCCTCCACCAATCTGATCTACCCTAACATTGCGATATAGTTTGTATCCAGGTATCACAATGTCACATTGCTGTCCTCCTTCCACTTGGTCTCTGAGATGCCAATTATATCTAACCTTTCATTTAAGTGCTATATATTCTAACTTTCCCATCTTATTTTTTAGACTTCTAGCATTTGCATAGGCACTTTAGAGGTTGTATTTTATTCATATTAATTTGGTTGTCAATTGATAGGGGTAATTTGGAATCTTTCAGCTCTGTGTGCTCTGTACTTAAGGACATCTGGATTACTTTTATCTTTATTGGAATTACTACTACTACTACTACTATTTATATAGCACTACAAGGCATACACAGTGCTGTACGAACAACATATAAAAGACAGTCCCTGCTCATAGAGCTTACGATCTAGTTAAGACAGACAGCACAATACGAGATAGGGGGATCAATAGGGAGAGGAGACACAAGGGGAACAAGAGTTTAGGATCCGAAAACGGCATCAAAGAGGTAAGTCTTTAGCATGGATATGAAGAGGGAAAAAGATGACATTTGACGTAAAAATACAGAAGTTTGTTCCAGGCATAAGGAGCAGCAAGATGAAAAGATCAAAGTCTGGATTTGGCAATAGAAGAAAAGATGCAGAGAGAGAAGAAAGCCAGAGGAGTGGAGTTCACGAGGAGGGGTGTAGGAGAGGAGAGAGGAATTAATGAGGAGCAGCAGAGTGAATGCATTTAAAGGTTTGAAGAAGTTTGAAATGAATATGGAAACAGAAGGGGAGCCAGTAAAGTGATTTCAGAAGAGGGGTTATATGAGTGTATCAGGGCTGGTGGAAGATTAGCCTTGCAGCAGAGTTCTGAATAGATTGAAGAGGAGATGACTCTACCAGCAAGGAGGAGGTTGCAATAGTCAAGACGGGAGGTAACTAAAGAGTGGACAAGGGTTTTAGAAGTGTGTTCAGAGAGGAAGGGGCAAATTTTGTTCATATTATAGAGAAAGAAACGACAGGTCTTAGCAATCTGTTGAATATGTGTGGAGAAGGAATGAGAGGAGTCAAAAATGACCCCAAGGTTAGAGGCTGAGTTAACAGGAAGAAGAAGAGTATTGTCAACAGTAATAGAGAAAGGAGGAAGGGAAAGGAGGGTTTAGGGGGAAAAGATATGAAATTCGGTCTTAGCCATGTACAATTTCAGATGGCGATAAGACATCCAGGCAGCGATGTCAAATAAACAGGCAGAGATACAAGATTGGAGTGTAAGAGAAATGTCAGGTGAAGATAGATAGATCTGAGAGTACTTAGCATAAAAATGATATTGAAATCCATGGGAAGAAATGAGGTCACCAAGGGACTGGGTGTAGAGAGAAAAGGAGAGGGCCTAGAACAGATTGGGGTACACAAACTACAAGAGGGATGGCAGTAGAGGAGGACCACCAGAACAAACACTGAAGGATCAATTGCAGAGATAAGAAAAGAACCAAGACAGCACAGAGCCCTTTAAACAAAGAGAGGATAATGTGTCAAGGAGGAGGAGGGTGGTCAACAGTATCAAAAGCAGCAGAAAGGTCAAGAAGAATGAGAACTGAGTAAAGGCCTTTGAACTTAGCCAGAAACAAGTCACTGGAGACTTTGGCAAGAGCTGTTTCAGTAGAATGAAAGGGATGAAAACCAGACTGGAGTGGAACAATGAGGGCATGAGAGGAGAGAAATTTGAGGCAGCGGCAGAGAACTGCACATTCAAGAAGTTTGGAAATGAATGGGAGAAAGGAGATAGGTTGGTAATTAGAAAGACGAGTAGGGTCAAGTGAGGGTTTTTTGAGGAGAGAAGAGTGATCACAGCATGCTTGAAGGCTGCAGAGAAGATTCCGGTAGACAGTGAAAAGTTGAGAATATGTGTGAGAGAAGGAATGATGGAGGAGGAGATGGAGTTGAGGAGATGGAGATGGGTGGGGGATAGGATCAGAAGAACAAGTAATGAGTTCAGAGAAGGAAAGAAGCAGAGAGATTTCTTCTTCAGAGATTTTAGAAAAGGATGAAAGGGTGGTACGGTAGAAATTGATGGGAAAAGTTGGTATTGGAGAGGGGAAAGAGGGAAAGAAGAAAAATTTGAAGAGAATTGAAGAATAATCTTATTGACTTTGTCTGGGAGATAGTCAGCTAAGGTTTGGGCAGAGACAGAAGGAGGGATTGAAGGCGGTGGTGCCTTAAGAAGGAAATTGAAGGTAGAGAAGAGACGGTGGGGGTTAGAGACAAGACAGTCAGATGGATAAATTGTTTTGCTTAGCAAGTGCAATGGCAGACTGGAAAGAAGCGTGAATTGGAAGTGAAAGAAGTAAGCATGAATGGGAAATGAAAGAAGTCAGAAAGGGACCAGGATTTGAGCCAAGTGTAGTTGAAGACAGCTAGGGCTGAGGTGAAGTGCGCCTCACAGGATGTGCTATGGGTGGAGCAAGAGTATCAAGAGTAGAGAAGCATAGTTTTATAGGAAACTGTGGCCTCATCAACAGACTTAGAGGACATTGTGGAAGAAAGAAGAGAAGAGACAGTAGTGGATAGAATCAGTGGATCAATAGCATGAAGATTCAGAAAAAAATAGGAGAAGACTGGGCGAGACTGAGGAATGGAGTAATGAAGAGTGAAACTTAAGAGGTGGTGGTCAGATAGCATAGTTACTAACCCCTAACAAGTGTTCTCCGTGGACAGCAGGAATCAGTCCTCACATATGGGCGACGACGGTGCCAACAGAGCTCGCATGGTAACTTCTCCCCAACTTTCAAAGAAAGCCTTTGGGAGATGTACCATGCATGCGTGGTCCCCTTCTCACCCAAAGGTGCCATCTTGCCTCACTATGATATCATAGCACAAGATGGCAAAAAGAAAAGCAACTCCACAGGAAGGAGGGAGGGTTGTGAGGACCGATTCCTGCTTTCCCTGGAGAACACCTGTTATAGGTAACTATGCTTTCTCCAGAAACAAGCAGGAAGTCAGTCCTCACATATGGGACTCCCTAGTTACAGGCTACCGAAAAACCTGTAAAAAGCTCACGGGTCACCAGAAAAAAAGGGGAAACCATGAGCAGCAGCAATGAGTTGAGAGATAACAGACTCCCAAGTAGCCCAAGTGCCCAGCAAGGAGCCAATGCTCCAGTAGCCTAAACACACTAAAGGGCCGGATGTCAGGAGTTGCCTATACACCAAACAAATGATAGACTACTGCCTAGCCGAAGGCACTGTCCCGATGGGACTCTCTCTGCAGGAAGTAGTGAGCTGCAAAGGTATGGACTGAGGACCATATGGTGACCCGGCAGAATTCCAATAAGGGAATGCAGTGCAAGTTCACCACAGAGGACACCATGGCCCGGATGCTGTGCGTCGTGACACAGTGCTCCAGAGAGAGACCAGCCTGCTCATGAGAGAAGGCGATGCAGTCAGCGACCCAGTTGGACAGAGTCTGCTTAGAGACTGCAGCTCCTAACCGACTCTGGTCGTAGGAAATAAGGAACTGAGAAGCTCGGTGGTGCTCCTGGGTGCGCCCGAGATAGAAGGCACGTGCCCGCTTACCATCCTGAGTGTGGAGAACTGCCTCCACCCTGCTGGCATGAGGTCGCGGGAAGAAGGTGGGGAGCATCAACTGCTAGTTGAGGTGGAATGGAGATACCACCTTGGGAAGAAACTTGGGGGGCGTGCAGAGCACGACCCTCTTCTTGTAGAACCTAGTGTATGGTGGTTCTGCCACCAACGTCTAAAGCTCGCTGACCCTGCAGGCAGAGGTGAGCGCCATGAACACCACCACCTTCCAGGAGAGATACGTGAGGTGGCAGGAGCCAAGAGGCTCGAAGGGTGGCGTGGTAAGCTTGGAGAGCACGAAGTTAAGGTCCCACTCTGCTGCCGGCGGGTGGACGATCTCGATAGGAGACCCCTCAGGAAGCGAGACATGAGGGGTTGAGCTCAGAGGGGTTTGCCCTCAATGAGATGGTTGCGTGCCGCGAGAGTGCTGAGATGCACTCTTACGGAGTTAGACTTCAGCCCTGTCCAGGACAGGTGAAGTAGGTACTGAAGCACTAGCTGGACAGAGCAAGAGAAAGTGTTGACCAGATGCTCTGCGCAGCAGACCGAGAACCTCCACCACTTGAAAGCGTACGCCTGACTGGTGGAGTTTTTGCGGGAAGCGAGGAGGACCTCCTCCACTTTAGTGGAGAAATTGAAAAGGCCCAGGGCAACCTTTTTAGCAGCCGGGTTGTGAGTGTCAGGGACCCCAGGTTGGGGTGCAGGAAAGGGCCCTCCTCCTGCGTCAGTAGGCTTGGTCGCACCCCAGGGGAACGAGGGGGGTGGGGGTGATGTGGCCAGGTGGAGGAGCAGGGGAAACCATGGCTCTCTGACCCATCATGGGGCCACTAAGATCACTGTGGCCCTGTTGCACTGGACATTGAACAGGGTCTCGGCAATCAGTGGTGTTGGCAGGAAGACATAAAGGAGGCCCTCTGCCCAAAAGATCAGAAATTCATCCGCCACCACCCGGGAGGGGTGCGGCTCCCAGGAACAGAAGTGGGGCAGTTTTGCATTGGCTGGACTGGCAAGGAGATCCATCTTTGGGAGCCCCCAAGCATTGGAACAGCTGGCTGGTCATCCTGGGGTCCAGCCTCCAGTCGTGCACCTGGAGGACCCGGCTGAGCCGGTCTGCCAGGGTGTTGTCTTGGCCTGGGAGGTAAACTGCCCGCAGGAGGATACTGTTGCTGCTGACATATGAGCCAAGGCTCACTTCTTCCTAGCAGAGCAGGGCCGAACCCATGCTCCCCTGCTTATTTATGTAGAACATTGTCACCTGGTTGTTGATCTGAACCAACACCACCTGGTGCTGCAGGTGGTGGTGAAAAGGCCGGAGGGCTAAGGCTATGGTTTGGAACTCAAGGAGATTGATTTGCTGGAGACTCTCCATCGGTGACCAACTACCCTGAGTACAGAGATCATTGCAATGTGCTCCCCACCCCAGCTTGGAGGCATCCATAGTAAGGATCCTTTGGAGTGCAAGGGGCTGGAAGGGCATCTTGGCCAGAAGATACTGGGGGTTTCACCACCAGTCGAGAGAGAGAGCCAGGGGATGGGTGATGAGCACCCTTGTCCTGCAAGCAGAGGGCCCTCTTGATCATCTGAATCAACTGGCGAGCATCTGGAGGAATGACATGCAACGTGGATGCCATATGCCCCAGCTGGCAGAGCATGAAGTGGGCCGATGCCGAGCAATGGCGCTGTGTGCTTCCTGCAAGCACTTGGAGACGTAGGGCCCTCTCTTGAGGGAGAAACACCTTGGTTTGGACAGTGTCCAGCCGAGCCCCTATGAACTCCAGGATCCTGGGTTGGCTAGAGATGTGGGTAGTTTATGATGAAGCCGAGGTGCTCCAGAAGGAGCATGGGGTGTGCCGTCGCCCGACTGGCCTCAATGGCCATGCTGTCCTTTACTAGCCAGCCGTCAAGACAAGGGAAGACGAATACTCCCTGGAGCCTGAGGTGAATACTCTTGGGGCGGAGGCCAGGCCGAAGAGTAGCATTCTGTAACTGATAATATTCTCCCCCGACCATGAAGCAGAGCTACTGCCTGTGTAGGGGGTTGATGAGAATGTGTGTGTACTGTCACCCGGTGCCCCTAGTGGTCGGTTGGAGTAAGGGCATCTGGCGCATTTAATTAATTTTTAAGGAGTGATTGACCTAAAGGGCCTAGAGGATTCTGGTCCTTGTAGTACAGAACTCCTTATGAAGAACGATTCAAGCCAAAGTGTAGAGTAACAAGGCTTTATTTCCCCGGTCAACGCTAAGGTCCAGTAAGATGCAAAGAAAGTAAATACAGTCCTTCTCTTTAACAAAAAGGTTCCACCAACATTTCAAACAATCAACTGTTGTAGGTTTCACAGTTAAGTGTAAGTCTGGGCTAAGGCTTCTTTTAAATCAAAACAAATTAATATATCAGCAGAGAAATGGTTACAAGCTTCACCATCAGCAGAGTTCTTCTCTCTCTCTATAAATCCTGCAGGGAATTCATGCTAGCTGCTGAACAAAGATTACATTCCATCGGCTCCTCCTGAGGAATGGGAATACTGTTTTCATATTCAAAGTCCATTGACTCAGGGTCACTGCCCTCCTCAGATGAATGATAATTTTCACTCCCTGTTAACTCCTCACAGGGATTCTTTTGCTTCCCATAAAACTCTCTTACTAAGCTTTGGGGAAATGCTTTTAAAAGGTCAGTTTTACCTCTTCTCTCCTTATAAAGTTTAACTCTTTGAACAGGGTTTTCATCAGTAAAACATTCGCTTAGAATTAAGGATTTTGCATACCTTGGCTTCTCTAAGCTGCCACACCCAGAGCTCTCCTTGTAACGTGCTTTCTCAGGCAGACAAGCTGTTCTATGCAGTGCTCTGCTTTCAGGGCTATCAGGCAAACCCGGTATGGATTTCCACCCTTTGTGGTTCTTAGCAAAGGTATCTCTGTAGTAGGAACTTCCTTTCCTTGTTCCTAACTGGTTTGATACAATGAACTTACTTGGGCTAGGAGAGTTGCTTTTACCAGGCAAACTGCTTCTTCTGTTTGCTTTGCTATGGACTCCGTCCCAATATGTTTGGCCTCTCTGGACTCTATCCCTTTGAGTGAAACTCCTTTAGATTCTGTCTCTTTGAGTTGGCTGCACGTGGAAGCTGTCCTGTTCCAGGTTCCTTTTCCCACAGCTATCCAAACTGCTGCTCCAGACTGTGCTCCGTCCTGAGCCTCTTGCAGTGATACTTGCTGTGCTTCTGGCTATGTTCCTGGTTAGGCTACTTTCGCCGCTCCTGTTGCTTCCCCGGCTCTCCTTGCTGCTTTGCCGGCTCTTACTACTGCTCTCCTTGCTGCTGCACCAGCTCTTACTACTGCTCTCCTTGCTGCCCTCCTCTTCTACCATCTGGTTTCCTTTATAAAGGGATTTTTGGTTTGAACATTTTGGGCTTGATCTCAGGTGAAACTGCTTGCTACTAATGCAATCAGTGTCAGAGCATGTTGCTTCTGGCTCTGTGGAACTGCTCATACGCCCTCTGGCTGTGCTGCGCTGGAACTGCGCTCTCTGCATCTTCTCAGTTCCATGTAAAACAGGGTTTTTTTCTAAAACTATTTCCTTCATAAGTTCCGCGTTATGACAGTACATATCCTTTAGGTCCAAGGAGCATAGCCAGTCTCCCTGCTGGAGGTATGGCAGCAATGTTCCAGGGGAGAGCATTTTGAACTTTTCCTTCACCAAAAATCTGTTGAGGTCCCGCAGGTCAAGGATAGGGTGAAACCCTCTGGTCCTTTTGGGTACCAGGAAGTAGCGAAAGTAGAACCCTGTGTCCCTGAGGTGGATTGGGCTCAGGTTCCACCACCTGGTCCTCTAGAAGGCCTGTGGGTTCCTACTGGAGCAGGTTCCAGTGCAAGGGAGTCTTGGGGAGCTCTCCCGGGAAGAACAGTGGGGGAGTCTGGTGGAGGAGGTAACCCCCTCTCACCATTTGAAGGGCCCACATTTCAGTGGTAATGGAGGGCCACCTATGGGCAAAGAGCACCAGACGCCCCCTATGTGAAGCTGCAAGGGGGTAACATGAAGCTGCAAGGGGGTAACATGAAGCTGCAAGGGGGTAAAGTGAAAGATAATGTCAGGAAATACTTTTTCACTGAAAGGGTAGTGACCGTTTGGAATGCCCTCCCGATGGAAGTGGTGGGGGGAAAATACAGTGACAGAATTCAAAATGGCATGGGACAGACACAGTGGATTCTCTTTATAGCAAAAGGATAAAATCAAAATAAACATAACTATCTCATATCTGAACAAACGGAGGTGACCTACACAGAGCGGTGGGTACACCCCTAAACAAAGGCATGGGGAGGGGTGACCTGCACGTAGCGGCAAGTGCACCTACTCTTGTCACCTTGCTGGGCAGACTAGATGGACCATACTGGTCTTTATCTGCCGTCATATACTATGTTACTACATGATGCAGGGTGTGCCTCCTGGGAGAAGAGAGGCTATGTTCAAGGAGTCGAAAGATCCCTCCAGGTTGCTCCGGGGGCACAGGCTGAGGTTTGGAGGTCTTAGGCTTACATGGGCCATGTCCCTATCTCTTGGCCTGCTGGCCCTGTTGGAAAGCAGGGAAGACCTGGTATTGAGGGTAGTTTCTGTAAGCCTTCCTCTTTTTCTGGTATGAGGATTTTCTACTAGAGGCCTTCTTCTGGGAGAGCATGGTCCTAGTTAGGAACTTGGAGTCCAGCTTGGCGGCCTTGTCTGTCATGGGTTTACCGAAGAGAACATAAGACATGCCATACTGGGTCAGACCAAGGTCCATCAAGCCCAGTATCCTGTCTCCAACAGTGGCCAATCTAAGTCACAAGTACCTAGCAGTTTCCCCCATGGACACATGTTCCAAAATGCTTGTATTGTGGCAAGCAGTGGCTTTCCCAGAGGTTCTCTCCACGGCAAGGGACATCGACCAATTTGTCCTGGATGCATTGCTCCAGGTTAGAGGACAGTAGCCAAGACTGGCACGCTGCAGCTACTCTAGCCGCCAACTCTAAGCCATCGTAGGCTGACTTTGAGCACTCCCTGACTGCCGAGGGCAGGGTATGGGTTCCTCTGAAAGACCAGCCGAGAACACAGCGAGCACCTTTGCCAGGTCTCGAAGATACATGCCCATGTACAACTGGTAAGCCTGGATCCGGCCGAAAGCATCAAGCCCTAGAAGCACTTTCTGCCCATGGTGTTCATGGTGCGGACATCCCTGCCCGGGGACACCAAGGAGTAAATCTTCTGGCTCTTGCGCCTCCGCATGGTCAACATCACCATGGAGTTATGAGGCATCTGGACCTTTTGGAAGCCAGGGCTCCGGTGGACCTGATACATTGAGTCCAGCCACCTGCTAACTCTGGGCACCGATGAAGGGGTCTCCCACATACAGAGGAGTAGCTGTTCCAGGATGGGGGGGGGGGGAATGGGCACTGTGAGTGCATCTTTCTGGGGGGTCTCGTACTGGAGGATCTCGAGTTCTTCCTCCTCCAACTCGGTGGTGAAGGCAAAAGCCTTGGCCATGTCCCACATAGTAACATAGTATATGACGGCAGATAAAGACCAGTATGGTCCATCTAGTCTGCCCAGCAAGGCGGCAAGAGTAGGTGCACTTGCCGCTCTGTGCAGGTCACCCCTCCCCATGCCTTTGTTTAGGGGTATACCCACTGCTCCGTGTAGGTCACCCCTATTTGTTCAGAGAAAGAGATAGTTGTGCTTATTTTGATTTTATCCTGTTGCTATAAAGGGATCCACTGTGTCTGTCCCATGCCATTCTGAATTCTGTCACTGTGTGTGCCCCCACCACTTCCATTGGGAGGGCATTCCAAGAATCCACCACCCTTTCAGTGAAAAAGTATTTACTGACATTGCCTTTGAGTTTACCCCTTTGCAGCTTCATGTTATGCCCTCTGGTTTTACAGCTTCCCCATTTGTTTGTTCATTATACTCTAAGTATTTAAAGGTCTGAATCATATCTCCCCTGTCCCTCCTCTCCTCCAGTGTACATATTTAGGACTTCAAGTTTCTTCTCATAAGTCTTCTGACGCAGGCTCCAAATCCTTTTGGTCGCCTTCCTCTGAACCGCTTCCAGCCTTTTTCTATCCTTTGCAAGATATAGTCTCCAAAACTGAACACAATATTCCAAGTGAGGCCTCACTAGTGACTCGTACAGTGGCATTAGTACCTCTTTCTTTCTGTGGTAATTCCTCTCTATATGCAACCCAGCATCCTTCTGGCTTTTGTCACCGCCCTGTTAGACTGTTTTGCCATCTTGAGATCGTCAGAAACAATCAATCACTCCTAGGTCCTTCTCCTGGTCCGTGCACACCAATCTCTCACCCCTATCACATACAATTCCCTTGGATTTCTGCACTTCTTCACATTAAATCTTAACTGCCAAGCATTAAACCATTCTTCCAGCTTTTGTAGATCTTTCCTCATGTTCTCCACGCCCTCAGGGGAGTCCACTCTGTTGCAAATTTTGGCGTCATCTGCAAAAGATAGACTTTTCCATTCAGCCCTTCGGCGATATCACTCACAAATATATTGAACAGTACCGGTCCCAGGACCGAACCCTGGGGCACACCACTAATCACCTTTCTTTCATCCGTGTGAGTTTCGTTTTCCATCACTTTTTGTCATCTGTCAGTCAACCAATTTCTGATCCAGTTCACCATCTTGGGACCCAACCCCAAACTGTTGAGTTTATTGATAAGCCTCCTATGAGGAGCATTATCAAAGACTTTGCTGAAATCCAGGTGGATCACATCCATCGCATGCCCTTGATCCAGTTCTCTGGTTACCTAGTCAATCAGATTTGTTGGCAAGATCATCCTTTGGTAAAACCATGTTGCCTCAGATCATGCAACCTGTTGGTTTCGAGGAAGTCCACTATTCGCTCTTTCAGGAGCGCCTCCATTACTTTTCCCTCCACCAAGGTAAGGCTTACTGGCCTGTAGTTCGTCAATTCTTCCCCATTACCACTTTTGTGGAGAGGTACCACATCAGCCCATCTCCAGTTCTGTGGAACTTCTCCTGTCTCCAAGGATCTATTAAAAACATTCTTTAAAGGCCCTGCAAGAACCTCTCTGAGCTCTTTCAGTATCCTGGGATGTATCCCATCTGGTCCCATAGATTTGTCCACTTTTAGTTTTGCAAGCTGTTCTAACACATCATCTTCTGTGAATGGTGTGATATCTACTCCATTCCATTTGTATATTTGTCAATCACAGGTGGTCCTTCTCTGGGATTTTCTCTAGTGAAAACAAAGTAGTATTGGTTTAGCATTTTCGCTTTTTCAAAGTCACTTTCTATGAACCCGTTCCCAGTACTTTTGAGTCTGGCAATTCCACCTCTGATTTTCCTCCTCTCCCGAATATACCTGAAAAAAAATTGTGTCACCACACTTCACATCTTTAGCCATCTTTTCTTCTGCCTTTGATTTTGCGATCCTTATGAAGTCGATGAAGGTCATGTCCTTGGGTAAGGACCAGCGCTATGGACTCCGGAGGGGACAGACCCGAGGGCACACTGCTGTGATGACAGGTAGCCAGGGACTCATTGTCCTCGGCCTCCCAGTCTGACTCTGGCTCAGAGGAATCGGGGGTCCTCTGGGACCCGGGGTGCTAGCCTGACCCAAAGGACCTAAGGACCGTGGTGGCATTGCGCTCAGGGCCAAGGACACTGAGCAGTGAGGACCATGGCCCCAAGGACCGGGACTGGGACCGCGACTGAGGCATCTCTCGAGGCAAGTGACGCTCAAGGATCGGCTCGACCTCCAGGGTGTTCCTTGCGGTAGAGGACCTAGTGGTTGGGAGTGATGACCGGGAGGAAGCGGGCATCAGAGCCCACTGCTGGGCCATGAAGACAGACAAATTGTGCTCCAAGGCCACCATCCTGGCCTCGAGGCCAGATGGCTCCACAGCCTTTGGCACGGGCACCAAGGACTTCAGATTTGGTGCTGGTTCCGTCGAGGGGGGAGTCCTCAACCAAGATGGCCTCGGGGATCTGGCGCATCAACAGATCCTGGCGAGGCAACTTGGATGGCTGCTCCTTGCCATCGCCCTCGGTCTCTCGTCGATGGCTGTGGGACTGGGGCCCATGGGATTTCCCCACTTTCCCAGACTTGTCAGTTGATGGGGTTATTGAGTTTTTCTAGCCCTTCTTGGTGCCATCCTTGATGCGGGGGCTCTGGATGGAGCTTTTGTGGTCCTGGCGCTCCGAGGCCACAGGGTCTCCGTGGGTGCTAGAGGTTGTAGAAGGGGCTTCGGAGGGGACTTTCACAGACGACTCTGGGGCTGTCAGTCTTCTGAAAAATCGACTTTTGCTGCTGCTGACATTTCCTGAGGGCCTTAAAGTCATTTGCTTTCAGATACTGCAGACCAAGGAATCGTGGTCCTGCCCGAGGCACCAAAGGCAGCACTCACGCGGATCTGTGTGTGACATACTATGAGCGCAATGGTCTCATGGCTTGAAGCCATTGGCCGAGGCCATGGCGGGCAAGAAGGCCCCTGCAAGGTCAAATTCACTGGGCCCAGCCAGGAGAAAGGGGCAAACCTGCACCAACTAAATGAGTAAGAAAAAGAAAAAGAATAAAACAAAAAAAGAACATGAGGACTCGATGCTGAGGCAAGTGGGCCCGGGAGCAGGAAAAGGTGCTGGTAAGCTACAGGAAAAAGCACAAAAGACGACAAAAATCACCAACTTTATCTGGGGGAACAGGCACACTTCCGATGGGCTCTGCGTAAAAAAGGAGACTGAGGCAAGTTGGCACTCTTGAGCGGGAGGGGGACCATGCATGTGTGGTACATATCCCAAAGGCTTTCTTTGAAAGCTGGGGAGAGGTTACTGCGTGGGCTCCGCTGGCGCCATCACCCATATGTGAAGACTGACTTCTTGCTTGTTCCCGAAGAAAATGTAAGAACTGAGGTGCGGAAATTAATGGTAAACAATTAGAATAGAAAATGAGGTCAAGGCAGTGACCAAGCTGATGAGTGGGGGCAGAAAAACAAAGCTGGAGTTTGAAAGAGGAGGTAAGGGAAAGGAGCTCAGACGCATAGGGGTCAGCAGGGTTATCAATATGAAAATTAAAGGCACCAAGAATAAGGGATGGGGAGGAAGAATCCAGGAATGAGGAGAGCCAAGAGTCAAAATCAATGAGGAAGGCAGAGGTGAACTTGTCAGAGGGTCTTATAGATAACAGCGATCCAGAGAGAAAGGGGATTAAAAAGACAAATGGAGTGGACTTCAAAAGCAAGGAAAGGAATGGGAATGAGGTAGAAGGAGGGGTTGAATTTGTCAAGAAAGAGAAAGTAGAAACCCAACACCACCACTAGGGCCATTGGCACGAGAAGTGTGGGAGAATTGGTAGCCACCATGAGAGAGGGAAGAAACCGAAACAGTGTCATCGGGGAGGAGCCAGGTTTCAGTAAGAGCAAGAAGATGGAAAGCACGAAAGATAAAGAGATCATGGGTAAAGTTAAGTTTGTTAGAAATAGCATTCTATTAGGCACATGAGAAGGGGAGAGAGGTGGGGGAAAGGAGAGGGAAATGGATGAGATTGGGGTGGTAGAGAGAGGAACTAGAATGGGAGTGAGAGAAAAATGAAGGGGGGAGGGCCAGGGTTGGGATTAATGTCAGGATGCTCTAACTTCCCTCTTTTGCTAGTATCCTTCAAGGATACATCCTTCTGAACCATGTGCTTTTGGGCGACTGTCAGCTTTCCCCCGTTATCTAGTTTAAAAGCTGCTATACTGTATCTCCTTTTTAAAGGTGAATGCCAGCAGCCTGGTTCTGTCCCGGTTAAGGTGGAGCCCATCCTTTCAGAAAAGTCCTTCTCTTCCCCAGAATGTTGACCAGTTCCTAACACATCGAAAACCCTCTTCCTTCACCATTGTCTCATCCACACATTGAGACACCAGAGCTCTCCCTGCCTTTTGGGTCCTGCATGTTAAATGGGAAGCATTTCAGAGAATGCTACCCTGCATGTTCTGGATTTCAACTTCCTATCTAAAATCCTAACTTTTGCATCCAGAACCTCCCTCCTACATTTTCGTAAGTCATTGGTAACCTACATGTACACCAAGACAGCAGGCTCCTCCCCAGCACTAACTAAAACCTTGTCTAGGTGATGCGTGAGGTCCGCTGCCTTCGCATCAGGCAGGCATGTTACCAGGCAATCCTTACATCCACTAGCCACACAGTTATCAACATGCCTAATGATTGAATTGCCAACTATAATGGCAGTTCTAACCCTTCCCTCATGGGCATATGACCCTGGAGAAACCAACTCTGTGCAAGAGGGTTTTATATCACCTGGAGGACAGGTCCTGGCTACAGGATCACTTCCTGTCACACCAAAGTGATGCTCTCCTTTCACATTACCTCCTTCCTCGATGGTAAAAGAGAAGCCGCCAGACTGGGGGTGGGACTTGTGATAAGGAAGCTTATCATAGCTCAGGAAGGAGCTATAGAAAAGGTGAAGTGACTCTGAACAAGCAACCTGTCAGTTCGGGTAGAAATAAGAAAACAGAATTTTCCCATAAAAGACTACCAGTCCCAGAATGCACCAGGTTTCCAACAGCCATTAGAGGAGCTGAAGTGGGGAAACGTGTGTTCAATCAGGAGGGCTATGAGGTAATCCCTAAGCACTCATCTCAAAGGGCAGGGCCTGATTCAGCACAGCTGCGCTGTGTTAGGGAGGAGCACTCATCTAAGCAGAATAAAGGTAGAGTTTATTCTACAGAGAAGCAGCTTAAGCTTGATCATCTTCATCATCAGAAGGATCATCAGAAGCAGAAGCCAAACCAGACAGACAGAGAGGGAAAGAAAGCCTTTGGAAGAAAGAGGAGAAAAGCCTTTGAGAGGTATAGAAGAGTCCAGAGCAGTACGTATACTGGGAGGCATTCCAAGGGCCAGCATACACCATTGGACTGGGGAAAGCCAGAGGAATGGTGCTGCAGAGCTAGGAATCTCCAGACGGTACCTGTGAGGGAGACGGCTGCACATGGAAGGGACCCTAAGACCCGTGCCAGAAGGTATGTGAAGAGAGATCCAGTGTCCAGGGATCTGGATTGGAAGGCTGGACATAAGAACTGGACTACATACTGGCCAGGCTATATAGAGAGGAACTCTAACAGCAATGGAAGCTCAGGTATGAACACTGATCTATGCCCTAGCTATAACCTTGAAAGACAGCAGGGAAACAAGTATTCTCCTGAAAGTGCTCCATTGGGAGATTCATCTGTGCCAATCCATGATATTGAACCCATGCTTGTTGAAGAAGAGGGAATGATAGCAGATGAAGAATCTGTTTACATGGACTGCTCTCTGTCTAAACTCCTTTGGTGATTTTCTGTTACGAAGTACAGCAACCAACACAAAGAAATACAAACTTGTTCTTTAATCTACTCAGAAAAGCTCCTGTGTAGGATTTCTAGCCATGCAGTAGAAAGCAAGCCAGCTAAGGGGTTTCAGCTGGATAACTGCTAGCAATTGAGCCTTACCTAATTGCTTGTGGGCTCTGAGAGAATCACTTCTGAATCTATGTGGGAAGATACAAGAAGTTAACCTGAGAAGAACAGTTTTTCCTTTCTTTGTGGCTTTTGTTGGTTGTTTGATATATTGCTAAGAGAATATTAGCTAAAGCCTACAGAAAAGACCAGTTTGTTTCCAACCAGGTCTTATTTCTTTTGCTTTGATTGCCTGACAAGTTCAAATGTTGTTTCCTGATTTTTGGTTTTTCCAAGTTTAACACTGAAAGCAAGTAACCTGATTTATGTGCTACCAAGCATATCTGTGTTGGGAGAAATAACCCCATAAATAAATATCTTATTGGCTTTACCCAAAAGCACAACTAATTATTGTGAGCAGCTGTGTCTGGTGTGAACGAACTGCATTGCCCACAATCCCTTGCAAATCATATAGATATATGCACTTGCCAAGACTGTGAAGATTCTCACCCAGGCAGCCGTCTGACAGACTTCAGTACTAAGTCCCTGTAGGTCTCGTCTATATACCTCTCTGTCTTCCTTAGCTCCTTCAAGTCTGCTACTCTAGCCTCCAGAGATCAGACTCGTTCCTTGAGAGCAAAGAGCTCCTTGGACCTAGTGCACACATAAGACCCCTCTCACCAACTGGGAGAAAATCCTACATGTGACACAATGCAAAAGACTAGATAGTCCCCATCACGCTGCTGGAATGCTGTCAGTATCTTAGTTTTAAGGTTTTGTTTAGTTCTTTAAATCGTTTGCTTAAAGTTGCTAGGGATATTGGTATTAATAGAACTATATTTAATAATTTTAAGGAACTTTGTTCACTTCAAGATTAATTTCAGCGCCTTAATTAATTTATTACTGATGAGGATAACCAGCAGAACCTGAAAGCGAATTTGATCACCTCTTTCCCATTAAGAGGTTTAAGAGCCTATAAAGCTAAGATTATGCCTGGGGTAGGTGGGAGGGAGAGAACACTAAGCAAAAGCTGGCTTGCTACACAATGCACTGACCTGTGCTTTTAAGGTAATCGCATAACAATTCCCTGGGTAATTCACACAGCCCATGGTTTGATAGAGGGAGTCTTTCAAATTGCCCCTTTGATCTGTCGCTTGGCTTTAACACCTATTTAAAACAATTTCACAGATCTCGTTTTCTAGTTGGAAAGTCTCTTTGTACAGGTCTTTAGAAACAATTTATTTCTTTCCACTCAAAGACAATTTACCCGTGTCTACTTTCAATGCTAAGCTATACTCTGATTTGATTTAAATGAAAAGCTCTCTGGTGGTACTAAGCCTTGACTGACTTAACAAAAACACTGAATTCCAAAATACACAGATTTATCAGTTTTAACCCTAAGAATTCCCTTTTCTACAAGATTTGTAGGAGTAGCCTAGTGGTTAGAGCATTGGCTTGAGACCAGGGTTCAATTCCCACTAGCACTCCTTGGTCAAGTCACTTAACCCTCCATTGCTCAGAAAAAGAGTAGTTACTCACCTGTAACAGGTGTTCTCCAGGAGCAGCAGGAATCAGTCCTCACTGATGGGTGACGTCGGCGCCAACGGAGCCCTCGCGGAGCAATTTCCCCAGCTTTCGAAGAAAGCCTTTGGGAATTGCAGCGCGCGCATGCGCGGTCCCCTTCCCGCCCAAGGGTGCCATCTTGCTCAGTCTGATGACATAGCGAAAAGACAGCAAAAAAGTTAGCAAAAAAAATGGATAAGAATGACTGCAACTCCGAGGGGAGGAGGGAGGGTTGTGAGGACTGATTCCTGCTGCTCCTGGAGAACACCTGTTACAGGTGAGTAACTACTCTTTCTCAAGGACCAAGCAGGAAGTCAGTCCTCACTGATGGGACTCCCAAGCTTAAGGCTACCGGAGACCTCAAGCAGAAAAAATGAGCTCCCTCTAGCTCAGCAGTACAGAAGTAAGGAATCTTCTCTGAATACGCTCCCGGCCGGTAGCCCAACACCACGGCCGGAGGGTAGGAGTTGCCTAAACCTCAAAGAGATTGAGGAGGACTGCCTGTCCGAAAGCACTGTCCCTGCGGGACTCCCTCTCCAGGCAGTAATGAGCCGCAAAAGTCTGGCTTGAAGACCAAGTAGCGGCCCGGCAGATGTCTGCCAACGGAACAGAGCAGAGATGAGCCACTGACGCAGCCTTCGCCCTGACTCGACTCTCTAAGGAGAGGCCGGCTGCCCCATAAGCCCAGGCGATACAGTCAGCTACCCAGATGGACAAAGTACGCTTGGAGACAGGAACCCCCAACCTATTGGGGTCAAAAGAAATGAAAAGCTGAACAGCCTTTCTATGCTCACGCGTACGGTCAAGGTAGAAGGATAAGGCCCTCCTACAGTCCAGGGTATGCAGAACCGTCTCAGCCTGGCTGGTATGCGGCCTGGGAAAGAAGGTTGGAAGAACCACCTCTTGGTTGAGATGAAAAGGAGAAACCACCTTTGGAAGAAACTTTGGGTGAGTCCGTAAGACCACCATATTAGGGTAGAACCTAGTGTAAGGAGGCTCAGACACTAGGGCTTGCAGTTCACTAACGCGCCTAGCGGAGGTAAGGGCTACCAAGAAGAGAGTCTTCCAAGAAAGGAAACGAAGAGGGCAGGTAGCCATAGATTCAAAAGGCGGACAGGTAATCCGCTGCAAGACCACATTGAGATCCCAGTCAGGGGCTGGGGGGCGCAAGGGAGGCTTAAGCAGAAGGAGGCCTCTGAGAAAACGCGCCACCAAGGGGTGTGCGGAAAGAGGCCTGCCGTCCACCGGCGAATGATGCTTAGAGAGAGCACTGAGGTGGACTCTTACAGAGTTGGACTTGAGGCCGAGATTGGAAAGGTGAAGCAAGTATTGCAGAATCACCGATACCAAGCAGGAGAAGGGGTTTTCAGACTGCTGAGAACACCACACAGAGAAGCGACACCATTTAATGGCGTAAGACGTCCGGGTGGACAGAAGCCTAGAGGCCAGGACGACATCTTCCACCTCCGGAGGGAGGAGTAGCGAAGCTAGGACTACCCTTTCAGCAGCCAGGCCATCAGGTGAAGGGCCCGGAGGTTGGGGTGCAGGAGAGTGCCTTGATCCTGAGTCAGGAGATCGGGCTGAAACCCCAGAGGAAGGGGAGTGTCCACTGCCAGTTGTAGCAGGAGTGGGAACCAGGGCTGTCTCGGCCACCTGGGCGCTACCAGGATTACCGAAGCCCTGTCCCGGAGAACCTTGAAAAGCGTCCTGGACACGAGTGGCGTGGGAGGAAAGGCATACAGTAGGCCCGTGGACCACAGAATGATGAAAGCATCCGCCGCTACTCTGAGCGGGTGCGGGTGCCTGAAGAAGAACCTGGGAAGTTGCTGGTTCAGAGGACTGGCAAAAAGATCCATGGTGGGGAGGCCCCACCGGAGGAAGATCCGCTGAACAACCAACGGGTCTAATCTCCACTCGTGTGGCTGCAGAATCCTGCTCAGTTTGTCGGCCAGGCAATTTTCCTGTCCGGGCAGGTAAACCGCTTTGAGGAGGATGCCATGGTCGACTGCCCAAGAGCACAGTCTCCGAGCCTCCTGACATAGGAGGGGGGAGCCGGTGACCCCCTGTTTGTTGACATAGAACATGGCAACTTGATTGTCCGTCTGGACTAGTACAGACTGATGAGAGGTGAGGTGAGAGAAGGTCCGCAGAGCTAGGCGGATCGCCCTGAGCTCCAGGAAGTTTATCTGCTGAGCTGCTTCCCAAGGGGTCCAAAGGCCTTGAGTACATGTCCCTTGGCAATGTGCTCCCCATCCCAGGAGAGGCATCTGTCGTCAGCACTTGGGAAGGTGGAGGAGACTGAAAAGTCATGCCGAGAAGCAGATTTGGCAGATGAAGCCACCATTGCAGAGAGGAGACCAGGCGGTCGGAGATCCGTACTAAGTTCGCAAGGCTCCCTGTGGCTTGATGCCATTGAGTGCGAAGGCTCCACTGAGCAGGCCTCATATGTAGACGGGCATTCAGAGTGACACGGACCGTGGAAGCCATATGGCCGAGCAGCCACAGGAATTGCCTGGCCAGAGCTGTGAGCCGGTTGGCCCGTTCCAGAGGCAAGAAGGCACGAGCCTGCAGAGTGTCCAACCGTGCTCCTATGAATTCTAGATCCTGAGAGGGGAGCAAAGTGGACTTTGCAAAGTTTATGACAAACTCCAAGTGCTGAAGCAGAGCTACAGTGCGACGAGTGGCCTGAGTGACCTCCAGGGAAGACTGTGCCCGGATGAGCCAGTCGTCCAGATAGGGAAAGACAAAAAGGCCTTGAAGCCTCAGGAAGGCTGCCACCACTGCCAGGCATTTGGTGAACACCCTGGGAGCGGAGGACAGGCCAAAGGGCAGCACCCTGTACTGATAATGATTTCCTTCCACCACAAATCGTAGATATTGTCTGTGGTCCGGATGGATAAGGATGTGAGTATAAGCATCCTTTAGATCCAAGGAGCATAGCCAATCTCCCTGCTGGAGGTAGGGCAGCAGGATTCCAAGGGTAAGCATCTTGAACTTTTCCCTTTGCAGGAACTTGTTGAGGTTGCGCAAGTCTAGGATGGGTCTGAGGCTTCCTGTTCTTTTTGGTATCAGAAAGTACCTGGAATAAAAGCCGTGACCTCTCAGGTGGTGGGGCACCGGTTCCACAGCCTGTTCCTGAAGAAGACTTGCTAACTCCGGAAGGAGTAAGTCCCTGTGCAGAGGGGGTCTTGTAGGCTCCCCTGGAAAGTAGGAGGGAGGTACTTGGTGAAAATGCAAAAGGTAGCCCTCTTGAACTACCTGAAGCACCCAGGTATCTGATGTTACAGCTGACCACCTGTGGGTAAAGCGGGCCAGCCGGCCTCCCGTGCTGAGAGAAGCCAGCAGGGGGGAAGAGGCTATGCTTACGGAGTCAAAAATCCCCACCCTGCTGAGCAGGGGCCGGTGTAGTGGGCTTGGGGGCCTTCTGCCTACGGGACCCATTACCCTGTCCCTTAGCCTGCTGACCCTGATGGGGAGCTGCTGAGGCTTGATATTGTGGGTGGTGTTGTTTACAGGCAGACACCTTCCTCGGGTAAAAGGGCTTTTTCCCCGAGCCCTTCCTCTTCTGTGAAGGGGCAGAGGTCTTTCTGGACAGGCGAGTCCTGGTTAGAGTCTCGGTCTCGAGTTGCGCAGCCTTTTCATCCATGCGCTTGCCAAAGAGGTTTTCACCTCTGCAGGGGACATCGACCAACTTGTCCTGCACCCATGGCTCGAGGTCGGATGACTGAAGCCAAGCCTGCTGGCGGGCACCGATGCCTGCCCCGGCTACTCGAGCCGATGCTTCGAAGCCATCGTAGGCTGCTCGAGAAATAAATTTCGAGCACTCTCGAATACCAGTGGACAAGGCCTGGAACCTCTGCAAAGGTTCCTCGGAGAGACCAGCAGAGAACCCGGCAATTTCCTTTGCCAGGTCTCGGAGATACATGCCCATGTAGAGCTGGTATGTCTGGACTCGACAAGCAAGCATAGAGCCCTGGAAGCACTTCCTACCGAGGGCATCCAGGTTCCGGGCCTCCTTGCCGGGAGGCACCGAGGAGTGCATCTTTTGACTCTTGAGTCGATGCATGGCCAATTCCACCACCATGGAATGGTGCGGTAGTTGTGCCTTCTGGAACCCGGGGCTCTTGCGGACTCGATACATGGGGAATCGACCCGCTTGCTTAACACCGGCGTCGATGCCGGGTTCTACCACATGCGGAAGAGAAGTCTTTCCAGCATCGGAGGAACCGGTACAGTAAAGGCCTCCTTCGGGGGAGAGTCATACTGGAGGGCCTCGAGCTCTTCGGCTCGAGGCTCCTCCTCGGGATCCGCGGGGAAGGCCAAAGCCTTGGCCATATCCCTCACGAAGTCCGAGAACCGGGTATCCTCCGGGGGGGACCGTCTCCGAGGCTCAGACTCGGGCAAGTCGGAGGGGATGCACCGAGTCTGAAAAGAACCGGGTGACTCGTCCTCCTCCGTGTCCCAGCCCGACTCCTCCGTGGAGGAATCGAGCGGCTCCGTGCGGGCAGCCGCCGAGGACCTCCGCCCCGACGCCGAGGCCGGCGTCGACTACCTCGGTCCCGAACGGGAGGCCGAGGGAGACCGTGGCCGAGGATCCACTCGAGCCCGCATGTTCTCGAGGATCGGCTCGGCCTCCGGGGTCGACTTGGACGTCGACGTCCCGGTGGTCGGGGCAGATGCACCGGCGAGGCCAGCGATCAATGCCCGCTGCTGGTCCATGAAGGCAGTGAAACTGCTCTCCAAGGCCGTCAACCTGAGTCCAAGCTCAGGAGACCCAGCAGCCCCCGACTCGGGCCCCTACGGCATCGGGCCAGACGTCGGCTCCTTCGGAGGCGAGTCCACGAGGACTACAGTACTCACGCGTCCAGGAGACTCCACTTTGAGACGAGGATGCTTTGAAGGCCTCTCCGACTCCGAGGACCCGGGGCGGCTATCGGGGCTATGCGACCTGGCCCTCAAGGAACCAGGAGCATCCTCCAACGCCGCCCTCACGGGTTTCTTCTTCCGACAATGTTCCCGGGCGGGAGACCCCCGCTCAGAGGAGCTCCGATGACGCTCGGGGCCGGAGTCACGAGACGTCGAAGCTTCTGACGAGGTCCGGGCCCTGCCGGACGCGGAGTCAGAGAGGATTCGCTCCTTTTGAGACTGCCGACTCCTCAATGCCTTCGAGGACATTTTGCTACACGGACCACAAATCATCGGGTCATGATTGGGTCCGAGGCAGCGGAGGTAGCAGTCGTGTGTGTCGGTGAGAGACATAAGCCTCGTACACCGATCACACTTTTTAAACCCGCTGGCAGCCATCGGGGGAAAAAGGGCCCCTGTGAGGTCAAAAGACTGGGCTGCCAGAGAAAAAGAAAAAAGTGGCGGGAACGCCAGTCACAAAGGACAAAAACCGAAAAATAGTGAACGGACTCGACACCGGAGTATCGAGGCCGGGCGGGAAAAGGACACGGCGTCGAACCGAGAAAAACAGAACGAAAAAAATCAACTTTTTCAGCGGTGATCACAAACTACGCCTGTAGGGCTCCGCGGAAAAAAGAAGACTGAGCAAGATGGCACCCTTGGACGGGAAGGGGACCGTGCATGCGCGCTGCAATTCCCAAAGGCTTTCTTCGAAAGCTGGAGAAATTGCTCCACGAGGGCTCCGTCGGCGCCAACGTCACCCATCAGTGAGGACTGACTTCCTGCTTGGTCCTGGAGAAATACAAGTTATCAATGTCCCTGTTAAATGTACGTTTACCAAGTTGAAGTTACAATATAAACCGCTTTGATTGAAATGATAAAGCAGTATAAAAAGATGTTAAATATATAAATTTTGCAGCAGGCAAACAATTAGAAGTGCAGATTTCTTTCCAGCAGTAACAGTCCCTTTTGGTAGTCCTTCAAGACTGACTGATATTTAGCAGTGTTGAGAAAAAAGGCTGTTTGTCTGTCAGGAACTAGCAGTTTGGAGAAAAACCTGCAGAGGTGTAACATTTATGGAGGGCATAGGCACAGTTTGCCTGCTTTTTTGGGGGAGGGGGGGACAGGGGTGAAGAGCTCAAACTAGTAGAGGGGACTTTCTCCTCCTACCATCAAGATGGGTATTGATTAGTGTTCTCTCCACAAACACTATCACTTTCTCAGTCCCTATTAATACTACTAATCATTTATGTACAGACACATGCATGAGAGAGGGGACTAGGATATATCTAGGGCAGGGGTGGGCAAATCCGGTCCTGGAGGGCCGCAGACCAGTCAGGTTTTCATGATGTCCCTAATGAATATTCATGGACCTATTTCCATACAATGGAAGGCAGTGGATGCAAATAGATCTCATGAATATTCATTAGGGACATTATGAAAACCTGACTGGTCTGTGGCCCTCCAGGACCGGAATTGCCCACCCCTGATCTAGGGGAATGGTAGGAAAACACATAGGAGGTGAAGAGGAGGCAGAGGGGATCAGAATCCGAAAACAGTCTCAAAGAGGGAGGTTTTTAGCCTGGATTTGAACAGGATAAAATGCAGGTGCAGAAATGTGGATGTGAACAGGCTAAACACAGGCGCAGCAACATAGTCGGCCCAGAAGCCATCGGGGAGCAACATTGGCACCATAGGCCTGCCTCCCGAACACCTATTGGATGGCACAGAAGTCATGCCTCAAGCCCCGATTGGCCCCAATGCTGAAGCTGCACCTCCAGATGCCGAAGCTAGTCCCACAGCCCCGACTGCAGCACAGACCACAGGGGAGACACAGACATGGAGATCGCTGCGAGGGCAGACACTACGGGCATAAAAAAAAAGCTAGGAACGCCACAGGAGGCATGGCACGAGGCACAGGAAGAGGCTGCATAGCACTGACTCCAGCAGCAGCAGCAGCAGCAGCAGCCCAGCAGCTCACAGGAGACAGTTCCCCTCCCCACCGGGTCCCCCCTCAGAGCCCACACTGGGAGGGAGGGCACCACTTGGTTGGCCAAAACATGGAGGGCTACCCAGCTGGTCTCCTCCAGCTTGTCTCACACCTCCTCCAAGAGTGGTCCACCATACCCCTGGCCCCCTCTTCAGCATCCCGGCCCATGGACTCCAAGAATGGGGCTACTGGAGCAGTGGCAGGCCTCCTCGGATGCAGCAAGAGTGCCGCCGCATCCTGTCCCCCCTCTACCCCCGGGACAGCCGTCGGTTGCCAGTGGAGGTGAGGTAGCAGCGGCTCTGGAACCTCCAAAAGCAGGAGACACCCTCACAAATACTTCCTCCACACAAGACTGTGCCACGGAGAACCCCCAGCCTATGCCACCCAAAGATCTGAACCACCCATGACCCTGACCTCGCTACCCATCCACCAACTACTTCAGGATGATCTGGTGAAGCTTTGGCAGACCCCAGCATCCAACCCGGCCTGCTCCCACAAACTAGATACTAAGTACCAGCCCATCCTCGGGTTTGAGAAGGCGCAGTTTCCACACCACTCCACTGTGGCCGAGTCAGCCTTAAAGAGACACAACTCCTCCTGGAATGCCCATCTGCCTGGCGCGACCTCAAGCTACTGGACAACATTGGCAAGAGTGTGTTTTGGGGAGCCATGCTGAGCGCCAGGATTTTGTCCCATTAACTGCAGCCCTGTACCAGGACGTGCTAGCCCAGATTCTTAAGAATGCTCTCTCAGGAAACTCGACTGCTCTGGCTGACCTGGGAGAGTGCACCAAGCACCAGTTCCGATTGGCCTTCAAGGCCTTAGACTCCGCCGCTCGAACCACAGGAACTGCCATCTTGGTTCGCCGACTGGCATGGCTGTGAGCATCGGGACTTCGTGAGGACACCCACGACTGGATAGCGGATGCCCCTTGTGCGGGGGATTCGCTATTTGGAAACAAGGTCAAAGACACAGTCAACGACCTCAAGGATCACTGAAACACACCGCAGAACCTGGCGGAGGAGGGCCTCGAATGCAGCAACACCAGCCATAAAAGGGATTACCAACAAAAATCCAACCCTTCCTCCAAGCGATACAACTCATACCACAAGTGGCAGGCGCCAAGATATAAACAGCAACACTACCAGCCCCCATACAGCTCCAAGTCATGCCATAAGGAGTGTAAACAACAGAAGTCAGCTGGAGGGAAGACTAACCCGTCCTTCTGACAGACACCCAGGCCAGTCTACTACTGGGGGGGGGGGGGCAAACTGACGGCCGCCTTCGCCAACTGGAGTGCCATCACAACCGACAAGTGGGTCCTGCAAATCATAGCGCAAGGGTATCTCATCCGATTCTCCTCCACCCCTTAGCAACACTCACAACTCTCCAGAGACATTCCACCGCACCTACTCCCTACCATCACAGTGGAGATATGGGCCCTGCTGATGTCCTGGGCAATGGAACCGGTACCACCGCATGAAACCTGCGACAGCTTCTACTCCAGCTACTTTCTGATTCCCAAGAAGTCTGGAGGCATTCACCCCATCCTTGACCTCAGGTTCCACATTAGGAACCACCACCCAGGAAAAAGATTTTAGGCGTCATGGTGGATAACATATCGAAACCCTCTGCCCAGTGTGCAGTGGTGGCCAAGAAAGCAATAGAATGCTAGGAATCATTAGAAAAGGAATGGAGAATAAAACAAAGGATATTATTATGCCTCTATATCGTTCCATGGTGCGACCGCACCTTGAATATTGTGTGCAATTCTGGTCGCCGTATAAGGATATACCATTATTAGAAAAAGTACAGAGAAGAGCCACCAAAATGGTAAAGGTGATGGAAGGATACCCCTAACCACCCCTATGAAGAGAGGCTAAAAAGGTTAGGGCTTTTCAACCTGGAAAAGAGATGGCTGAGGGGAGATATGATAGAGGTCTATAAATTAATGAATGGAGTGGAATGGATAAACGTAGATAGATTGTTTACGGCATCAAAATATATAAAGACAAGGGGACATGCAATGAAGATATTTAAGTTAAGATAAAATATTTTTTTCACTCAACGTGTAATCAAATTCTGGAATTTGTTAGTGGAGGATGTAGTAAAAGCTGTTAGTGTAGCCGAGTTTAAAAATGGTTTGGACAAGTTCCTGGAGGAAAGGCCCATAAACCATTATTAAAGGGGACCCAGGAAATCCAGTGCTTGCCCCAATACAAGCACTGTGGAAGCTGTGTCTTTTGGGGAGACTGCTAGGTACTTGTGACCTAGATTGGCCACTGTTGGAGAAAGGATACTGGGCTTGATGGATCTTGGTCTGACCCATTGTGGCATATGTTAAGCTCAAAAGATTCATCCACAGGGAGAAATTCAGGATGTACTCCCTGGGGTCCATCCTGTCCCTGCTACAGGCTGGAGAATGGTTGGCCTCCTTGGACCTGCAGGATACCTACACATGTGTCCATCCATCCAGAACATTAAGTACCTGCGCTTCCAAGTGCTGGGAAACCATTACAAATACAGGGTCTTGCCCTTTAGCTTATCCCCAGCTCCATGGGTGTTCACCAAGTGCGTCGCAGTGGCAGTAGCATACCTCCGATACAAGGAGTGGCCTGACTGTTGCCATGTGGCACTAGTGCCACAGGTATTGGACTATTGCACTATTAACCCTTGAATTTGCACTGCACTGTTAACCTTTGACTTTGCACTGCTACATTCGTATAATGCTACCCTGCTGTGTTCATTGCACCTCCCTGTTGTTGTTAAGAACCAATGCGTTCATGTTTTGCACAAGGATGTTTTGTAAAATATTATTGTTTTGCACAATGTTACTCTCACGGTGTTAATCTCACCAGCGTTGTTGTTGTGACACTAGTTACCTTGCTGTGGCACTAGTTACCATTGCACTGTGCCATGTAGTGGTTCGTTCCTTGCACAATAAGGCCAAGGCTCCCAACCTATTATTAAATAGCCACCATACAACTTCCTCCCTTCCACCGCAGCACAAGGGCATAGCTGGGGAGGCACCAGGTGTGGCTGACTCATCCTGCTTGTCCTTGGAGAAAGCAATGTTACTTACCCTGTCACGGGAGTTCTCCGAAGAGAGCAGGATAAGTCAGCCACACATACCCACCCACCTCCCCTGGAAGAGGTTGACTCATCAGCCGGGCGCCCACCACCTAGCAGTAAGATCTCAGCTAGGGACAGGATGATGGCTCGGGCCAACATGGCTCATGCACAGAAAGGCTTTGCCTTTCTGAACTAAGGAGAGTAGCTTCTGTGTATGGCGCCCTCAGATGACATCACCAGGTAGCTGACTTATCCTACTGTCCTCAGAGAACTCCCGTTACAGGTAAGTAACATTGCTATCTAGGGGAATGATAGGAGGTGAAGAGGAAGCTGAGGGGATCAGAATCCAAAAACAGTTTCAAAGAGGGGAGTTTTTAGCCTGGATTTAAACAGGATCAAAGATGGAGCCTAAAATACTGACTGGTAGTTTGTCCTAGGCATAAGGAGCAGCAAAGTGGAAAAAATGAAGCCTGGAATTGGCAGTGGAAGAGAAGGGCATAGACAGGAACCCCCATCCCTTCCTCCAACTACTGCCATCACCAGTCTCAAACTGCTGCAACAGGGTGATGCAATAAATTATTTTCAAACACTTGTATTTCTTTGTTTCTTTTTTATTCTTTAATTTAGATTTATTTTCATGTCTCCAGCCTTTCCTTACTAATGAATTGTTCTTTTCCACATTTCCATCTCCTCCCTGATTTCCAAGTTTTCTTTTCTGTTACCTATTTTATTCTCTCAGCATGTCCTCTAGATTTTTCCATCCTATTGTCATCTTGTTTTTGCCTATGCTATAGATTCTGTTTATTTTAATTTTACTTTTTCCTTGCATTATCCTTTTTCTCTTCTATTCTCCTCTCTCCATCCTATTCACATATTCCTCACTCCTCGTCTCTCCACATACATTCTTAGAACATAAGAACTACCATATCGAGTCTGACTAGAGGTCCACCAGGCCTTGGATCCTGATTCCAACCGTAGCCAAGCCAGATCACAAGTACCTAGTATGTTCCAAAAGCAACTAAATTCCATGCTACTTATTCCCAGAGATAAACAGTCGTTGACCCAAATCTACCTTAATAATGATTTATAGACTTTATCCAATTTTTTTTTATTAAAGCACAGCTATACTTTTTATTACATCCTCCAGCAAAGAGTTCCAAAGATTACTTATGAGTTGAGGGGGGAAAAAATTCTCTTATTTGTTTTAAATGTAGGGCCTGATAATCAGTGTTGGAGGCAAGTGCTGAAAATGTAACTAGTCGCCAGCACTGAACATCAAACCCAGATATTCAATGCCGGGGTCATATCCGGCCCCATCATTTAATATCTGGGGTCACTGCATATCCTGATTGCTAACTGGGCAGTGGCAATATTGAGCTGTTGACCAGTTAGTGATATGTGGCAGGTGTTAGGCCAGGGCTACCTGCGCCTGGCCTTTGCCATGTATCGCTACTGCACAGTCAGCGAGCGATGCCGCCTCCGCTTCACCCCGGACACACCCCGATGCCAAGCAGTTAGCATCGCAGCATGTAGAGCCGGCAGCTGAGGATGAATGTCCTGTTCACCATGATTGATGCAGTTTAAATCTCTTCTAACCGCGTTAATCGTCTGAAATATTGGGCCCGTACTACTTTAGAACTTCATGGCGTGTCCCCTAGTTTTTGTACTTTTTACTTTTAAACCTGTTTATTGACACCAAGTAGAACATAGGAAGACCATATCAACAATACAACACAATCATAAGAACAAGCTTCCGAACTGCCAAGACCAAGAACCAATTGCATTTTTGTTACAATTTGTGCCCTTTCCCCCCCATGACCCCCTCTCCCTCCTACCACCCTTCTCTCGCAGAGACCAGTATCTCTGATGGGACCCGCAGAATCCACCTCGCAAACTATACCCTCTCCCGACATTGATTGCACTCAATCAAACCACAACCACCCTGCTCCCCTGTCCCACTCTCACCTAACCCCTTCAGAATGTCTTCACGGCCAGGCTGCAGGCATGTGAAGGTAGAGACTGCAGATGCTGAAACCACATCAACATGAATTTTGCCCTACACTGCGGGGACTCATCTGTATCCATTTGCTCCATAAGCAGCAGCTTCCTAGCCCAAAGAATGTCATACTGCCCCTTAATTCCACTGTCTCCTGGGGCGTCAAATATGACCGCACTAGCTTCCCCTCAAACCTCTGTCCCACAATATCCTGAATGAAGGCTAACACCCTGTCCCAAAACATTTGGACCCGTGGGCATAGCCACACAATGTGCCCCAAAGTACTCTCCCCTTCCCCCACTTCTCACAACAGATACACAGAGACCCAAGCTTGCACAATTCAAGAATAAATGAATGAACTAGGTTAAAAACTGAGGAAAGATCAAAAGTAACTAAAAGAATAGCTTTATAGAGATAAACAGAGGTTCTAATTTTATAGCAGAGTAGTGTTTCTGTGGTATGTCCTGCACAAAAACCAGCTTTCCAGGGATGGGACACCTGACCTATCCAGAATGGGAGTGAGCTCAGTGAGAATAATATATTTCAGCTTTTTGGAAAGAAATAGCAAATTGGAAATGGGACAATAGTTGTGGGAAGAACAGGATTTAATGAAGGTCTTCGAGACAGGAGTGATAGTGCATGTTTCCAGGTAGCTGTTACATACTTTGAGGAAAGACTGGATTGAAAAAGAGGAAGAATGCTGGCAAGACTGTGTTGGACAGCCTTGTTTCAAGAAAAACAAGCTTTGAATCTAAAAGATGAAAGCTAGGGCACACAGCTGTAAGAGCATGAGTAAAACTGAAAAGAAACGGAGTATGAAACTTGGCCCAAAAGAAAGCAGATGGAAGGGTCCAAAGCAGTTGTTAATTGAGGGGTGGGGTGGGGAAAGGAATGAGTGGACAGGGGAGATAACCCACATGGGGTATTAGAGGACAGGAGACAGGATTTATGGAGAGAACATTTGTAAAAAGGAATGAGGCAAGCTCTTCTCTGGGACAGTGGGAAAGACAAGAGGTAGTCGAGAAAGGGCTAGGGAACCTGAAAAGGTTTTCTGGGTTTGCTGGATGCATAGCTGATGAAAAATATGATCTCTTAGTTCATTTAACTTTCCCTTCTGTAAGCAGTCTGATGTATCTTACACCGTGCAAGAAGAGAAGATAAGCAGTGCTTACACCACAGATGCCTGAAATGACAGGCCTGGCTGCTTGAGAAGATGCAGGCCGCCATGGAAACAGGGGTTGTGTTGAGAGGGGGCAATACATACGCTGCATAATGGAGCAAGCACATCCAAGGAGAAGAGGGAATTAGAAAAAGCTGAGATCTGAACCTCTAGATATGATCCGGAGGAGTAGGATAGTGGTATAAGGAAGAGTCAGAAATACGCTGAACTAGCTGGTCAAGATCAAGGGCATAAGGGATTGAGAGACAACCTGAAGGACCCTACGAGGGGGGAGATCCAGGGAAAGAAAGGTGAAGTTATGGAGGGAAGGGGGACCTAACTTTATGCTCGAGAGGTGAGTGAGCATAAAGATGTTTTGAGAGTATCCTTGCATAGAAAGAGGAGCATTCCTGCTTAAAGCAAAACTTAAATGACTTTCACACTTTGATAAAGCATAGCAGAGGTAGGTATCATAGAGTGGCAGTTAAAACGCAAAGTAAAAAAAGCACAGAGGGGGGTTTACCTGCAAATTGCGGCAGTTACAACCGAAAGTAAAAAGCATAGTGTAGTGCTAACCTGCAAGTAGTGGCAATTAAAACCCTAAACACCTGGGGGTGGAGCCAACCGCAAACCAAGATGGCTGCTTAGGATCTAGCTCCCGCAATCTTCCAGCACAAATCCTGCCCGTTTTCCATCATCCCCGTGGATCTTCCCCTACTCTCCTTCAGCTGTTGCGGCTTAACATGTCTACAATCAAACCTGTCCGACTGGACTATCCTTCGGGGTCTAATCAGGGTGCTAAGCAGCTCCAAGACTCCAAGTTCCCCAGTAAAATGGTGGCAAACCGCGAGGCTGCTGACAGATTTGCAGAACTCCTGGCAGAGATCTGCACAGTTAAGGAGTTGGTGACTGCAAATAGTTTGTCGATAGAGTCCGTGCACACACAGCTCCCTGATGTCCGAGCTCAATTAGGCTCCCTTACCTTGTGTTTGAATAAAGCAGGCACCTCTCTGCAGATCTATGAGGTCCAGCTGCAGCAGATACAAAAGAACACGAAGCGTATAGGCCTACTAGAGCACCAGCTAGAGGATTATAACAACTGTGTTTGGAGAAACAATATTCGTATTCTGGGTATTCCAGAGGGGGTGAAGAGTTCTGACCCTGTAACCTACTTAGAGATGCTAATTCCTAAACTCCTTCAGATAGAATTCCAGCGCCCTTTTGAAATAGAACACACACACCACACACTCTTCCACCATGTGCAGCATGCAAAATATCCCAGGTCCTTTGTCTTCCACATTCTAGGATATCAACAAGCCTTACAAGTGCTACAGGCCGCTCGGCTTCTCACACCAGTTTAACATGAGGGTCATCGGCATCTTTTCTTCCCCGATTTTAACAAGACCACTGTGGAAAGACGCAAGCAGCTTTTGTCTTTTAGGCCGCAGCTACAAAAAGATGCAAGCAAGCAAGATGCCTGCTTTTTCCTGCTTGTCTCAGAGCGACATTAAATAATCAAATGCGCTCATTCGAGGACCCCGAGCTGCTGCGCGTCTTTTTGGAGGAGATGGGGAAGTGGCTATGTACTAACATCTCAGCACGAATGCCATATATCGAAGTGACTTGGATTTTGGGGTCCTGTTCTGCTTGACATGCCTGTTTGGCCGTTCAGGTTGTCTCAAGCTTAAATGAGCCTCTAACTTTCCACTCGTTGGCCTGATTATATGTGCATGGCGGAATCTCTGTGATCCTGAACTTTGACGGCGACGTGCTTGAGTTTAGTTTACAGCACTTAGCAAGTTGTGACAGATCGGATCCTAATTAACTGTGGACAAGGAGGGATTTCCATCTCCGAGTTTGTTTTTGTGCAGGCCCCTGGCACTAGCATCTAGGGCACGAGAGCTTCCATGTCTCCTAAAACCTTCATACGGAGTCCGCACCCACTTGTTCTTTTTTGTACCTTCTCTACTTGCACCGCCAGGACCCCCTCCAGGGTTGGATCAGCCCGTTTCTTTGGCGGGGAAGCTTGCCCATTGTCAGCTGTGTGCAATGCCGGTAACTCCCTTTCAAGAATCCAGTGTTGGCTTCTCGCAACACGCCACCATTGCTGAGCTCCTTTTGGACTTGCTGGTTTTGTATGTAACTTTAATTTGGTCGTAGGTGGGGTATGAGTATTGTGGTATGTGGGATGAACGTGGGTTCAGGGGGCAAGGGGGAGTTCAAATTTCTTGAGCTTCATTTTTTTTTTACCAGTTTTGGACTCCTATGGTTCTACACTATTGTTGTTGTTGTTGTTAAGTACCATCGAGTCGGTGTTGACTCATGGAAACCCTCTGGCTAGTTGACTTAAACTGTGTTCAGACATCTGTCAGGCGACTCATTATTGACAGAGTGGCACCCATAGCTGCTGTTATTGTATTGATCCATCTCATTGTTGGTCTTACTCTTTTGTGTTGACCTTCTACTTACCAAGCATTATATCTTTCTCTAACGATGTCTCTCTTCGCATGATGTGTCTAAAGTATGTAACTTGTTGTTTATGGGGGATGGGGGAGAGGATAATCGGGAATCGCATCCATATATTCGGACCATTTTGAGGATTTGGTATGCTGTTGTTCACCCAAGAGCCGAACTGTTACTTTGCCAGCTCTTATAGAAAAACCCCTTTGGACCCCCATGAAGTTGCTGCTGCTCATCCCTGCACGCAAAGTGCTGTCCTTACTCCATTACTTAGTGTTTCCACTCATTTTCCTTCGACGGGCGGTTCACCCTGTGGGGGATGTTCCATTCCTCTCGCTGATACTCTTATATACATGACTGTGCCTCTAAAGTTTCTCTCACAATGTCAAAGGGATAAATAATCCTATTAAAAGGAAAAAGATACTCATCTATTGCCAAAGGGAAGTTACAGACATAATATATCTACAGGAAACCCACTTGCCTGCAAAAGAGTCGGGGAAGTTAGGACTAGGACACTATCAATTGCTGGCATGCTCCCCTGCGTTGCACAAGAAAAACAGGGTTGCAATTTTGGCTACCAGGGCTCTTTCCCCTCTAATTCTTCAAATCAGGGCAAACATGGAGGTCAGGTGGGCCAAGGTACTAGTGCAAATAGGCAATGTGAAACTGGCACTCATTTCAAAATACGCCCCTTATATTGACAATCCAGACTTTTTTCATACTGTGGCAAGAGAAGTCAATGATGTGGCATCACACCCAGTGATAGTAGGCGGGGACTTCAACCTTGTGCTTGACTCGCTCCTGGACAGTCAGTCACAACATTTTAGCCGATCCTTAAAGGTCACAAAGGTCATCTGTGCTGCCATGGAGGACTATGGATCAATAGGCCCATGGAGGCTTCAGCACCTGACTGAGAAAAATTACACTTTTTTCTCCACTCCTCGTCAGACTCATTCTAGAAATGATTTTTTTCCTGATATCTAAAACCCTACTCCCAGATCTCGTAAGCTTGGATAGTCTGGGAATTTCTGCCTCAGATCATGTGGCAATCTTGCTTTCTCTCCAACTCTCCCTGGATACTCCTTCTAAGCCCCCTTGGAGCCTTAACAAAAAGCTACTAGGTGACAAGTGCTTTAATTCAGTTGTGCAGATAGCTATTTCTGACTACTGTGCCCACAATTCACCTGAAGATACCCCAGGTTGGACCTGGTGGGAGGCCTTTAAGGACTCTTTACAGGCTACCATTATTAGTTACTCTACTGGGGCGGCTAAATAACACAAGGAAGAACTGTTGACCATAGACGCCCAGATCCGTGCAGGCGAGTGTGTTCTACGCAGCCAATCAGACTCCGTGATCCTGCTTCGACTGTAAAAGCTCTGGTATCGGTATAATTCTATCCTTAGTGCCGAAGCATCCCAAATTGTTAATTCACAACATAGCTGTTGCTATGCAGAGAATAAAAGATCCAGGATTCTTCTTGCTAACTCTTTGAAGGCCTGTAGGGACAAATCCAAGATAGCCTCATTGGCGGACGAGAACCACCAACTGCTCCTTCAGGACTCCAGCATTCTGGTGTGCTTTCCAAGACTGTTATTAGCGGCTTTACACCTCGGAAATGACTGCTAGCTTTGAGGAATTTGAGCAACTGGTTGATCATCTCATCATCTGATCATAGTTACCCTGTTAGCCAAGTTGAATATCCTGTTCATATGTAAACACAAAGTACTATTGGAAATGTGTATGTTCACTGTTTATTGTAAACCGCGCTGATGCTGAATAGCGCGGTATAAAAGAGACTTTAAATAAATAAATAAATCTCGACAGACCCCGACTAACCCCAGAGCAAGCGGCAACTTTCGACAAGGAAATACAGATAGAGCTTATTCTAGCACTTAATAGCATGCCATTGGGAAAGGTTTCCGGGCCAGATGGTTTTCCCCTTGAATTTTACAGGCAGTTTCATGCTGAACTTTTATGCCATCTCCGTACCTACTTCACTTTACTTCAGCAGCAATCCCCTCAGATAGCAGTGCTGGAAAATATGGGGCATGATTCCCAAAAAGCCGAAAACTACAGCTTAATATCTTTATTGAACACTGACTATAAGATCTACACCAAGTTTGTTTCCCATTGTCTCGCTACGTCATCCCGCAGTTGCTTCATCCTGACCAGTGCGGCTTCACTGCTGGAAAATCTACCTCGGATAAGGCTCGGCTCCTCAGTCACATCCTGGCACTCTCCCAGGACCTAGACACATCACTAGTAGGCCTCTGGTTAGATGCGGAGAAGGCCATTGATAGGCTGGAGTGGCTGTTTCTTTACTATGTCCTAGGTGGTTTGGTATTGGTGTGGTGTTCCTCAACATGACCACAGTCTTCTATGTCCACCCCACAGCACAGATCCTAACCAATTCCTCATTGTCCCGATCCTTTGCTCTCCATCACAGCACCCATCAAGGCTGCCCGCACTCTTCACTCCTTTTCAACCTTGCGTTTGAACCCTTAGCTCTACTTGTTAGACAATCTCCATATGCCACAGGTCTGTGGGTGGGAGATCTACATGTTAAACTCTCCACCTATGAGGACAACATGCTCCTCTTTCTTGAACCATCCTCCATCCCGGCTGTATTGCATTTGATCAGGTTATAAAATTAATTGGGCTAAATCTGTAGTGTTCCCTCTAAACAAGTTAGTGTTCAAAGCAGATCTAACCCCCTTTCCATTTCAGTGGGAGGGTGGGACACTTAAGTATTTGGGAGTCCATTACTGTACAATCATAGAATACATGCTGAAGTGCAATATGGATGATTGTCTGCAAATGGTCCAGTGACTGACTACCAAGTGGACACCTTTATATCTGTCTTGGTGTGGGCATCTGGAAATAATCAAAATGATGATTGTCCCGAAAGTTACATACTTTTTGAGCATGTTGCCGATTTTGTTCCCTGTGGAAAGGCAAGGCACCGTGCATAGCTATCCAGAAACAAACTCGTTAGAACTGTGGGAGGTGTGCAATTTCCGGACTTTAAGTGTTATCACCACTCCTTTTTATTTCATCAAGGGGCCTTACGGACCTCCAACTCTCCAGTACCACAAAGACCGGTTTGGTTGGAATTGGAGGAAAAACTCACCAAACCTACACTTCTGTATCTCCTAATTGGCATGTGTCATGCTGGCCACTTTCGGATTACTCCAACCATTACATCTATTCAACAGGCTTTTTACTCACTTGATAGCGATGACTAATCCTCCGTCTCACGGCCTTCCATAGTCTTCCCAGCAAGGAAAAACTATGGCAGGAAAGGGGTATCTGGATTGTCAGACAGATAACATAAGAACATAAGATATGCCATACTGGGTCAGACCAAGGTCCATCAAGCCCAGTATTCTGTTTCCAACAGTGGCCAATCTAGGTCATACGTACCTAGCAGTTTCCCCAAGGGACACAGGTGCCACAATGCTTGTATTGCTTCAAGCATTGATATCCTGGGTCCCTTCTTAATAATGGTTTATGGACCTTTCCTCCAGGAACTTGTCCAAACCTTTTTTAAAACCCAGCTACACTAACAGCCTTTACTACATCCTCCGGTAACAAATTCCAGAGTTTGATTACACGTTGAGTGAAAAAATATTTTCTTTTATTAGTCTTAAATAGTTTACCCTGTAGCTTCATTGCATGTCCCCTAGTCTTTCTATATTCTGATAAGGTAAACAATCGATCTACGTTCATTAATTTATAGACTTCTATCATATCTCCCCTCAGCCGTCTCTTTTCCAGGTTAAAGAGCCCTAACCTTTTTAGCCTTTCTTCATAGGAGTATCCTTCCATCCCCTTTACCATTTTGGTGGCTCTTCTGTGAACCTTTTCTAAAATCGCTATATCCTTTTTAAGATACGGCGACCAGAATTGCACACAATATTCAAGGTGTGGTCTCACCATGGAACGATATAAAGGCATTATAATATCTTTTGTTTTATTTTCCATTCCTTTCCTTATCATACCTAGCATTCTATTTGCTCTCTTGGCCGCCGCTGCACACTGGGCCGAGGGTTTTAACATGGTATCCACAATGACGCCTAAATCTTTTTCCTGGGTGGTGGTTCCTAATGTGGAACCTTGCATCGTGTAACCATAGTTTGGGTTGTTCTTCCCTAGGTGCATAACCTTGCACTTGTCCACATGAAATTTCATCTGCCATTTTGATGCTGTCTGATGTCTCCTTTAAACCTTTTGATGTACTTAAGTGCAAAAACAGTCTACTGGATAAGTGTTTTTTTCAGTGGCTCCAACTAAAACACTGCATATGTAAGTTGGGTCTGGACATTCTGAACTTAACCTCCCACTGGGGCCTTCTGCAGGAGGTGCACCTCCATCGAAGTTTTACACTGCCCTTTGAGACCTGTCAACTCTAACAACTTTGGGAGCTGCCAAGGTGTGGGAGGTGGAGCTGGGGGGGTGTCTCCTCACCACAGCACTGGAAAAGGTTTTTTTGTTGTTAAATGCCGTCGAGTCGGTATCGATTCCTGGTGAACCTCTGGATAGTTGACCTAAACTTTGTTCAGTCTTCAGCCAAGCGGCTCATTGTAGATAAAAGGTTTTGGGGGTCTCTTATTCGCACCGCGCGCTCAGCTTCCTAATCCAATCCTTGTATTTCTTAGCTCACAGGGCCTATATAACATCGGTCTTGCTTTCAAAATGGCATCCTTCAAACAGAATCGCTGCTGGTTGTGTCAGACACAAGTGGGTACCCTATCGCATATCATTTTCAAGTGCACGACATTGCAATCCTTTTGACAACAGGTGTGGGTAATGATCGAGACAGTGTAGTTATTCACTTGTAACAGGTGATCTCCGGGAACAGCAGGAATTTAGTCTTCACATATGGGTATCGTCGGTACCGACGGAGCCTGCGCGGGAACGCTCCCTAGCTTCCAATTGGAACGCTTTTGGGAGCATCCCTCAGCACATGCGCGCTGCCTTCCCGCCTTTCCAACTGTCCCTCTTCAGTTAAGTTTGTAGCTGAGTGAAAGGATAGAGGGAGAGAGGAAAGAGACAAAGAGATAGAGAGACAACTCCTAGGGGAGGTGGGTGGGTTGTGAAGACTAAATCCTGCTGTTCCTGGAGATCACCTGTTACAGGTGAGTAACTATACTATCTCCAGGAACAAGCAGGAATGTAGTCTTCACATATGGGGACTCCCTAGCTCAGGGGTGGGCAAGTCTGGTCCTGGAGAGCCGCAGACCAGTCAGGTTTTCATGATGTCCCTAATGAATATTCATGGACCTATTTCCATACAATGGAAGGCAGTGGATGCAAATAGATCTCATGAATATTCATTAGGGATATCATGAAAACCTGACTGGTCTGCGGCTCTCCAGGACCGGACTTGCCCACCCCTGCTCTAGTTGAAGATGCCAGGGAGATAGCCCCAGGAAGGTGCCCCCCTAGAAAGGTGGGAATCCTTCCTCCCATGGATCTCTGGCATTCCACCAGGGTTGGTGGGTAGGAGTTGCATTAGGTCTGAAAGAGATTTTGAACATCAGCTTGGCCAAAGAAGGCATCCCGACGGGAGGCTTTATCCAGGCAGTAGTGGGCTGTGAAGGTGTGTACCGAAGCCCAGGTGGCTGCTCGACAAATGTCATTGATAGACACAGAGTGGAGATTAGCCATGGAAGTTGCCATGCCTCTCACGTTATGAGCTGTGACATGGCCTTGAAAAGGAAGATCCTTACTCTCATAAGCAAAGGATATGCATTGGGCAATCCATTTAGAAAAAGTTCTTTTGGAGACTGGAAGTACAAAATGACTAGGGTCAAAAGCTATAAAAAGTTGTGAGGACTTTCTATGTTGCTGTGTTCTCTGTAGGTAAAAGGCTAAGGTTCTTTTAAAATCCGAAGTATGAAGGTTTCTTTCTGCATTAGAGGCGTGAGGCCTTGGAAAAAATACAGGAAGATAAATTGATTGATTTAAATGAAAAGGTGAAATCACCTTTGGCATAAAGTGTGGATGAGTTCTAAGAATAACCTTATCATGATGAAACCTAGTATAAGGAGGCTCAGCCACTAAAGCTTGCGTTTTACTAATGCGACGTGCAGAGGTGATTGCAATTAGGAAGATGACCTTCCAGGTCAAAAACATATGGGTTTGTAGTGGCTAAAGGTTCAAATGGCTGCTTCATGAGCTGCCGGAGAACTAGATTTAGATCCCATGCCACCGGTGGTGGCTTAATGGAAGGTTTGGTTAATAGAAGACCTCTCATAAATCTGGATATGAGTGGATGAGAGAAAATTGATTGTCCATTCAGAGGCTTATAAGAAGCTGCAATTGCACTAAGATGGACTCTTACCGAAATGGTCTTTAGACCAGAATTCGATAAGTGAAGGAGATACTCTAATATCAATTTTAAAGGTATGACAAGGGGGGTTCTTCTTGGGGCACTATATAGTAAAACGTTTCCACTTGAAGGCATAAGATCTCCTTGTGGAAGGTTTCCTAGAAGCCTGAAGTATATCCTTTATCTGTTGAGACAGGTTGAAATCCTGGAGGTCTAAGCCTTCAGCAACCAGGCCGTGAGATGCAGGGACTGGGGATTCGGGTGCCATAGCGTCCCGTCCTCTTGGGAAAGGAGATCTGGAGCATGCCCTAACTCCAGAGGTGCAGCTTGAGAGAGATGAAGCAGGGGATATCACGCTTGGCGCGGCCATCGTGGCGCTATGAGAATCATGTGACCCCTGTCTCTCTGAAGCTTGAAGAGTGTTTTGGGGATGAGGGGAATGGGTGGGAAGGCATAAAGGAAGGCATCCCTTGCCCGACAATTGTGAGCCGGAATCCTGGAACAGAACCGGGGAAGTTTGGCATTCAGTGGACTATATCTGGGGTGCCCCAGAGATGAAATATCTTTGCCACCCGGTCTAGGTGGAGGGACCACTCATGAGGCAGCAGTACTCGACTGAGTTTGTCTGCCCAAAGGTTTTGAATGCCTGGAAGATATACCACTAGAAGGTGACTTTGATACTCTATGGCGAGGGCCCACAGTCGTAAAGCTTCGTTGCATAACGACAGAGAGCCTGTCCCGCCCTGCTTGTTCACATAGAATATGGCTACTTGATTGTCCGTCTGGACTAGGACTGTCTTTGTAGCTGAGCTGAGCGTGGAATACTCGAAGAGCAAAATAGATTGCTCTTAATTCCAGGAGGTTTGAATGTAGACCAGCCTCCTGTGGAGTCCAGGTTCCCTGGGTAGAGAGATGATTCAGGTGTGCTCCCCAACCCACCTATGATGCATCTGTTGTTAGGGTGCCCTGAAAGAGGGGTTGATGAAAAGGAGACCCCACTGTCAGATTTTCTAGTGATTGCCACCATTGGAGGGACAAAACTAGTCGTTGAGAGTTTATTATTTTGTCTGATAAATGACCTGTGGCCTGTGTCCACTGTGTGGACAGGGTCCACTGAGCTGCTCGCATGTGGAGGCGAGCATATGGGACTACATTAACTGTGGATGCCATATGTCCCAGCAACTGTAGTAGCTCTCGAGCAGTTAGGGAAGATTTCCCCGCTGCTTGAGAAGCTAGTTGCATTATGCGAAGACACCGGGCCTGTGGAAGGAAAGCCTTTGCCTGTCTGGTATTTAGACAGGCCCGTATGAATTCCAGGCATTGGGAAGGAACAAGTTGGGATTTTTGGAAGTTTATTACCAACCCCAAGTATTGGAGGATTCGCATTGTGCGAGACAGTGCAGTGCTGGCCTCCGCAACTGTAGGGGCTCGAATGAGCCAGTCGTCTAAGTAAGGGAAGACGAATATCCCCAGGGTTCGCTCGCAGAAATGCAGCTACTACTGCCATGCATTTCGTGAATACCCTTGGTGCTGAAGCCAGACCAAAGGGAAGAATCCTGTACTGGAAATGTTTTCCCTTGAAAAGGAATTGTAAGAATTTCCAGTGATCTAGATGGATCAGAATGTGAGTGTATGCATCCTTTAAGTCTAGAGAGCAAAGCCAATCCTGGCTTTGAAGGTATGGCAGAAGAGTTCCTAGAGAAATCATTTTGAACTTCTCTCGAAACAGGTATTTGTTCAATTCTCTGAGGTCTAAAATAGGTCTGTGTCCTCCTGTTTTCTTTGGAATAAGAAAATAAGGGGAGTAGAACCCTGTACCAAGTTGAAGAATGGGTACCTCTTCTATTGCCACTTGGGCAAGAAGTGTTGAGACCTCGTGATGTAGCAGATTGTCTGCAGAAATTTGAGAATTGAATTGCTTTAGAATTGTAGGAGGGGGCATGCTGTGAAAATGAAGCTTGTACCCTTCTCCTACAATGGACAGAGTCCAATCTTCTGCTGTTATTTGAAGCCATCTGTTGGGAAAATGGCATAATCTGCCTGGGATATTGGGTGGTTGGGGACCCCTCAGAGGCAGGAAGGCTAAACTCTCTAGGAAGGAGTCAAAGCCCTTGAGGGGGCTGAACCTGCGGAGCTGGTTGGGCTCTCGGGCCTTTTTGCTTGTTTTGCTGTCTAGTTTGTTCCTTTTGGGCAACCTGACCCTGAGTCTGACTCTGCTGGGTATAGGGAGAATAAAATTTCCTCTTTTTGCTAAAAGAGGGTTTTTTTTAATAAGGCTTCTTTTTGGCTGAAGTGTCCGTAGATTTCGACAATCTATCTAGAGTAGTATTGTCAGCCTCTAACTCATTAGCCTTCTTCTGCCAGTTCTTGCCAAAGAGATTCTCTCCCGTGCAAGGAATTTGCCTAACTTGTCCTGTACCCAAGTTTCCAAGTCTGATGCCTGAAGCCAGGCAATCTGTCGTGCGCCAATGGCAATAGCAGAGGTTCTGCTGATGCATTCAAAGCAGTCAAAGGCTGCACAATTTACAAACTTGGAGACATCTTGAGCATGCTTAACTAGAGCAAGAAAGTCTTGTCTCTTGTCATCTGGGAGAAATGAGCTCATAAGCTCCAAGTCTCCTGTAACTTCCTTGAGGAGCATTCCCATATATAGTATATATGAACTGATCCTAGCTGAAAGGACTAGAAAAGGGAACTGTTACTTCTGGAGAGAGATCTGAAATTGTGAGTATATACTACTGGGAATTTTCTGAAAGGAATTCTTTGTATTAAAGCTAATAAATCTGTGAACCCACTATTTTTTGTTAAATCAGTCAGGGCCTAGTAGCAGCAGTTTAAGTTTAAATTTAAAACACAGAAGAGAGCTTTCTGGTTAAATTTGGAATCCAGCAGAGAGCTTGTAGTTTAAATTTCATAAGTTAGAGCCTAACAGCAGCAAAGAGCTATAATTTAAATCAAATCAGAATATAGCTTACCTCAGCAGTACAAGACAGGGTACTGTGTAGCAGCCCTCTTTTAATAAGCTTGCTGCGGAAGAAAAAAAGTGAAATAGACTTTTTCATGTACATTCGTAGCAAAAAACCTGTGAGAGAGTCAGTTGGTCCATTAGATGATAGAGGGGTTAAAGGGGCACTAAGAGGTGACAAGGCGATAGCGGAGAGACTGAATGAATTCTTTGCTTCGGTCTTTACTGAGGAAGATGTAGGGATGTTACCCATGACTGAAGTGGTATTTAAAGGTGCGGAAGAATTGAAGGAAATATCGATACATCGGGAAGATGTATTACAACTATGAGATAAACTGAAGAGTAGCAAATCACCTGGGCCAGATGGTATCCATTCAAGGGTGTTGAAGGAACTGAAATATGAGATTGCAGACCTGCTATTAGTAATCTGTTAACTATCATTAAAATCATCTCTAATTCCTGAAGATTGGAGGATCGCCAATGTAAAACCAATTTTTAAAAAGGGTTCCGGGGTGATCCGGGAAACTACAGACCGGTGAGCCTGACGTCAGTACCGGGAAAAATGGTAGAAACCATAATAAAGAATAAAATTACTCAGCATGTAGATAGTCATAGCCTAATGGGAGACAACCAACATGGCTTTAGACAAGGAAGATCTTGTCTTACTAATCTGTTATGTTTTTTTTGAAGGTGTGAATAAACAGGTGGACAAAGGTGAGTCGGTTGATATAGTGTATCTGGACTTTCAGAAAGCCTTTGACAAGGTCCCTCATCAGAGACGTTTGGCAAAATTAAAGAGTCATGGGATAGAAGGCAGTGTACTACTGTGGATCAGGAACTGGTTAAAAGATAGAAGGCAGAGGGTAGGGCTAAATGGACAATTTTCCCAATGGAGAAAGGTGAATAGTGGTGTACCCCAGGGATCTGTGCTGGGCCCGCTGCTTTTTGACATATTCATAAATGACCTGGAAAAGAGAATAACGAGTGAGGTTATCAAGTTTGCAGATGACACAAAACTAAAGTTGTTAAAACCCAAGAGGATTGTGGAAAATTGCAAGAGGATCTTGATAAATTGGAAGACTGAACATCAAAATGGCAGATGAAATTTAATGTGGACAAGTGCAAAGTTATGCACCTAGGGAAGAACAACCCAAACTATGGTTACACAATGCAAGGTTCCACATTAGGAACCACCACCCAGGAAAAAGATTTAGGCGTCATTGTGGATACCATGTTAAAACCCTCAGCCCAGTGTGCAGCGGCAGCCAGGAGAGCAAATAAAATGCTAGGTATCATAAGGAAAGGAATGGAAAATAAAACGAAAGATATTATAATGCCTCTATATCGTTCCATGGTGAGACCGCACCTTGAATATTGTGTGCAATTCTAGTCGCCGTATCTTAAAAAGGATATAGCGTTATTAGAAAAGGTTCACAGAAGAGCCACCAAAATGGTAAAGGGGATGGAAGCAATGTTCCCTCTAATTTTCTGTAGGCTGTGTGCGCATAAAATATCAGCTGTGCAGCTTTTGAAGGAAGGTTAAATTTTTGTGCGCCACATAACGACACTTGGAGTTATATACTTTAAAATTTGAGTACACGTCAGAATACAGTATGTACACCACATTGATTGCACTAGAAAATATTGTAGAACTTGTGAAAAACGTAAATACACAACAACTTTAAAATTTTAAGACATCTGTGTTGTTTTCTATCAGAATCAGAACCGTAATTTTTGTGCGCTCTGTTGTAAAGTATGTGCGCTCACTTGACGAGGTGTGTGCGCGCACACATGCGCACAGCTTAGAGGGAACAGTGGATGGAAGGATACTCCTATGAAGAAAGGCTAAAAAGGTTAGGGCTCTTTAACCTGGAAAAGAGACGGCTGAGGGGAGATATGATAGAAGTCTATAAATTAATGAACGGAGTGGAACGGGTAAACGTACATCGATTGTTTATGTTATCAGAATATAGAAAGACTAGGGGACATGCAATGAAGCTACAGGGTAAACTATTTAAGACTAATAAAAGAAAATATTTTTTCACTCAACGTGTAATCAAACTCTGGAATTTGTTACCGGAGGATGTAGTAAAGGCTGTTAGTGTAGCTGGGTTTAAAAAAGGTTTGGACAAGTTCCTGGAGGAAAGGTCCATAAACCATTATTAAGAAGGGACCCAGTACAAGCATTGTGGAACCTGTGTCTTTTGGGGAAACTGCTATGTACGTATGGCCTAGATTGGCCACTGTTGGAAACAGGATACTGGGCTTGACGGACCTTGGTCTGACCTAGTATGGCATAGTTCAGCGCCCAAAAGCGTCCAGAGTCCTGCATTCACGACCTGGGGGATTGGATGCATGCCTCTTTGCACTTTCCATCCTACGCATGGCTGACTCTACCACCATTGAATGGTGTGGCAGCTGAGTCTGTTGAAGTCCATGACATGGCGGAACTCGATACATACTATCAAGTCTCCTAGAGTGAGGAGATGTAGTCAGAGGTGTCTCCCACATTCTGAGCATCAAGTTATGCAGAATTTCATGGATGGGCAGAGTGGCTGCCTCCTTTGGAGCTTTAGGATATTGGAGAATTTCCAATTCCTTTGCTCTGGGTTCCTCTTCAGGAGCCACCGTGATTGAAAGGCCCTTGGCCATATCACGAATAAAATCCTGAAAAGACATGTCCTCTGGAGATGACATTCTGCATTGGGGAGAAGAAGGATCCTCTGGGAGAAACCCTCTAGTACCAGCAGAATTGTCAGAGTCTTCGGAATCGAGGATTCGAAGTATTCCTGACCATGATGCTCATGTACAGCACAGTCCCGGTATTGATCGAAGTCGGTACCGAGTTGATTCGGTATCGATCTGTCGATTCCAGCCATAGATGGCATGGGAAGAATTCCCACCAGGGGCCGGTACCGTCGGTACCGGTACCTGAACCGGTGTAGGTATCGGCATCGGTATCGATGTTGGTACCGGTGCCCGTTGGACCAACAGTACGGCAGCTGAGAGAAGAGCTGTAATGCTGCGTTCGATAGCGAGGAACTTCTGTTCTATCGACGCTGCTGATGACTGGGTGTTGGTACCGGTTAAAACGGCCGGGACCCTGAGCATGGCAAAGGTAGTTCTTGCGAGGTCGAGGCCTCGAGAACATCCTGGAGCCCCATTGATGCTTTGGAAGCCGAAGCCTCCTGCCGGGGCTGCTTTGCCGGTGTGGTTCCCTCAAGGGCAATGCCAATGGCCTCTCGATGCTTAGCAGGAGAGTTACCCTTTGAGGACCGGCTTTTATGCTTAGTTACCTGAGATCCATGGGAGGAAGAGGAGGCCCTTGAAGATGTCAATGCAATGGATCTGGCGTCTGAAGAAAAGAGGGTACCAAGCTTTGCAGCCCGGTTCTGTCTTCCTCTTTTTGACATCCCCATACAGGAGAGACATTCAGATGGAGAATGTTCAGGCCCTAAACATTTAAGACACCAATCATGGGTGTCAGTGACGGAAATGGTACCGCCACACTTAGTACATTTTTTAAAACCACTAGTTGGTTTTTCCATGTTTTAGGAATATGGGGCCTAGTGCCCAAAATGGCACCTAGCACCAAAAAAGAAAAGTTTCTGAAGAGAAACAGTTCAAAAGTATAAGTTTTTTATTTTTTTTCTTAGAAAAGAAAAGAACTGGCGCTACCGGTAAGCGTCGTGCGGAGGCAAACGCGACCACAAGAAAACAATTTTAAAGACGGAATTTTCTGCGGTGACAGGGAATGGATCCTGTTGGCTCCATGGAAAATGAAGAACTGAAGAAGGACAGTTGGAAAGGCGGGAAGGCAGCGCGCATGTGCTGAGGGATGCTCCCAAAAGCGTTCCAATTGGACGCTAGGGAGCGTTCCCGTGCAGGCTCCGTCGGTACCGACAATATCCATATGTGCAGACTTCCTTCCTGCTTGTTCCTGGAGATGGTACTTAACGTTAGTGAGGGCTTAACTTGTAGTTCTCCACTCTCTGGTGGATCTTCCCTCGTTACAAAAATGTGATCGCTTTCTCCTGGACTTCATGATTAGTGTAGCCATAAAGATGATCCTTGGTAACTGGAAAAACGTTATGAAGCTGGAATGGCATCAATGATGGAACACATTCTGCATATACCACCAGTATGAGCGTGCATATGAGAATGCCAATGCTCTTTCTGCCCAATCTTGTCTCAGATAGAAAGCTTTGGATGACTACTTGTCCTTGTCCAACTGACGTGCAGGGAAAGTGCTTGTGCAAGACTACCACACTGGGAACGATACCTCTTCACATGGGAACCGGGGGTTGGGGAGGTTAAGTATTGTTTATACCCTGTATCACTGTACTGTTGCTCTTTTCCATTTGTAACTTTTAAGAAATTTTAAATAAATGCTTAATTCCCCCCCCCCAAAAAAAAACCCTAAACACTTTGCTGGGCAGACAAGATAGACCATTCTGGTCTTTATCTGCCATAATTTATTATGTTACTATGAAGAAAAAAAGAAATCATGTGTCAGGTCAGAATTGGCAGAATCAAGTGAGAGGTTAAAGTCTCCAAGGATCACAAGGGGCAAATGGGAGACAAAGATCAATAATTAAGAAGAAAGAGAGTCCCTCCAGTGAGGTGGAGGGTGAAATATTTGTGGTACAGACATGATTTAGTGCAGTATAATTGTTCATAATATTCTACAGAACATTAGATTCTCTTTTAAAATAAAATATTCAATTTGTTTCATAATTAATACATGGTAATCACTGCAAGATTATAAAGAGCAGTCATATAAAACAAAGGCTTATAAAGCCATGACAAGTAAATTACGAATAAACCCTAATTTGTTTTTACAACTTTCAGTAGGCAACTAAAGTCACTCAGTTTTTAAATACTCACCATCACATAAAATAGATATATAATTTGCCAAATCATCAGCAACTTGCTGCATGATGCATTTGTCCAGTAGGAATCCTAGAAGAATCCAGTATTCTACAGCAACTCCAAGAATTCCAGTCAGTAAGTAGGCCATTTGATGCTTGGAGACCTAGTATATGACATTTTGGTAGAACAGTGACCTTGTGTTAGTTATCAGCAATAAATGTAAGCAGATGCAGCCATTTCACAAATACTCCATTAAAGTTAGGGGTCCCCAGATACACAGGTTGCATTCTATTTTGATCCTTACAAAACAAGTTACTTACGTATCAGGTATTCTCCATGGACAAAAGGATAAAATGGGTGACCTTAGTGACAGAGCTCTGTGCAAGAAAATGTTTCTTCAGCTTAGACAAGTTCTGGAGGTATCACTGTGCGTGTGCCTCACTTCCCACCTGCTGTTATCGCTCCAGGACAGTCAATCCTGGGGAGATATGTGGGTATGTATCTCACTACCCACAGAGAACAACTGCTGCAAGTAACTTTGTTTTCTCCCAGGATATCAAGTCCTCACAGATGGGACCTCCCTAGCTACAGAGTGGCTCCAACAAAAAGCATAGTTACTCACTTGTAGCAGGCGTTGTCCGTGAATAGCAGGAATAAGTCCTCACGTATGGGCAACGACACTGATGGAGCCCTGCATGGAACGCTCCCCAGCTCCCACAGGAAGCTTTTGGGAGGTATGCTACACATGCTCGCTTGCCTTCCCCGACTGCTGCGGCACCATATTCGGAGCTAAAAGGTAACTCCCCAGGGAGGTGGGAGGATTGCAAGCCTTATCCTTGCTATTCCCAGAGAACACCTGCTACAGGGGAGTAGCTACACTTTCTCCGTGAACAAGCAGGAAATAAGTCATCATGTTTGGGACTTCCAAGCTCCAGGCTACCAGAATCAGAGGAAAAAAAAAAGCACAGCCGGGCATCGAGAACTGGAGAAGCCAGAAAAATCAGAGAGGGAGTCTCATCGAGGGACTCATCTGATGCAGCATCCACAGTCACATTGACCAAGGGAATTTTGAGCAGCTAGCCTGGATGGACAGAAGAGCCGGTGGGCATGAGTTGACCCTCAAGTCTCAAAGAGATGGAGGAGCATGGCCTGACTAAAACTGCTGTCCTGTCAGGAATCACCATCCAGACAGTAATGGGCTGCAAAGATATGGACCGAAGATCATATCGCAGCCCTGCAGATCTCCTCTGTTGAAACAGAACAGAGGTTGGCTACCAATGTAGCCATTGCACAGACATTGTGAGCCATGACATGACTCTCAAGGTTAGACCAGTCAAGGAATATGCATGGATGATGCAATCAGCGAGTCAGAGGGATAGCGTATGCTTCGAAACAGCAACACCCAGCCTACTGGGATCAAATGAGACGAACAACTGAGAAGATTGACGGTGTATCTTCATGCGCTCCAAATAGAAGGTTGACACACGCCTGCAATCCAGCATGTGCAACACTGCCTCACCGCAAATGGCGTGAGGCTGGGGAAAGAATGTTGGAAGGATAATGGACTGGTTGTGGTGAAAAGCTGAGGCCTTTGACAAAAAATGTGGGTGTGGATGGAGTACCACCCGGATTTGGTGGAACCTGATGTATGAAGGGTGTGCGATCCGATCCTGGAGCTCACTCACACACTGGGCTGACATTACAGCCACTAGGAAAAGCACCTTCCAGGTCAAGAACTTCAGTGGACACACATCCAGCACTTCAAAAGGACCTGCATGAGCTGGCCAAGGACCACGTTCAGATCCCAAGAGACTGTAGGGGGCTTAACTGGAGGCTTTGAAAGCAGCAAGCCCCACATAAATTGGCATACCAGAGTTGAACTGACACGGGCTTCCCCTCGCAGCCACGATGGAAGGCTCCGATCGAGCTGAGGTGAACACGTACCGAGTTGGATTTGAGCCCAGAATTGGAGAGATTCAAGAGATACTCCAACAGCTGGTCCATGGTGCAAAGGGTCCAAAGTCCAACTAGTGCACCAGACAGCAAAGTGCTGCTATTTGAACATGCAGGCTTCATGCGTTGACTCCTTGTGGGACGCTAGCAAGATCTCTGTGATGCCCTCGAGGACGGCAAGCTCCATGAGGGCTATTCACTCAGCATCCATGCCATGAGCACTAGGGAGCGGATCTTGGGATGCAACAAGGAGCCGCCCTCCTGCGAGATGAAGTCTGGGTCAGTACCCAGGCAAAGAGGTCCTTCTGTGAGAGCTGTGGCAATAACGGGAACCACAGCTGTCGAGGCCAGTAAAGAGCAATGGGAATCATGGATTTCCACTTGGCCTGGAGCTTCAGAAGCATCTTCGCGATGAGCAGAATCAGGGGTAGGCATTGAACAGGCCTCTCCCCCAGTGGACAAGGCGTCCGCAGCCAGGCGATTGCTGGCCAGCCTCGAGGAGCAGAACCGAGCTACCTGGGCATTCTGTGCCATAGCGAAGAAGTCCACGTCAGGTGTGCCCCACTCCTGAAAGATCCAGTCCACCATTTCCCTCAAAGGACCACTCGTGTGGGTGAAGAACCCAGCTGAGGCAATCCGCCAGGCCGTTGCTCCCATTGGGCAAATACGTCAATCTGAGATCCATGCTGTGGACCAGGGCAAAGATTCCAGAAGCTAACAGCCTCCCAACACAGGAGGTACAAGCCTGTGCCCCCTGCTTGGTCACATAGAATATGACCATCTGGTTGTCAGTCAGGATCAGGACCACCTGATTTGCCAGCTGCCGAAAGATACTGAGAGCATTTGTAATGGCCCGGAGCTCAAGGAAAATGATCTGATGGAGGCTCTCGCTCTCAAATCATAGGCCCTGTGTGAGGAGACCATCCAGGTGCGTGCTCCAGCTGTGCTTGGAGGCATACGTCATGAGCAGCCAGCAGAGCACTGCTGGTTGGAATGAGAGGCCTTAACGCAAATTTGCATACACGAGCCCCCACATCAGAGACTGTGCAAATGGTGCAGTGACCACCACCCTGTCCCGCTGACGGCCTTAGGCTTGCTATTATTGCATTCACAAGGTCCATTGAGCCTGCCACATGCAGAGGAAGGCCTGAGGGATGACATGCACTGTGGTCGCCGTGTGTCCGAAGGCTTTCAGCAGCCCCCAGGCTGTGGTGTACCGCTGCAATGTGCCCACCACCTCGATGAGACCCTACAGGTAGCTCACCGGCAGAAAGGCTCATGCCTAAGTGGTGTCAAGGAGGGCCCCAATGAATTCCAGTTGTTGTACCAGCTGGAGGTGAGACTTCAGATAGTTGATCGTGAAGCAGAGTCCTTCCAGCACCTGAATGGTGAGCTTGATGGACTGCCATACGCTGGCTAGCATGGGGCCTTTTACGAGCTAGTCATCTAGGTACGGGAAGACAAAGACTCCCTGGGTCCAAAGGAAAGAGGCCAGGACCATCAGCCACTTTGTGAAGACTCTGGGGGCTGCGGCCAGCCCGAGGGGTAGCACTCAGAACTGATAGTACTAGCCACCCAACACGAACCGAAGGTACTGTCTGTGATGTAGGTGGATCGGACTATGCGCTTATGCATCTTTCAGATCCAAAGAGCATAGCCAGTCCTTTTGCAGGAAGAACAGGAGCAGCATTCTCAACGAGACCATTTTGAATTTTTCATGCACCAAGAACCAGTTGAGGTTTTGCAGATCCAGAATGGGGTGAAAACCGCTGATCTTTTTGGGAACCAGGAAGTATCTGGAGTAAAGGCCCTGCCCGTTCTGGGCCAGGGGAACTGGCTCGATGGCGGTCAGTGGTAGACATGGTCTTGCCACATTTGGTGCATTTTTTAAAGCTGTTAACCGGCTTAAAATGCAAATAAAGATCACCTTGGCAAAATCAAATTGAAAAACAGCTGTGGGTGGGAAAAAGCCCCCGAGAGGGAAAAATGTCTAAAAGGTACAAAGAAATTACAGAAAAAACACCCAAAGGATAAGAAAAAGGCTAGCCGATGACAGTCGGGTGAAAAAATGAGTGAAAGCTCAGCCACAAAGGCAAGAAATACAAACTTTATTCCGGACTACAGGAACATATCCTAGTGGCTCCGTGAGAAATAGAAGACTGGAGAGTATAGTGTCACGGCAGGCAGGGATGGTGGGCGGGGAAGACGGGAGCGCATGCAAGGCATATCTCCCAAAAGCTTCCTTTGGAAGCTGGGGAGCATTCCATGTGATGTCACCCAAACATGAGGACTCATTTTTATTTATTTATTTATTTAACAGTATTTCTAAACCGCCTTATCATAAAAATCAAGGTGGTATCACAGCAAACAATCTGGTAGTGTGAGTGTGTTATACATGCAGTGAGGGTGAAAATTTAGTTGGGTGCGTGTTGTATTGTGTGCTAGATTGGTTTGAGCTATGTACAATGTGGGCTATATACATTTTATGCTTGTTCATGGAGAAAAGGGGAAATTTGAAATTAGAAGGACACCACAACAGGCAGATGGCAAACATATTTTTGTGGCCATAAGCCTTTTCACATTTTCTGCTTCTTTTTTTATTTTTGGAAGGGGGGAGGCAATATAGAAAAAAATGGCTTTGGATTTTAATTCCCAAAGAGATTCTGAAGGACTGATTAGCGAAATCTACAATATTGTCATGATGGGGAGTCTCTTTCCAAAACAGTATTGAGATGTGAATGTGTGGACTAATGTCCATATCACAGCCCTGAAACTTTCCTCCATGAAGGATGACTCAAGTGGGCGACCAAAGCAGCCATAGCTCAAACATTATAGGACTCAAAATCCCATGCCACCTCCTTGTCCAGGGATCATTTGTGCATTTCAAGTACACAACTCAGTTTGTCTGCTAGGAGATTATCCTTGCTTGCACGATAGGTAGCCCCGAGGGTCATCCAATGAGAGATGGGCCATTTCCACATTTTGACAGGACATAAAATCTTGTTCCTCTCTGCATTCATTTTATTTATTTATTTATCGGTTTTATACACCGCCTTTCGAAACATCAAGGTGGCTTACATTGAACAGAAGAGTGCATACATAAAACCGGCAACTATGAAAACAGCAAAAAGTAGGGACCTTATTGTACATTAGACCATAGTTATATTATCAAATCTTCATGGCAACATGCACATAGGTAACTCTATAAAGTAAAAAAGTGTAATAATATAAATATGAGATGAGGAACAGACTTGGGACTCAAGTGGAGATTAGGATGGTAGGTAGGCATAGTTAGTCTGGTACCTTGAAGAAATGTTCATAGAACAAGTATGTTTTTATTTTCTTTCAGAAATCCTTGAGATCTTGAAGTGCACAAATGTCATCTGGTAGAGCATTCCAGAGTCTCGGGGCGAATAGGGAGAAAGCCCTACTTGATATTCAAGCATTGTATTTCCAGTTGTCTGTAGGGATAACAAGAGTAGTTGAGTGCTCGACCTTCTGGGTCGGTTGTCAGGTGGTCTTTCTATAAGTGTTTCTAGGTGATCTGGTGATAGATGGTGGAGCGCTTTGAAGGTAGTGATCAATGCCTTGTACTTAGCAAGGGCTCTTTTTGGAAGCCAATGGAGGTTACTGAGTATCGGGGTAATATGCTCACGGTTGGGGGTGCCGGTTAATACTCTTGCAGAGGTATTCATGGCCATCTGCAGCAGGTGAATTGATGAGGCTGGTAATCCCTGTAGCAGGATGTTAGAGAAATCAAGATGAGACAGAGTTAAGGCTTGGAAAACTGTCTGAAAATGGGTTAGGTCCAGGAGTGGTTTAAGAGCTTTGACTGTTCTGATTTTCTGGTAGAAGAGGCTTATAGTGGAGTTTATGTGCTAAATTAGAAGAAGACCCTAGTCCAGTGTGAGTCCAAGATATTTTACATTAGATTTGGTGTGGATCTTTTCTCCACCCATATCTACATATGGTGGAGGTGAGAAGAAGGGATCCCTGGTGACATGGAGTTGCTCCATGTTTTGGTAGGTTAAATTAAGGTTCTGTGTTTTAAGCCATTGTGAGACAGCGCTGAAGCAGTCTATCAGAGGGGTGCACACTGGAGTAAGGGTGGAGATAGGGATATACACAACATGATGTCATCTGCATATAAGTGATACAGGACATTATGAGAGTGGATGATATTACAGATTGGTTAAACGAATAGGTGAAACAGGAGTGCAGACAATGCAGATCCCTGAGGTATCCCTTTGGTTATTTGGAAGAAGTGGCGGCTATCCCATTTATACGTACTTGTTGCCTCGAGGCGAGATATGAAGAGAACCATTTGAAGGACTACAAAAAGGGACTGATACTTCTGGAGAGAGATCTGCAATTGTAAGTATTTTCATCTGGGAATTTTCTAAATGTTGGGGAAAAAGGAATTGTTTAGATTAAAGCGGATTAATCTGTTAATCCAGTGAATTTGTTTAAACAGTCAGGGCCTAGTAGCAGCAAAGAGCTTTCAGTTTAAATTTAAAACACAGCAGAGAGCTTCTGGATAAATTTAGCCACCAAGACCCCCTCTATGCAAGCAAGGGCTGTGGGACTCCCCCTGGAAATTGGTCACAGATTACCTTAGAAGCACAGGACAGGGTACTGTGTAGCAGCCAGCTTTTAATAAGTCTTCTTTCCCTCCCTCCCTAACACCCATCTACTCTTGGGATAATTACAGCTTTATAGGTACTTAAAACTCTTAAAGGAAAGGAGGTGCCATATTCACTCTCAGGTGCAGCTGTTTATCCTCTTTAGACATACATTAAGGACCTGAGATTATTTAAGCTTCAGGTGAACAAAGTACATTAAACTTATTAGGTATAATTTTATTAGTATAAGTATCCCCAGCAACTCTTAGTAAGTAAAGAACTTAAATATCTAAACACAATCTTAAAACTAAGATGCAGACAGCACTCCAGCAATGAGATGGGGGCTTTCCAGTCTTTTGCACTGTGTCACATGTATGATTTTCTCCCAGTTGGTGAGGGGTCTTATGTGTGCATTAACTGCAAGGAGCTCTTTGCTCTCAGGGAATGAGTACGATCTCTGGAGGCTACAGAAGCAGACTTGGAGGATATAAGGAAAACAGAGAGGTACATAGACGAGATCTACAGGGATACAGTCCTGAAGTCCCACCTGCAGTCTGGCAGCATCACTGTTGCCATGGAGGAGAGGTGGCGATCGTGTTCAGACCTTGCAAAATTTGGAGCAGAAATGGATTTTCCGTTTGAACACAGTGCACCCAGAGGGTTTAAATCAACAGCTGGACTGGCATACTATTTTTTAACCATTCAGTTAGGGATGGGGTTTCTGATTGGTGGCTCCTTTTCCTTCTTTTTTCTGATTGGTTTCTCTGTATATGACACACCTGGTGGGAGTTTCTCATTCAGGATTGGCGAACTAGCTTAGACGCCTGGGATATAAAACCGCTTCATTCAGTAGCGATTTCAAGGCTGACGTTATTGCACAGTGATCTGACCTGAAGCAGGGGGCTTAAGGAGGTATCCCCGAAACGTGTCACGTCATATTTGGCACACTGTCGGCTACAGCGATTGTACAGCCTGTTTTCTTTAACATGCTGTATCCCCAAAACGTGTCACGTCGTATTTGGCACACTGTCGGCTACAGCGATTGTACAGCCTGTTTTCTTTAACATGCTAAGTATTAGCTGTTTTTTTAATATATAATTTTTGAAATTAAATGATTAAAAGGGATTGGCCACGGTGGTGAGAGGTGTCTCTCCTCTATACTGGGCTGGCCGCTCCGACAAAAAAATGTACTGAAAAGCAGGTTCTTTTTCCACTGGGTTTCGGTGTTTATGGAGGAGAGAGGTCACGTGACAGGAGAGTATCACCCTGGTGTGGCAAGAAGTGATCCTGTAGCTAAGATCTGTCCTCCAGGTGATGTAAAACCCTCACAAACTGAGGAAGTTTCTCCAGGGTTATGTGCCCATGAGGGAAGCGTTAGGACAGCCATTATATTGGGTGATTCGATTAGGCATGTAGATAGCTGGGTGGCTGGTGGACGCCTGGTAATATACCTGCCTGGTGTGAAGGCAGCAGACCTTACGCGCCACCTAGACAGGATCTTAGATAGTGCTGGGGAGGAATCTGCTGTCTTGGTACATGTCGGTACCAATTACATAGGAAAATGTGGTAGGGAGGTTCTGGAGCCTAAATTTAATTTTTTAGGTAGGAAGTTGAAATCCAGAACTTCCAGGGTAGCATTCTCCAAAATGCTTCCCGTTCCACTTGCAGGATCCAAAAGGAAGGCAGATTTCCGGAGTCTCAATCTGTGGATGAGACGATTGTGCAAAGATGAGGGTTTTGGATTTGTTAGCAACTGGGGAACATTCTGGGAAAGGAGGGTCTCTTCTGAGGGATGGGCTTCACCTTAACCATGATGGAACCAGGCTGCTGGCATTAACCTTTAAAAAGGAGATAGAGCAGCTTTTAAACTAGATAATAGGGGAAAGCCGACAGTCACCCAAGAGCGCATGGTTCGGAACAATGTATCCTTGTAGGATACTACCAAAAGAATGAAGTTAGGGCATATCAGCAAAGAGGTTCCAATAAAGGCAAAAGCAGCTCAAATGCCCTTTAGTATGCAGCAGACAGAGCTTAAAGATTCCAAATTACCCCTGACTACCAATAACCATATTAATATGAATAAAATACATTCTCTAAAATGCTTATATAGAAATGCTAAACATCTAAAAAATAAGATGGGAGAGTTAGAATATATAGCACTAAATGAGAAGTTAGATATAATTGGTATCTCAGAGACATGGTGGAAGGAGGACAACCAGTGGGACACTGTGATACCTGGTAGAAACTATATCGTAATGATAGAGCTGATCAAATTGGTGGAGGGGTTGCGCTCTATGTTAGAGAGGGCATTGAGCCACAAAGGATTAAAGTTTTGCAGGAAACAAAATTTGCTGTAGAATCTCTATGGATTGAAACTCCATGTAAAAAGGGGAAGGCGATGGCAGTGGGGATGTACTATCGACCGTCTGGAAAAAATGAACAAATGGATGATGAAATGCTCAAAGAAATCAGGGAAGCTAACAAAAGTTACATCACGGTAAAAATAATGGGTGATTTCAATTACCCCGGTATTGACTGGGTCCATGTCACACAAAAAATACTTAAATTCACTCAATTAAATTTCTTTAGTTTCAACTCATTTTTTAAACTCATCTTTTTCTCTTGCCAGCGGTCTCAGATAAACGGTATTGTTTGACACTTTTTTATGGGTAATGAAACTCTCCCAATATAGTGTCCGTTCACATCAATGACCATAGGCAAATATTTTTTCTTAATTTTTTAACATCTGCATTGCTCTTTTTTTATATATTTATCTTTTCTTAAAAAACTTTAAATACCAGTCACCACTCCACTTATCTTATGCAGAATGGTGCCACCACACGCCCCTTTGAACTTGCTGGAAAAGAACCCCAACGCCTCAATATTCTAAGGGCTCTGGCGTTTCTCCTGTTGGGTTTATCAAGGGGATCAACAAACTGCTTCTCCTGGGGACAACTCGTTTTTTTTCAATGTTCTTGTAATATGTTCTCTAATAACATCCCGGTACTCTTTATCTTTCACCGGTCATAAACGCTGTCTATCGTTGCTGAACTCTCAACGATAGACAGCGTTTATGACCGGTGAAAGATAAAGAGTACCGGGATGTTATTAGAGAACATATTACAAGAACATTGAAAAAAAAACGAGTTGTCCCCAGGAGAAGCAATTTGTTGATCCCCTTGATAAACCCAACAGGAGAAAAAAGTCATGAGATAGGAGGCAGTGTATTATTGTGGATCAGCAACTGGTTAAAAGATAGAAAGCAGAAGGTAGGGCTAAATGGTCAATTTTCCCAATGGAGAAAGATCACTAGTGGAGTACCCCGGGGATCTTTGCTGGGTTTGCTGCTTTCTGACATATTCATGAATGACCTGGAAAAGGCAAAAACCACTAAATTTTGAGTTCCTTGTAAACCGCTTTGATTCACGAAAAGCGGTAAATCAGCACAAATAAATAAATAAAAATTTGCAGATGACACAAAACTATTTAAAATTGTTAAAACCCATGAGGATTGTGGAAAATTGCAAGATGATCTTGATAAATTGGAAAACTGGGCATCCAAATGGCAGGTGGACAAGTGCAAAGTTATGCACCTAGGAAAGAACACCCCCACACTATGGTTACATGATGCAAGGTTCCACATTAGGAACCACTACTCAGGAAAAAGATTTAGGCGTCATCATGGATAACATGTTAAAACTCTCCGCCCGGTGTGCAGTGGCGGCCAAGAGAGCAAATAGAATGCTAGGTATTATAAGGAAAGGAATTGAAAATAAAACAAACGATGTTATAATGCCTCTGTATCGTTCCATTGTGCGACCGCACCTTGAATATTGTGTGCAATTCTAGTCGCCATATCTTAAAAAGCATATAGCGCTATTACAAAAGGTACAGAGCAGAGCCACCAAAATGGTAAAGGGATGGAAGGATACCCATATGAAGAAGCTAAAAAGGTTAGGGCTCTTCAACCTGGAAAAGAGATGGCTGAGGAAAGATATCATAGAGGTCTATAAATTAATGAATGGAGTGGAACGGGTAAAGGTAGATCAATTGTTTACGTCATCAGAATATACAAAGACTAGCGGACATGCAATGATGCTACAGGGCAACCTATTTAAGACTAATAAGAGAAAATATTTTTTCACTCAATGTGTAATCAAACTCTGGAATTTGTTAGTGGAGGATATAGTAAAAGCTGTTAGTGTAGCTGGGTTTAAAAAAGGTCTGAACAAGTTCCTGGAGGAAAGGTCCACAAACTATTATTAAAAGGGACCCAGGATATCACTGCTTAACCCAATACAAGCATTGTGGAACCTGTGTCTTTTGGGAAAACTGCTGGTACTTATGACCTAGATTGGTCACTGTTGGAAACAGGATACTGGGCTTGAAGGACCTTGGTCTGACCAGTATGGCATATCTTATGTTCTTATGTGCTGCATAGGCCAATTGCTTGAAGTTGAAGTAAAGCATTGTGGGGTACTGAGTCAGGCAGCTTTTACATCAAAGAAAAAGAGTAGTTACTCACCAGTAACAGGTGTTCTCCAGGAGCAGCAGGAATCAGTCCTCACATATGGGTAACGTCGGCGCCGACAGAGCACTTGTGCGTAGCATTTCCCCAGCTTTCAAAGAAAGCCTTTGGGAAAGCAGCGCGCATGCGCAGTCCCCTTCCCGCCCAAGGGTGCCATCTTGCTCAGTCTGATGACATAGCTAAAAGACAGCAAAAACACAAAATGAATCATATGACTGCAACTCCAAGGGGAGGAGGGAGGGTCATGAGGACTGATTCCTGCTGCTCCTGGAGAACACCTGTTACAGGTGAGTAACTACTCTTTCTCCAGGACCAAGCAGGAAGTCAGTCCTCACATATGGGACTCCCCAGCTTCAGGCTACCAGAAACCCAAGCTGAAAAATAAGCTCCCTCTACAGCGTCAGCATCCGTGAAAGAATCCTTTCTGAGAACGCCCCCATACGGTAGCCCAACACAACGGCTGGAGGGTAGGAGTTGCCTAAACCTCAAAGAGATTACGGAGTACCGCCTGTCCGAAAGCACTGTCCCTATGGGACTCCCTCTCGAGGCAGTAGTGAGCCGCAAAAGTCTGGCTTGAAGACCAAGTAGCGGTCTGGCAGATGTCTACCAACGGAACAGAGCGGAGGTGGGCTACTGACGCGGCCTTCACCCTGACACGGTGGGCCGTGACTTGACCCTGCAAGGAGAGGCCGGCTGCCCTGTACGCCCAGGCGATACAATCCGCTACCCAAAGGGACAACGTACGCTTGGAGACAGGCAACGGTTAGTTTATTAGGGTCAAAAGATACGAAGAGCTTAGCAGCCCTTCGATGCCCCTGCGTACGGTCTATGTAAAAGGACAATGCCCTTCTACAGTCCAGGGTATGCAGGACTGTTTCAGCCCGGCTGGCATGCGGCCTGGGGAAGAATGTTGGAAGAACCACCTCTTGATTGAGGTGGAATGAGGAGACAACCTTCGGAAGGAACTTAGGGTGAGTCCGTAAGACCACCCTGTTCTTATAGAACCGTGTGTACGGTCTATCAGAAACCAGAGCTTGTAGTTCACTCACATGCCTGGCCGAGGTAAGAGCCACTAAGAACAACGCCTTCCAGGAAAGGAAGCATAAGTGACAGGTAGCTATCGGCTCAAACGTGGGCAAGTAAGTTGGTGCAAGACCACATTCAAATCCCACTCAGTGGCTGGTGGACGGATCGGAGGCTTGAGCAAAAACAGGCCTCTGAGGAAGCGGGACATCAAGGGGTGACCCGATAGAGATTGGCCCCCTATTTGTGAGTGGTGAGCTGATAGAGCACTAAGGTGGACCCGAACAGAGTTGCATTTAAGGCCTAGGGCCAACAGGTGAAGCAGATACTGCAGCATCACTGGCACCAGGCACGAAAAAGGATCCTCCTGGCGCTGAGCACACCAGGTGGAGAACCTATGCCACTTGAGGGCATAAGATTTCTGGGTGGATTGCCTCCTAGAGGCCAAAACCACCTCTTCCACTTCCTTAGGATCCACTTCCTTAGTAAGGGGGCTAGAACTACCCTTTCAGCAACCAGGCCATCAGATTGAGGGACCTGAGGTTGGGGTGCAGGAGAGAACCCTGATCCTGAGATAGGAGATCAGGCTGCACTCCCAGAGGGAATGGAGTGTCCACCGCAAACTGCAGGAGGAGTGGAAACCATGGTTGCCTCGGCCATCTGGGGGCTACCAGAATCACCGAGGCCTTGTACTGCAGAACCTTGAACAAGGTGCGGGGCACTAGAGGCGTGGGAGGAAACGCATACAGTAGGCCTGTGGACAAGGAGATTAGAAACGCATCTGCTGCTATTCGAAGAGGATGCGGTTGCCTGGAACAGAACCTGGGTAAGCTGACGGTTCAGTGGACTCGCAAAGAGAATGATGGTTGGAAGACCCCATCTTAGAAAGATCCTTTGGACCACCAGGGGATTCAAATGCCATTCGTGAGGCTGTAGAATCCTGCTCAATCTGTCTGCTAGGGAATTTTCCTGGCCAGGCAGATAAACTGCCTTGAGAAACATGTTGTGTTTGATTGCCAAGGAGCACAGGGCCTGCGCCTCCTGACACAGAAGTTTGGAGCCTGTGCCCCCTTGCTTGTTCACGCAGAACATTGCCACCTGATTGTCTGTCTGAACTAAGACAGACTGGTGAGAGAGGACATGAGAGAAAGTCTGTAGAGCTAAGCGGATAGCTCGCAACTCCAACAGATTAATCTTCTGCGTGGACTCCCAAGGAGACCAGAGGCCCTGAGTGCAAGCCCCCTGGCAATGTGCACCCCAGCCCTGAAGGGAAGCATCAGTGGTCAGCACCTGTGTGTGTGGAATCGCCTGAAAAGGCACCCCCTGGACCAGGTTCGGGAGATGCAGCCACCACCGTAGGGAGGCTGCCAGCAGTTTGGACACCCTTATCTTGTCTTTCAAGTCACCTGTGGCTTGCACCCACTGAGCTCTGAGGCACCACTGAGCAGGTCGCATGTGCAGACGGGCATTCGGAGTTACATGGACCGTGGATGCCATGTGACCCAAGAGCCTTAAGAAGTTTCTGGCGGAGACCAGAGAACCGCTGTGGAATTGTTTTGCCAAAGTCATCAGTTTGTGGGCCCTGTTCTCGGGCAAATAAGCCTTCGCCTGGAGGGTATCCAATCTTGCCCCTATGAACTCCATGTCCTGTGAGGGGAGCAAAGTGGACTTTGCAAAGTTTATTACGAAGCCTAGATGCTGGAGAAGACAAACAGTGCAAAGAGTGGCCTGTCTGGCCTCTTGTGGAGACTGACCTCTGATGAGTCAGTCGTCCAGGTATGGAAAGACAAAGATGCCCTGGTTTCTGAGATAGGCCGCCACCACCGCCAGGCACTTGGTGAAAACCCTGGGAGCAGAAGTGAGGCCAAATGGAAGTACTCTGTATTGAAAATTACTTCCTCCCACTACAAATCTGAGATATTGTCTGTGGTCTGAATGAATGAGGATGTGAGTATAAGCATCCTTCAGGTCTAAGGAGCATAGCCAATCTCCCTGCTGGAGGTAGGGCAGCAGTATTCCAAGGGTAAGCATCTTGAACTTTTCCCTCTCCAGAACTTGTTGAGATTTCGCAAATCTAGGATGGGCCTGAGGCCTCCAGTCCTTTTTGGTAACAGAAAGTACCTAGAATAGAAGCCTCGCCCTATCAGGTGGTGGGGGCACCGGGTTCCACCGCCTGCTCCTGTAGAAGACTTGCCAACTCCTGAAGGAGGAGTTTCCTGTGCAGAGGGAGTCTTGGAGGCTCCCCTGGAAAATAGGAGGGGGGTAACTGGTTGAAGTGGAGCAAATAGCCCTTTTGGACTATGCTCAGTACCCAGGTATCCCCTGTTATGGCTGACCACCTGTGGGCGTACAGTGTCAGCCGGCCTCCTGTGCTGAGAGCAGTCAGCTGAGGAGGAGAGGCTATGCAGTGGGAGTCAAAACCCCGCTCCCTGCTGTGCAGGAGCCAGAGCTGATGTCTTGGGGGTTTTCTGCCTACGGGGCCCATGTCCATGCCCTTTGGCCTGCTGACCCTGATGGGGAGCTGCAGAGGCCTGAAACTGAGGGTAGGATTTGTAGGCAGTAGCCTTCCTCGGGTAAAAGGGCTTTTTCCCTGAGCCCTTCTTCTTCTGAGAAGGGGCAGAGGTTTTCCTGGACAGCCTTGTCCTGGTGAGAGTCTCAGACTTGAGTTCTGCAGCCTTTTCAGCCATGGGTTTGCCAAAAAGGTTCTCACCTCGGAAAGGGACATCTATCAACTTGTCCTGCACCCATGGCTCGAGGTCCGATGACTGTAGCCAGGCCTGACGGCGTGCACCAATGCCGGCCGTTTCTACTCGGGCCGAAGCCTCGAAGCCATCACAGGCTGCTCGAGAGATAAACTTCAAGCACTCTCAAATCACTGATGACAAAGTCTTAAACCTCTGCAAAGGTTCCTTGGAGAGGCCAGCTGAGAACCCGGCAATCTCCTTTGCCAGGTCTCGGAGGTATATGCCCATGTACAGCTGGGTAAGTCTGGACACGGCAAGCCAGCATAGAGACCTGGAAGCACTTTCTACTGAGGGCATCCAGGTTCTGGGCCTCCCGGCCCGGGGGCACCAAGGAGTGCATCTTCTGACTCTTCAGACGATGCATGGCCAATTCCACAACCATGGAGTGGTGCGGTAGCTGTGCCTTCTGGAACCCAGGGCTCTTACGGACTCAATAAATGGAATTTACCCATTTGCTGAGAAGCGGCGCCGAGGCCGGTGCCTGCCACATGTGGAACAGCAGCCGTTCCAGCATCGGAGGAACCGGTACAGTAAAGGCCTCCTTAGGCTGAGAGTCATACTGGAAGGCCTCGAGCTCCTCAGCTCGAGGCTCCTCCTCGGGATCCGCAGGGAAGGCCAAGGCTTTGGCCATGTCCTGCACGAAGTCCGAGAACCGGGTATCCTCCGGTGGGGACTGTCTCCGAGGCTCGGACTCCGGTGAGTCCGATGGGACGCACCAGGTCTGGAAAGTGTCCAGGGGGACTCCTCGTCCTCCGTCTCCCACTCGGACCCCTCCGAGGAGGAATCAAGCGGCTCCGGCCGGGCATCGATGCCATCTGCCCCAATGCCGAGGGCACCGGCGTCGACGACCTCGGCCCCGAGCGGGAGCCCGAGGATCGACTCGAGACCGCATCAATTTGCAGATCGGTTCGGCCTCCGGGGTCGACTTGGATGTCGAGGTCCCGGTGGTCGGGGCAGATGCACCGGTGAAACCGGCGATCAGTACCCACTGCTGCTCCATGAAAGTAGCTAGGCTGCTCTCCAAGGCCATCAACCTGAGACTCAGCTCAGGAGACTCAGCAGTCCCCGACTCGGGCCCCGACGGCGGCTCCCCCGGAGGGGAGTCTACGAGGACAACAGCACTCATGTGACTCGGGGACTCCGGCTCCACTCGAGGCAACTTGGCAGGCCTCTCCGACTCCGAGGACCCAGGACAGTGGTCGGGGCTATGCGACCTTGCCCTCGAGGGGCCAAGAGCGTCCACCGATGCCGCCCTCACGGGTTTCTTCTTCCTTCTGTGTTCCCGAGAAGGAGACCCCCTTTTCAGAGGAGCCTCGACGGTGCTCGGGGTTGGACTCCTGAGATGTCGAGGCCTCTGACGAGGTCCGGGCCCGGCCGGACGCGGAGTCAGAAAAAAGTCTTTCACGCTGATGCTGACGGCTCCTCAGCGCCTTAAAGGACATTTTGCCGCACGGGACACAGACCACCGGGTCATGGTCAGGCCCGAGGCACCGGAGGCAGCAGTCATGTGTGACGGTGAGAGACATTAGCTTCTTACACCGATCACACTTCTTGAACCCGCTGGCAGCCATCGGGGGAAAAAGGACCCCTGCAAGGTCAAACGACCGGGCTGCCAGTGAAAAGAGAAAAAAAAAAGCGGGAACGCTAGTCACGAAGGACAAAAAACGAAAAACTAGCTCCGGGCTCGATACTGGTGTACTGGGCCCAGGTGGGAAGGGGAACCGGTGTCGAACCGGGCAAAAACCACAAATCCAACACAGGAAAAATCAACTTTTTACCGGGTGACAATGACACACGTCCGTCGGGCTCCGCGGAAAAAAGAAGACTGAGCAAGATGGCACCCTTGGGCGGGAAGGGGACCGCGCATGCGCGCTGCATTCCCAAAGGCTTTCTTTGAAAGCTGGGGAAATGCTCCGCACGAGGGCTCCGTCGGCGCCGATGTCACCCATATGTGAGGACTGACTTCCTGCTTGGTCCTGGAGAATGGGGGCAAATCCTTGATGGGGGTTCCCAGTGCCCACAATGAGCTTGTCCATGAGTATGGGGATAAGATATTCAAGCTCGTGGTTAGTTCTAAAACCGTGCTGTTGTTGGTCAAGAGGGGCATGTGTGTCGACGTGGTCCTGCAGCTATATCTGGACTGCTTTTTCAATTATCTCGGCTAGGAAGGGTAGGCTAGAGATGGGACTATATGAGTTTAGTATTGTTGGTCCAGTCTTGGGCTTTTAAGAAATGGGCGTATGGATGCATGTTTAAGGTGTTTTGATAGGTAGTCTTGGGAGAGGGAGCCGTTTATGATCAGTAGAATTATTGGGGCTAGCTCCGCTTGGGGTTGATTTGATCCACTGTACCACGCATAGGTCGAGCTGGGAAGTTGTTGTATTAAGGCCTGCAATAATATTTTTAAGCTGGCTTTCCGAAATAGCGAGCTTGCTACAGAGATAAGGCAAAGGGCTCTCATACGTAGTCAGGAGTGTAGAGGGCATAGGGTTCTTGGCTTGTGAGATAGTGGCCTGAAAGTGATTTGCAAATGCTTGTGGTGAGGGGGAGTCAGGGTTGGTCCTTGTTGTAGGATTCTTCAGTGTTGTACTTACTATGCTGAAGAGTTCCCGTGGAGAATTAATTGATTTAAATATTAACTTTGTGTGATATTCTTTTCTGGTTCTGTTTATGATATCTTGGTATTCTTGCAGCATGCTCATGTATATTTCACGGTCTGATGAGGATTTGGAACATCACCATTTTCTTTCAGTCTTTCGAAGTTTACGCTTTAAGTACCTTAGATCTGTTGTTTACCATGTAGCCAGACGGTATCGTATGATGGTACTAGGGAAGAGAGGGACTAAAGCAGAATGAGAAATGGTGTTATGCGAATTCTCCACTAATGTCTCCAGGTCACTGCAGGTCATAGTCAACTTAGGAAGGATAGTGTGTTGAGGAATGTTTCCTTGTTCCAGCTCTTGAATCGTCTTGGTGGGGGTGGGGGTTGAGAGATTGGGTTTGGTCATAGGATGTAGGTATGGTAAAGTTGAGAATCATGTGGTCTTACCAGGGGACTCTATGTTCATTGACAAAATGGCTGACATGGGTTACTCAGATAATAAATATGCTCACCCATACAAAGGGAAATACCCTAGATCTTGCATTCCTCCCAACATCAACTCTAGGTCTACACTCTGCTCCCAAGTCTCAAGTCCCTTGGTCAGACCATCACATAATTAGTTTCACTATAGTCACTCCCCCCCCCCATCACCAATCCAAAATACAGAACCACCTAAAAAAAGGTTCAAACACTTCATCAAGGAAGACTTTCTAAATGAAATTTTACCAAACTTAAATGCAACAGAAACAGACTTAAACCGCTCCCTATACAACTGGAATACTTCTATCCAAAATACAGCTACCACAACCATTCAAAACCTCCCCGGAGAGTGTCAGAAAAATTGTTCACCAAAGAGTTAGCTAATTCTAAAAAGCATCTAAGAAAATGCAAAAGAAACTGGAGACACAATAAATCCCAAGAAAACAAATACATATACATGTCAACCCTGAGCTCCTACAAGGAAGCCTTCTATAAGGCAAAAAATGACTACCACACCAAAAAACTAACTCACTCCCTGAACCGCCCACGTGAACTATTCGAAATTGTCAAATCATTAACACAAACAGCTCAAAATGACACCAATTCTTCCAACATAAATGTCCAAATAGCCATTTTCAAGACAAATTAAAAAAAGAAAAACACCAACGATCCCACTAGACATCTACACCATCCCACGAATATCATTACATTGCACACTTTTCACCCTATAGACCAACAACAACAACTCCTGAACACTATCACCAAAATTAACACCACTACATCTCCACTCGATCCTTGTCCAGTCTCCTGGATCAAGACAACGAAATCAGAACAAACTCCATACCTACTCCAAATAGTCAACCAATCCATTCAATAAGGGATAATGCCAAATGAACTTAAATAGTCCATGATTCAACCAATACTGAAGAACAAAGCCCTTGACTGTCTAGATCCCACATCGTATAGACCTATTACCAGCATACCATTTATAGCCAAAATAATCGCGAAAACTGTCCAAAATCAACTACAGGACTTTATTGACATCAATGCTCCTCCCTAGATGAACAATTATTTGGATTCTGCCCATTCCACGGTGTTGAATCCCTCCTACTGGTCTTCTTAGACACCCTTATACGTAGGATAGACGACATAAAACAGTCATTCATACTCATTTTTTTTTAACATATCTGCTGCCTTTGATAATATCAACCATAGCAACCTACTCGCAAGACTTTCACAAATTGGAGTAACATGAATAGTTTATCAATGGTTTCAATCATACATTACAGACTGTATGCAACAAGTCCAATTAGGTCAGGAAACCCCCAATACATTTAGATAGGAACAAGGAATCCCACAGGGTTCAGCCTTATCAGCCCTATTATTTAACCTATATTTACAACCAATATGAAGCATATTCAAGAAATTCAAAGTGAATTATCACATCTATGCGGATGACATTATGCTATATCTCCCCATAGATAGCCTAAATACAGCCCAACACGTAATCGAATCCTGCATCATGGAAGCCCAAGCCTGGCTAAATTCAAATAATCTGTCCATCAATTAAAAAAAAACAAACCTGAAGTACTCTACATCTCAAGGAACCCAAATTTCACTCCCCCACAAACATTCAAAATACATGACACAATACTCCCTGTTAAAAAAGAAGTAAGGCATCTTGGCATTATACTAGATCAAGCTCTCACCTTATCTGCACACATAAAACTAACTAAATCTATTTACTTCAAATTAAGAATACAACACCTCAGATCTCTTCTTGACATGCACACATTTCAGGTCAGTAGTTCATGCTCTGATCACCTCCCTTTGATTTTTCTAACAGCCTCCTCTACGGCATTCCCAAAAAGTACCTCAAGCAATTCCAAACTGCACAAAATGTAACCGCAAGAATTGTATGCAAAGCCCGTCTCTCTGACCACATAACACCTCTATTATACAACCTCCACTGGTTACCAATAACTAGCAGAATTAAATATAAAACAATAATGACAACATTTAAGATTGCTAATATTGCTCCATCCTACCTCTCAACATTAATCACCCAATCCACTAAGACTAGATCAAGAAGGAAACACTCACAGAACACCCTTGTAATCCCTCCCACCTACCGCAAAACAAAAACTACAAGTAACCGAGCCTTCTCTCTTGCTGCACCCATGTTATGGAATGACCTCCTGGACTTCCTACGTGCCAAAAATATAAAAACATTTAGGTAAGAATTAAAAACCTTCCTGCTCACTCAACATTTTGGAGAAAATAATGGAGGTAAAGGTACATCCCTCGAATCAGCACAAACTCAACCCATACCATGATACTCACCTCTGCTCCAATTGTAAATAGTCTATGTTGCTACCCCTTGTACATAGCTTCTCTTAGAATGCTCCTGAAAACACACACCATGCCTTGTACATAGTTCGGACTGTTACAATATTAGAATGTTAAAATTTGCTCTATGTAATAATTTTGTTTATTGTACACCGCCCCTGATCTCAGGAAGGAGTGGTATAAAACAAATAAATAAAATAAATATGCATGGTAGGTGAAGAAATTTGATGGGAGTGATCATGTTGTTGGTGAAGATGAGGTCCAGCCTCCCTCCTTTTTCATGTGAAGGCTCTTCTACCATTTGGTGGTAATCAAGGACTTCCATCGCTTCCAGGAAAGCATTTTCTGTTTCACACTGAGCTGATGGTAAATTGAAATCCCTGAGGAAGATAGTGTGTTTGCTAACTGTGGACAATCACAGGTTGACTGAAGTAGGGTGGAGAGTTGGTCACCCATTGGGGTGGGTGATCTGTACATCAGACAGATGGTCAGGAGCTTATCAGAGACAGTAAGTAGATCCAAGTCATGTGAAGTGTCTGTGGCATTATGACAGAGCTGCTAGTGATGTTTAGCCAGAATCAAGACTCCCCCTCTTTTACGGTTTGCTCTGTGTGAGTGGAACAGGTCGCAGTCTGGTGACAGTAGTTGGTTCATTAGTGCAGAATCTGTATTTGAGAGCTATGTCTCAGTGATGCACATGAGGTCTAAATCATTATCAAGGAGGTAGTCTGATATGATTGGGATTTTATTATTTCTGGAAAGAGCATTGATAAGGGCACACCTCAAGTGGGTAGGTGTGGTATATTGTGCGTTAGATTGTAAGGTAAAGAGATCACTAGGTTTGATCCAGATTAGAGATTTTGTGTGCCTATGTCTAGGGTATTGTGGGGTGATTGTGATGACGTTTGAGGAGCTACGTCGAATGACTGTGATGGGATGTCCATTGTAGGTCAAAGTTGCTGAGCGATAGACTAGTAGTGACAGAAGAAGTAGAAAGATTAGGCTGGAGGCTGCAAACATGATTGTTGGTAGAGATGGCAATTAGTTGTGCACTGTTCTCTGTTCCTGTCGCTGGATTTCCCTGTGGGATATGATCCGGATGAATCAGGTTGATAGGTGCTTGCAAAAGTGAGAAATGCGGGGATGCCTAGAGGCACAGGCATTTACAGTTCAGGAGGACAGTAGTTGAGTTGGTCTCGTGGTGGCGAGTAAGTGAGGGAGTCAATCGGGGAGGGACTCCTCTTCGTACTCACCTCTCCAACACTGATCGTCTTGAAGGCTGGTCTGACTAAGGGGTAGATGTTTGCTGCCGGTCTTGCTCCTCTTTGCCTCAGCTCTTGGGGTGTTTTCTGGTGGTCTTGGATCACCTACTTTGGTCCTGCGAGGGCCCGCGCCTAAGGGTCACACCAAAGTGCTCTCTGGTGAGGACCTCAGGCGCAGGCGTGCCTAAGCACGGCTCAAAGAAGAGCAGGCTGCTTTATCTTTATTTGCAAGGCTTGTTATACCACTCATGCATAAGCATCATAGCGGTGTACAATAAATACAGGCTGCTAGAAAAGCAAAGAGAGAAAAGAACGCCATTAACTACAGGAAAGAGAAGAAATAGACAGGGGGGAAAAGAGAAAGAGTGACAAACAAAAGACATCCAATATCAGTTTGCAGGGGGAGAGGGGATGGGGGGGAGGGACAGAGAGGTAAGGAGCTGTGAGGGGTGTTACGTCTGTCACAACCAGTAGCTAGGGGTGAGTTAAGATGTTCTGGGGAGGAGGGGAGGTCAAAGGCTTGGCAGAAGAGGTGGGTCTTAAGAAGGGCTTTGAATCGTGGGAAAGATAGCTCTATGCAGAGTGAGTGTGAGAGTGAGCTCCAAAGGGCTGGACTTACAAAAAAGAAAGCAGAACAGCGAGTGAGTTGAAGATAGGCTTGGGATGGAGACGGAAGAAAGAGGTGGTTACCATGTGCGGAACGGAGAAGGCGGGGGGGGGGGGGGCGGGCTGGAGGTGGATGAGATTGGCAAGATACTGGGGTGTACCAGTGTGAAGGACTCTGTGGGTGATGAGCAGCTTATAGATGAACCGGACCTTAATGGGAAGCCAGTGAAGGTCAAGGAGGAGAGGAGTAACATAAGCAAATGAGGGTGAGTGGGTGATAAGGCGAGCAGCGGTATTCTGAAGAAGCTGAAGGCATCGTAACTGATATTGTGGAAGACCTGCGAGAGCGTAATTACAATAGTCCAAACGGGAAACCACGAGGGATAAAACAAGAGTAGTGAGAGAGGAGGGAGGGAAAGAGAACCGGACAGCACGGATTCTGCGAAGATGAAAAAACTAACTATGGGTGAGCGCAGAGATGTGGTGATGGAAGGAAAGCGAGGGGTCCAGGGTGACACCAAGATAGCAGAGGGTGGAGACAAGGGAGATGGGAGAGGCAGAGAGGGTAGGAGACAGAGGGGGAGGGAGCACCGAAAGAGAACCAGAGAGCAGCAAACTTAGAGGGGTTCATGTGAAGGAAGTTGCTGGTAAGCCAAATGGTGATATGTGCGAGACAAGGATTTTACAGTCCTCTATTCTACTGTATCTCTCCTCAGTTCTCTTCTTCAAGCTAGAGTCCTAACCTTCTTAGCCTTGTCTTTTATGTTTCATCCTCTTTATCATTTCAATTGCCCTTCTCTGTGCCTTTTCTAATTCTGCTATTCTTTTTTGAGATATAGCAATCAGGAATGCACACAATACTTGGGGTACAGACACACTATGGAGCAAAAAAGAAGCAATATGATAATTTTTTGTTTTAGACTCTATTCCCTTCCTAATAATTCCCAAATTCTGATTGCCCTTTTGCAGAAGATTTCAATGTATTGTCCTTGATGACACCTATAACCTTTTCTAAGTAGTGACTGCTAAAGAGGTAATTTTATAATCTCTCGTGCAGTTAAAGTGAATTACCACTTGTGCATGGGGGGCCTATTTCACATGTACTTATTTTATAAAAATAGGAGCATGACAACATGCCTTAACTCAGTTGGGGCAGTTATGCCTACTCTAGAACAAGTGTAAATTGTAACACAGCAGATCTGTCCCTTGCTTTAAATAGACAAAAACCTGATGCAAACAGGCTAGGTTCTGACAGGCAGGCAGATCAAAAGCATTTCTGTTGCCATAAGCAACCCAGGCAGGCACAGGATCTGCAGCCGTGCCTAGTTAGGAAACACCTCTCATTAGAGGGAGAGAACAACTTCCACGTGAGGGAAGACACGCCCCTAGGGCATTATAAAAAATGTGTAGAGAAAACAGCAGATAGAGCCGAGAGAACGAGGAATTCAGAGAGGACCCGGAGCTCAGAGAGGACCGGGAATTCAGAGAGAACCAGGAGTTCAGAGAGGACAAGAAGTTCAGGGAGGACCCAGAGAACTCAGAGACCTGATAGGACCAGTGGAACAGGAAACTCCAAAGGAAGTTACACGGGAGACTTCAGAGGAAGTTACAGAGGGTGTTGTAACGTCAGAAGCTGCCATGAGGGAGAAGTGCTGAGTGATTCTGAAGCAAGCTCAGACTTCTCAGAGACGGAGTTTGAACCCCCTGCAGTTCCAGTCAGAAAGCTACAAAAGAGTTCTACACCAGGAACTAGAAAAGGTTCCACTTGGCAGGTTAGTCAAAAGAAATATCCACCTCTGATACAGAGAGGAATTCCTCAACACCTACTTGAATGGGAGAGACGTGAGACAGTGAAAAAGCCATGTGTGTTTGAGAAGCAGGCTTGTAAGAAGCGGTCTCAGAACGTTGAGGGAAACTGGGCTATTGAAAATGTTTGCATGGATGAGACAGACAATTATATACCAGATAAACCAAGGCACAGAGTGATAAGAGAGAAACCTGTTCATTATAAAGAGCAGTGCTGTGAGCTACCAGTAAATGGGAGTAGCCGAGAGCCAGCAGTTAACAGAGGGAAACGTTATTCCAGGAAGTGTGTTTCTCTGCCTTGCCATCATAAAGTAAATGGTAATTACTTGCCTTGTACTGACTATGACTATTTGAGAAACCCAGGAGAAGATATAGAGCAAAGATATACGCAGGCTGATTGTTCACAGGACAGTGATATTGAGCCAATGATCACAGAAGATAGCTGTTTGAATCCAGGCTTGGAAGAAATGGAATGCTCTCTAATGATAGCTGATGAGAATCCTTCTTTGTTGTAAACTAGTACAAAAGGTTAAGAAGAGATTATCAGCTGCCTGCTATAATTATTCAGTTTCTGTTACATTTGAAAGCAAGTTTGCTACCTTTAAGTTCATCCAGTTTTGTATCCTAAGTTTTACTTCTGTTGTTGATGTTTTTGAAAATCCATAAACCCCGGGAGGGGAAATAAAATCCTTTTGAACCTTGACCACTTGGATCCACGACTACACTCCTTTCCAATACAAGGTCAGGTGACTTAATAGCTTGGCTAACTGCCTATACCACAGCCCTGCTGGGACTATAGGTGTTACAAAATGCACATGCCTAAATCTTTCAGGAACACATACAAGTTATATTTTATAACTTACACAAGTAAATTCAGGCTCCGCTCTTGTGCACACCCAAACAAAGTATCTGTGATGAGACTTAAGTGTGGCTTACATAATAGTGACTGTCTAAAGTGTGCATATAAGTGCCTATTGATACAGCTAAGTCCTTTAAAATAGGGACTTGCACACTCATTATAACATGACCTCCTTAATGTGGAACCCAGCATTGTGTAGCTATAATTTGAGTTATTCTTCCTTATGTGCATTACTTTGCACTTGTCCACATTCAATTTCATCTGCCATTTGGATGTCGTGTCTCTCAGACTCTCAAGGTCCTCCTGCAAGTTTCTCACAATCCACATGTGATTTAACAACTCGGAATAATTTGGTTTCATCTATAAATCTGATGACCTCGCTCATTCCTACCATTTCCAGATCATTTACAAATATGTTAAAAGCACCAGTCCCAGTACTACATTATTTACCTTCCTCCACTGAGAAATTTGGTCATTTAACCCTACTCTGTTTCTTTCTTTTAACCAGTTCCTTATCCACAATAGGACATTGCCTCTTATCCAATGGTTTTTCAATTTCCTCAGGAGTCTTTTATGAGGTACTTTGTCAAAGATTTTCTGAAAATTCAGATACATGGTATCAACTGGCACACCTTTATCTATGTTTATTCACAAAAAGGAATGGACTGGGGTAAGGCAAGACTTCCCCTTGGCTAAATCCATGGTAACTTTGTCCCATTAAACCATGTTTATCTAGGTGTTCTGTAATGCTGTTCTGTATAACTACTTCTACTATTTTGCCCAGCATGGATGTCAGGATCACTGGTCTGTAGTCTCCCGGGATCCCTGTTTAAAAATTGCCATTATGCTGGCCCCTCTCCATTCTACAATTACCTTAGGCAATCACAAATTATGGATAGTGTATTGGCAATTTCATTTTTGAGTTCTTTCAGCACTCTGGGATATATACCAACCAGTCTAGAGATTTGCTCTCTGTAGTTTGCCAATTTGGACTATTATAGCTTTCTGGTTCACTGAGATTTGTTTGAGTTCCTCTCAATCACCACCATTAAATTCCATTTCTGACATGGGTAGTTCCCTTACATCTTCCATCAGAGAGTTCCAAACAGCTTTCAATTGCAGGAAATTCATCTGATGAAGTTTCTCCTTGAAAGGCCATAATCCCTGGGTGTGAAATCCATCTACATGGGTTCCTTAGCCCAGACTACACATACTAAAATCAATAATTTGTATTGTAGAAACTTGGAGAGGAATTCCTTTTGCCAGATTTGGTATATTTTCCCATCAGGACAGAAAGTCCACTGTGTGCTGAAGGGCCACTGTGTGCTTCACTTTAAGGCCTGACAAGATAATTAAATGCACTGTCAAAGCCATGTGGCTCAACATCCTCATCATGCCCCATGACATCTGCTGAGTCATTTGTATTTCTTTCATAACAGACACTACAGTGGTAATCCTTTCCTACTGAAAAAAGGCCTTTGACTGATTACGTCTAGCCAAGTTCCTATGAATTGATGGGCTAAACTGGGATTTGGGATAATTTAGAAGGAACATGAGTGGCTCTAGCAGCTGAATGGTAATGCACCAATGCAAAATGGTGTCACTGTTGAAGCAACTTTATTAATGCCTAACATTCATGATGGTCCTAAATAAAGGAACTCCACTCAAATTCCTTCAAAAGGGCCATGACACCAGTGCCTTTAACTACCGCACTTGAGAACACTGCCACATGTGATCTCTCCCATGTCCTTGACGCAGGATTGCCAAAACCAGAGATGCCATGTCAGGCTGGGACTTCAGCAGAATTCTGGGACAAAATGAGGTGTTTTCAGATTTCACCCTTTTTACAATATTTAAAGTTTATCATAGTCTTTCAGCTGCTTATATCCAATCTCTGATCCAGAAAATTGCAGATAACAGAAACAGGAGATCAAGCTCACATAATATATTACACGTACCTTCAGCATATATCAAGAAAAGCTTTACTACATCTAGAAGACTTTCTCTTTTTTTGGCACCTACTCTTTGGAACTCATTCCCAAATGATCTTCGCACTTCCTATGACCATCTGGATTTTAAAAAGAAGTTAAAAACTCATCTCTTTATGGACAATTTTTCTAATTAATTAAATTATTTTACCCCTTATATAATATTATACTTTTTTTTTTGTTTTGTTTTATGTAAAGCCTACTTGGCATGTCTGTTGTAAACCGCCTAGACTCTTAGATGGGCGGTATATAAGACTAGCTAAATAAATAAATAAGTGTGGCAAAACTACTAGACAAGATGTATACAACATATTCAAGATAACTTATAGATGATAGTGCTGGGTTTGTTCTGAAGTATTCTGAAGTGCTCACTGGGTTTTAGTGTTTTTTGGTAAAGGGGCTACTTGAATGTTTTTTCAAATGCTAACATCATTTTAAAAACATAATTTTGACTGAATCAAATTGTTAAAATGAACAAAATGCCACATCTGAAATGCCTGCATGCAAATACTAGAAGCCTAAAAAATACGAAGGGAGAGTTAGAATACATAGCACTAAATAAAAGGTTAAATATAAATGGCATGTCAGTGATCTGGTGGAAGGAGGACAATCTATGGGACACTGATACCTGGGTAAAAATTATATCACAATGATAGGGTAGATCAAATTGGCTAAAAGCACATCTCTTCCATCAAACAAGATAAAAGTTTTGCAGGAAACAAAATACACTGTAGAATCTCTATGGATAGAAATTCTATGTAAAAGGGGAAGGCAATGACAGCAAGGATGTACTACCATCCGCATGGTCAGAATGAACCAATAGATGATGAAATGGTAAAAGACATGAAGAAGCTGACAAATTTACAACATAGTAATAATGGATGATTTCAATTACCCTGGTATTGACTGGGTTAATGTCACATCAGGACATACTATGGAGATAATGTTTCTTGATATAATAAATATCAGCTGTCATGAACCAACACAAGGGGAAGCTATTTTAGATAGTCCTTAGTGGAACACAGAATCTGATGCGAGAGATAACTATGTTGGGGTCACTTGGCAATAGTGGTCACAACATGATCACATCTGATTAATAAATGGAGGGAAGACAACAAGGAAACTCCATGACACTAGCATTTAACTTTCAAAAGGGAAACTATGATAAAATGAGGAAAATGGTTAAGAAAAAATTAAAAGGAGCAGCTGCAAAGGCCTTTGGCCTTTTTTAAAAATACTGTCTTGGAAGTCCAGACCAGATGACTTCAATGCTTTAAGAAAGGTGGAAAGAAGGCAAATGATGGCAAGCATGGTTTAAAGGTCAGGTCAGAGAGGCTGTTGTAACCAAAAAAGCATCTTTCAGGAAATGGAAAAAGGAGCCAAATTATGACAAAAGGAAGCAACAAACACTGGCAAGGTAGATGCAAGGCATTGATAAGGCAGGCAAAGAGAGAGTTTGAAAAGAAGCTTGCCAGGGAAGCAAAAATGGATAATAAAAGTTTTTTTCCAAGTACATTCGTAGCAAAAAATCTGCAAGTGTGTCAGCTGGACCATTAGATAATAGAGGCGTAAAACGGGCGCTAAAGGAGGACAAGGCAATAGCAGAGAGATTGAATTCTTGCTTTGGTCTTTACTGAAGATGATGTAGGGAAGTTATCCATGCCTGAAATGGTATTTTAAAGTGATATATCAGAGGAATTGAAACAGATCTCAATAAACTAAAGAATAGCAAATCACTTGGACAGAATGGTATATATCACAGGGTACTAAAAATTGAAATATGAGATTGCAGATCTACTATTAGTAATCCGTAAATTACACAGGTACACTAAAAAAAAAATTTTTAAACTGCCTCTAATGTTTCGATTGATTTTTACGTTTTTTGGTGCGCTGAATCCAAATCTGGTAACCAATTTGCTCCATCATGTACAGATTTTTTGCTACATTGGGTTAGCAGTTTGAGGTGAATGTTTCAGATTGAGTGCGATCGAGATAAATGTTTCTTGGATGAATTCTTTATACTAATTGTTTAGTAGTTATTCAAATAAGAATAAAGAAAATTGTAACAAGGCAGCACATAAGAATAGAGTAATGTCAACAAAACACACTGTGATGGTAGCAAAATTGTCTGCACTTAAAACAGCCACATACATGTGCACAAACACTGAGCATATAAGAGCGAGGTTAGACACAAAGCAAAGCAAAGCAAAGAAATGTGCAAAAACTGTTGTACAGGTATGTATGTAAGAATAGAAAACGCAAACCGCACCATTGCAATACATGAAGACAAACACCCGATGGTGTGAAAATAAAATTCTAATAAATGAGATCCGACACTGTGGTAATAACTAGCAAATTTTTATTTCAAAGTTTAGTAAAACCACGATATTTGTCAACACAGTTTAGATTTTAAAGTCATTCTTGGGTCAATCAATCTCCTGGTGGGCCCGTTTCTTCTTCCCCCGAATGCTTCTCTTGGTGCGCTGCTTGGCGTATTTTTCTTCTGGGGTTTCCCGCAGCAGCAACCAGCAGAAATCAGCCATCATAGTGGTGTTCCATCTTCCTTGGTACCTTCTCTCTGCGTCCTTGATGTCCTGGTGAAACCTTTCACCTTGTTCTTCACTGTATGCCCCCAAGTTTTCGGGAAAGTAGTTCACATGGGAGTGCAAGAAATGGACTTTCAGGCTCATGTTACAGCCTTGTTCTTTGAAGGCATTGAGCATCCTGGCAACAATATCCTTATAGTTCTCATCCCGCCTGTTCCCCAAGAATTTGAGAACAACATCCTTGAAGGAATCCCAGGCTTCTTTTTCCTTCTCAGACATCGTTTCAGCGAATGCTCCATCTGAAATGAGTTTCCTTATATCAGGGCCAACAAACACTCCTTCCTTTAGCTTTGCTTCAGAAAGTCGGGGGAACTTTGAGCAAAGGTACCGAAAGCACTCACCATCTTTTGGAAGGGACTTGATGAATTGCTTAATGAGACCCAACTTAATGTGGAGAGGTGGTAATAGAATTTTATCACGAGGTACCAAGCTCTCATGAAGAACATTTTTCTCACCGGGTATCAAATACTCCCGAATTGGCCAGTCTTTTTTCCCCCAGTGTAGGTTGCGGGCCTGGCTATCCCACAAGCAAAGGAAGCAGGGATATTTGGTGAAACCGGATTGCTGCCCTAATAGCATGGATAGAATTTTAAAGTGTCCACAAATCATCCACTTATGCTCATCATAACGAATCTTCTGAAGAATCAGGGCCAAATTCTCGTATTTTTCTTGGAGAATAACAGAGTGAGCAATAGGAACTGAAGCAAATGTGTTGCCATTATGAAGAAGAATACCTTTTATGCTGTCTTTTTTTTTTTTTTTTAAATTCTTTATTTTCATTTTATAACAACAAAGGAAAAGGAAGACATACAGCTAAAAGACAGATACATAAAGTGTAATACATACATCAAAGTAAACCCCTGCCACCCCCCTCCCCCCTGCTTCTTCTCTAGAAAACTAATCATTCCCGAAGCGGGCGTGTACTTACATTATTGTGTTACAAAACCTAATCTGAAACATGATGAGTGCACATTAAACAGGCATGTCGGAACAATGAGCAGATTGTACATAATCATTGAGCATCTGCCATTTAGACAAGCGAGAGTGAGTTTGGGCATGGGGAATAGCTCTCCGAGGTATCTGCTCATATTTACTATATAAGCAGACGAGGTTCCACCATTCATTGACAGTAAGTCGAGAGCTATCCTTCCAATTCCTCGTGATTAAGCATATAGCTATACCCAGCATGAAATCAAGGAGAAAGCGACCCTTCTTAGAAAGAGAGGGGACCTCCGCCACAGAGCGGAGTCCCACGATCTTCCAAGAGAGAGGTTCGTGAAGGTGTAAGATAAATTGAATACAACCCCTTAGGTAGCTTAGGATTTTCTTCCGTTTTATCGGATTATTGATTCCTTTTACGTTCAATGAGAAAAACTTACATGGTGCCATCTATCGGTAATAGACATTTTAGGTAAGGGCACTTGAAAACATACAACATAATCAGAATCTGTGCAACAATGACATAATCACTGAGTATACTGGCTAATACACCCCATATTGAAAAGCATGTACCAACGTATCTTAGAGAAGAAGCAAAACCCCCAATGAATATGGCGACCATATGTCTGCGGGAGGAGGCCCAGAGAGGCGATAGAAAGACATGAAAAAGAAAAGAAACACCAGAGTCCATAATTAACACTGTCTCTGATACTCATCGAGGCTACTGTGGGTAGATGGAGTCGGGTCACAGATATCATCAAAAGTAAGGCAACCAAACTGCCCACGCCTGACTCTGTGCTGGGCTGCGGCAGATCCAGTATGGAAGGTACAGCGGATATGGGAGTGCTGGCAGGAATATTCTGGAAGTCAGCGCATCAAGTCGGCTTCTTTGGAATCCAAAAACTCCGCTAGTAGATCAGGGTCCTCAAATGTTCTTGTCTGATTGTGAAGCGTGACTCGGAGCTTGGCCGGGTACATCAGGCCATAGCGTGCTTGTAGTTGTTGAAGCCTCGGTCGGAATTCCAGAAAGCGCTTTCGGCGGTCGACCGTGGGTTTAGCCAAGTCAGGATAGAAGGAGATCTTGTGGCTCTCAAACTCCATATGGCCCTTTGCCCGAGAGGCACTGAGAATTTGCTCCACGTGTTGATATCTCAAAAGTCGAAAAATGATGGGCCGCGGAGTCTTCCTGTTGAGCGTTATGCTTGAGGGTACACGATGGGCGCGATCGATCTCCAAATCTTTGGTAAAGGTGATTTGGAGCAGGGAAGGGAGGATTTTACATAAAAACTCTTTCATGTCTCCCGATTCCGCTCCCTCCGGTATGCCCACGAGTCGTATGTTGTTGCGGCGCGCTCTATTATTGCCATCTTCCACTTCTTTCTGCAAGGCCCGTACCTGACGTTCAACTTTGTCGAGTTTGGACAACCGGGCCGCATGGGAGTCCAATATGCTCTCCATTTTGTCCTGACGCGAAGAGAGCCCCTCGAGCTTGCCCTGCAGTACACCAAGATCTTCCCGCAGCGCTCGGAGTGCTTCACCGTTTGACTGCACGAGGTCCTTGACCCCTCTAATCTCTGCGAGGATTTCCTGCTGCATTTCGGGGCCCTCACGCAAGGCCAGCCCCTTCTGCGGGGACGGGGGTTCAGTTTTGGAACGTTTGCCGTGAGAAGCCGCTGGAGATCCAAATTCCAGGCGCGTGGGTTTGGTCCCCGCCATCTCACCAATGTGCCCCTGCAAGATCAGAGTAGAAGTTCCAAGTATGTATGGTGTTAATTCAGGATTCTGTGTAGGCCTCTCGGGAGCCTCAGCGTTATGCGACCATCCCGCTGGACATCAGGCTCCGCCCCCCCCTTTATGCTGTCTTTTGACGAATCAATGAACAGCCGCCATTCAGCAGGATCATACTTGAGTTTAAACTTTTCTATCACTCCGTATATATCGTTGCAAAATACCAAATCTTCCTCTTTGCTGAAATACTTCAAAAATTGTGTCTCGCGGTTGCGGTACCAATAAAAAGTTGTTCCTGGTGACAATAGATTTTTCTGTTTAAGCCGAGAACCTAGCAGTTGGGCAGCATCTTTTGGGAGTCCTAAATCCCGGACTAAATCATTCAATTCAGCTTGAGAGAAAAGTTCAGGTTTCGGATCTGGTTCAGTTTCAAACTCGGAAGTACTGGACTCATCGGGAAAAGCCATCTGATGAGTCTCATCATGATCAGAACCGTCCACACAAATATGATCCAAAGATTTTGGTGGTTCAGGCACAGGTACTTCGTTGCTATGAGGCATAGGCCTAATTGCTGAGGGAAGGTTGGGGTAACTTATTACGTTCTTATTTTTTAAGTTGTATCCCTTCACAATGCAAGAGCAAAAATAGCAGTCACTGCTGTGGTCTCTTTGTTCACGCCACATCATAGGTATTCCGAAACGAAATGCTTGTTTTTTACCTTTCATCCATAAGCGTAGATCTTCCTCACATGTCTTGCACACTTTGTGAGGAGCCCACGGTTTGTCTTGATCGCCTAACTTCAAACCGAAATAGGCGAAATATACTTTTTTAATAAATGCAGAAATGTTCCTCTGCCGCTTTTTCACGGTATATTCCCCACAAATAAAACAAAAAACTGTCCGGAGAGTTGACGCAACCTCTGGCTCTGTGAGCCATCACAAATACACAGCACTGCAAACTACAACTGTAGTGAACCACTTCGGAATAAAGCTGGATTACGACTGAGCAAACAAAAGGTAATAATGAACTTGCAAGAAACTGAAATTTGACAGGAACGTTCATGTCGCAACCACCGTGTTTGAGCGAGCGAACGAGGCGAGGCGAACAGGAAAGAACATGCGCCAGCGCGAGTACTGGATTTAGCCCCCCGCCTCCCAATTGTCCTGTTAATGTATAAAATGAATACAAAACACTCTAAAATATCATGAGGGAGTGTTTCTAGTTAGTTAACCATTACAACCTCTATTTTGGGCCAAGAAAATAAACTGCAGTCGGCTAAAAAGAAATTATGTGAACATTCCTTATATGGGTAAGAAATCTAATTTTGCAAGAAAACGTGACGTGATGGAACATTTTGGCTATTTTTCCTGGATTCAGCACCCCAAAATCTATAGGAATCAGTTGCAAAACTGGAGGCAGTTTTTTGGTAGTGTACCTGTGTTATCATTAAATTTATCTATAGTACTTGAAGATAAGAGAGTGGCCAATGTAACAGAAATTTTAAAAAAAGGGTTCCAAGGATGATCCAGGAAACTACAGATTGGCAAGCCTGACATCAGTACCAGGGAAATGGTAGAAGTCCATTATGAAGAATAATATTACTGAACATGTAGATAGCCATGGTTTAATGGGAAAAAAGCAAACATGGGTTTAGCCAAGGAAAGTATTTTCTCACTAATTTATTTATTTATTTATTTAACGGTCTTTTCTATACCGCCCCTTCCAGAGATCAGGGGCGGTTTACATTAAACATTAAACAGAACAATTGTATACTTCTGTATACATTTACAAGGAACATTATGCTTTAACTATATACAGGTGTACTTACAGGGAACATATTTTGAACAACATTTTGAACATATTTTGAACATTAACTATAACAGAGCTTTTCAAACTATTTACAAGTTATATACATGGAGCGCATCTTAGTTAGTTACAGTGGTGGAATAGTCAACTGTTTGAGTGGTTCATTAGCGTGTTGTGTGGGGTTAGTGAAATTTCCTGTGTTAGTCATTTGTTCTGTCTTGGGTACAGTGTATGTGTTTCTGTGATTGTGTTGGTGAGGTTCTTTGTTGGTAGGGGATTTCAAAGTGTTTTGTAAAGAGGTAGGTTTTTAATTCTTTTTTGAATTGGTGAAGGTCTTTTATCATGCGGAGTGTTAATGGTATTTCATTCCAGAGGGTGGGGGCAGCGAAGGAGAAGGCCCTGTCACTTGTTGTCGCTTTAGTTTTTCTAAAATTTGGTTTAATGTAGAGGGAGTGTTCTGTCTCCGTGATCAAGTAGCTGATGGGGGTTGTCGTAGGGAGGATAGTTGTGATGGGGAGATGTTGTTGACGATTTTGAATGTAGTTAGGAGGATTTTATATTTTATTCGGCTGTTTATAGGGAGCCAGTGTAAGTCTAGGAGAATTGGGGTCCCATGGTCTGTTAGATTAGCTTTAGTGACCATCTTGGCGCATATGTTTTGGGCTCTTTGGAGATGGTATATGCTTTTTAATGGAAGTCCATTTAGGAGACTATTACAATAGTCGAAGTGGGGGGTTATGAGTGTATTGACTACAGATCTAAAGTCATCGGTGTTGAGTAGGGGTCTCAGATGTTGTATTGTCTTGAGTTTATAAAATATGGTTTTTACTGTGTGTTTTATGTGTGGAATCATGGAGAGTGAGTGGTCTAAGATTATTCCAAGGTATTTTACCTCCTTTTTAACAGGTATAGGTGTATTATTTATTGTGATTGTATTGGGGTATATGTAGTCAGTGTCTGATTTCCTCGTTATGAACATTGCCTCTGTTTTTTTGAGGTTAATGCTTAGGTGGTTGTCTTCAAGCCATTTAGTAGTCTCGTTCATACATTGGAGTAGGCTATCATATTTGGGATTGTTAGGGTTTATGGGGGTGGCAAGCATGATATCATCTGCGTATATGAAATGGTTAATTTTGTGCTTCTTAAATATGTTTGTAATGGGCTGGAGGTATAAATTGAAGAGGAGGGCTGAGAGGGCTGATCCTTGGGGGATGCCTTGACCTTGTGGGAAAGTTTCGGATGTGTCGTTACCTAATTGTATCCGTATTAACCTGTTTGAGATGTATGATTTGAACCATTCAAGGACTGTCCCTCCTATTTTTAGGTATTCTAGTCTGTTAATGAGGGTATTATGATTGATGCTATCGAATGCAGCAGACAGATCTATGAAGAGGAGAAGGAAGCCTTTGTTGTTGTCATTGGTGCCTCTGATGAGTAGATCTGTTAGGGCGATTAGGAGAGTTTCAACTCCGTGGAAGGGTCGGAAGCCAAATTGATGCTCATCAAGGAGTTTTTGTTCATCAATGTAGTCTTGTAATTGGAGTTGTATGGTCTTTTCTATTATTTTGGCAATTAGTGGTATGCTAGCTATTGGCCTGTAGGAGTTGGGGTCTTTTGGGTCTAGTTTATTGTTTTTTATTATGGGACGGATCGAGGAGAGCTTTAGGGCATTGGGCATGGCTCCTTGAGAGAGTGATTGGTTTACTATATGTTGGATATTTTCTGCAAGAAATTCCTTAGTATGTTTGATCCATGATACAGGGCAAGGGTCGAGCGGTGAGGTTGTGGTGTTAATCATTGTTATAATATTAAGGATGTGCTTTCTTTCAATCTTATGAAAGGTTGTCCATTCATAATTACTGACATGTTTAGATATTGTGGTGGTTGGAGAGTAAGGTTTTACCTTTAGTTTCTCAGCAAAATGTAATGCTAAGGTTTGTACACTGATTGAGTCTTGGTTCAGTTCGGGGTTTTGTGTTTTTGTTAGTGTATTCACAATTGAGAAGAGTTCTCTTGGCCGATTGATAGCATGATTTATTAGTTTGGAGTAGTATTCCCTTTTCTAATCTCTTAAATTTTTTGAAGGTGAGAACAAACAGGTAGATAAAGGAGAGCTGGTTGCTATAGTGTATCTGGATTTTCAGAAAGCCTTAGACAAGATCCCTCATGAGAGACTCTAGCGGAAATTAAAACATCCTGGGATAGGAGGCAGTGTACTACTGTGGATTAGGAACTGGTTAGAGGATAAAAAAAACAGAGAAGGGTTAAATGGCCAAGTTTCTCAATAAAGAAAGATGAATAGTGGAGAACCCCAGGGAAATATGTTGGACCCATTGCTTTTTAACATTCATAAATGACCTGGAAATGGGAATAATAAGTGCGGTGATCAAATTTGCAGATGAGACAAAATTATTCAAAGTTGTTAAAACACAAGAGGATTGTGAAAAATGGATAAATTGGGAGACTGGACATTTATTTATTTATTTGTGTATTTATAAAAGTTTCTGACAATTTAATGTGGACAAGTGCAAAGTTATGCCATTAAGGAAGAACAACCCAAACTACAGTTCCACGATGCAAGGTTCCACATTAGAAGCAACTACCCAGGAAAAGGATCTAGGCATCATTGTGAATAATATGTTGAAACTCTCTGTTCGGTGCACTGGCAGTCAAGAAAGCAAATGCTAGAAATTTAAGGGAAGGAATGGAGAATAAAACCAAGGATATTATAATGGCTTTGTATTACGCCATGGTGCGACCGCACCTTGAATATTGTGTGCAATTCTGGTCGCCATATCTTAAAAAGGATATGGCAGAATTAGAAAAGGTACAGAGAAGAGACACCAAAATAATAAAGGGGATGGAAGGATACCCATATGAGGAAAGGCCTGATAAAGAAGAATTTCCAAGCACATCTTGATAAACTACCCATACATGTTACATCTTATGAACTCCAGCAGGAGGCTCTCTTTGGCACGATGCAAGTATTACGCCGAGCATTAGCAGTAAATTTGAGAGATTAAGATCATATTTCACATACCCTGGCTTAGAAGTGAGGTTCACGACTGCCATAGTATGCGCAAAACTAACCCATTAGGAGAAACTACCCCGAAGAAAGGCTTAGGTTAGGGTTCTTCAAGCTGAAGAAAAAATGGCTGAGGGGAGAGACATGATAGAAGTCTATAAAATAATGAATGGAATGGAACGGGTAAAGGTAGATCAGTTGTTTACGCCTTCAAAATGAAGAAAGACTAGGGGAAACAATGAAGCTACAATTTAGCATATTCAAGACTAATTGGAGAAAATATTTTTTTCACCCAACACGCAATCAAACTCTGGAATTCATTACCATAGGAAGTAGTAAATGTTGTTAGTGTAGTTGATTAAAAGAGGACAAATTTGGACAAATTCCTGGAGGAAAACTCCATAAACCATTATTAAAGAGGACCAAAGAAATCCATTGCTTACCCCTGTGATAAGCAGCATGGAATCTGTGTACTTTTTTGGGAACCTGACAGGTACTGGGCTTGATAGACCCTTGGTCTGACCCAGTATGGCATGTCTTATGTTCGTATCCTTTGAGCTTTCATAGTGAGACACAAGTTCCTTTATAATTGCTTGATTGTGATCGTCCTTCTATTTGGCTGATTGGCTTATTATATTATTGGTGAATGAGATATTTCTTTAGGTAACAATGTTACACACTGAAAGTTAGAAAATTTGGAAAATGTTTGTAGAAAGAAGAATTTAATATTTATAAATTTTCCTAAGTCTGATAAGATTTCTTTAACTGACAGTGGCTATTTCTCCAAATGGGTTATTTTTGTGCATACCATGACAATCATGAACCTCACTTCTACACCTGGGTATGTGGAGTGTGATCCCAGTCTCTCAAATTTACTGCTAAAGCTTAGCGTAGTACTTGCATCATGCCAAAGAGAGCCAGGAGGAGTATGTAGTAGACCTAACTAAATGTCCTCCCTTTCAGAAGTCACTCCTAGCAATCCGATATGAAAACAATGAGCAATATCTTGGCCATGGTAACTTAGTGAGATTCAACCCCGAACCAGGAACTAAACTAGAAAGAGGGAAAGAGAAATCTATTTGCATTGGCATGATATACAGACCTCCCTCACAAGAGGAAGAGGTGGACAGAGAGTTAATTGAAGACATACGCAGCATTGCTAGGAAAAGGGAAGTGCTACTGACAGGGGATTTCAATATGCCAGATGTTGATTGGCATATTCCTGCTGCAGTATCATCTAGAAGTAAAGAGATCCTGGATTCTCTACAGGGAGAACTATTCAAGCAATTGGTAACAGACCCCACACGTGAAGGGGCCATACTGGACTTGGTACTTACCAATGGTGAAAGTGTTTCTGAAGTTATAGTGGGAGATCATTTTTGCATCCAGTGATCACCAGATGGTGTGGTTCAGTATTAGGACTAGGGCTGTTAGAATCCATTCAAAGGTGAGGGTCTTAGACTTTAGGAAGACTAACTTTGCAAAGATGGGCCAATACCTCAGGGAGTCATTAGCGGGATGGGAACAGCTGGGGGCTGTAGAAAAACTGTGGGCAAAACTGAAAGGGGACATATTAAGGGCAACCAACCTTTTTGTTAAAATGGTAAATAAAGGTAAAAGGAAAAGGAGACCGCTATGGCTTTTGAAAGAAGTAGCTGAAATAGTGAAGAAAAAGAGGAAGGCCTTCATGAAATACAAGAGATCAGAGAGAGAGGAAGACAGGCATCTATATTTGGAAAATCTTAGAGAAGCTAGCAAAGTAGTCAGGAAAGCAAAGATTCAAAAAGAGGAGGAAATAGCCAATGCAATAAAAGGGGGGGGGGGATAAGACATTTTTCAGATATGTTAGTGAGAAGAGAAAGGGCAAAAGTGGCATTGTCAGACTCAAGGGTGAAGGGGAGGAATATGTAGAAGCTGATGAAGATAAAGCGGAATTGCTTAACAAATATTTCTGTTCTGTGTTCACAGATAAAAAACCAGGAGCAGGACCTTAGAAAACACCCATAAACAGGAACAGAAGCGAGGGACATCTTGAACAATTTTCAGAAGACTGTGTTCATGAGAAACTAGCTCAACTTAAAGTAGACAAAGCAATGGGACCAGATAGGATACACCCTAGAATACTGAGGGAACTTGGGGATGTTCTAGCAGCTCCACTGACTGACCTTTTCAATGCTTCGTTGGAATTGGGAGTGGTGCCAAAGGACTGGAGAGAGGCTCATGTGGTGCCTTTACACAAAAGCGGAAGTAAGGATGTGGTTGAAAACTACAGGCCAGTTAGTTTAACTTCGGTGGTGAGTAAATTATTGGAAACGCTGTTGAAAGAGAAAATAGTGAGGTTTCTGGAGTCCAGCAGATTACAGGATCCGAGGCAGCATGGATTCACCAGAGGCAGGTCTTGTCAGACAAATCTGACTAATTGATTTCTTTGACTGGATGACCAGGGAGTTGGACCGAGGGAGAGCCCTAGATATGGTGTATTTAAATTTCAGTAAAGCCTTTGACACTGTCCCTCACAGGCGACTTATAAACAAATTGAGCATCCTAGGGATGGACCCTAAAGTTACTGCTTGGGTTAGAAATTGGTTGGGTGGGAGGCGACAAAGAGTACAGGTAAATGGAGCTCACTCTGAGGCGAAGGATGCTACCAGTGGTGTGCCCCAGGGATCTGTCCTTAGTCCGATTCTTTTTAACATCTTTGTTAGTGATATAGCGGAAGGGCTGTCGGATAAGGTTTGCCTCTTTGTGGATGATACCAAAATCTGCAATAGAGTAGACACACAGGAAGGTGTAGATAACATGAGGAGGGATCTAGCTAAGCTTGAAGAATGGTCTAGAATTTGGCAGCTGGGATTTAATGTTAAAAAATGTAAGGTCATGCATTTGGGCTGCAGCAATCCAAGGGAGAAATGTAGTATAGGGGTGAAGTACTTTTATCCACTAAAGAAGAGCGAGACCTAAGCGTGGTTGTGTCTGATGATCCTAAAGTAGCTAAACAGGTAGAAAAGGCGACATCAAAAGCTAGAAGAATGCTTGGGTGTAAATGGAGAGGAATGGCTAGCAGAAAAAGGAGGTGATAGTGCCTCTGTATAAGTCTTTGGTGCGACCTCATTTGGAGTATAGTGTGCAATTCTGGAGACCGCACCTTCAAAAGGATGTGAACAGGATGGAGTCGGTGCAGAGGGTGGCTACTAAAATAGTTAGTGTTCTTCATTAAAAAGCATATGAGGACAGACTTAAGGATCTTAATATGTACACTTTAGAGGAAAGGCGGGATAGAGGTGATATGATTGAGATGTTTAAATACCTCTGTGGCATAAATATTCAGGGGAAGAGCCTCTTTCGGTTGAAAGCAAGTTCTGCTATGAGGGGACATGGGATGAGGGTGAAGGGGGATAGATTCAGAAGTGATATGTGGAAATATTTCTTTATGGAAAGAGTGGTGGATCCGTGGAATAGTCTCCCAGTGGAGGTGGTAGAGATGAGGACAGTAACTGAATTCAAAAAAGCATGGGACAAACACAGAGGATCTCTAAAGGAAAAAAGTGGACTGTTGTAGTTGTTGATATGGAAGGACAGACTAGATAGGCCATGTGGTCTTTTTCTGCCGTCATATTTCTGTTTCTAGGAACAGTTCGGGAATAAAGCAAACTTCTTAAAAATGTCTGAAATACTATCAGCTCATGGTGGCAGAGATATCAGCTTTCACGGAAGACATGGAGAAGACAACTATATCCAAATTCAAGATAGCATGGGATAAGCACAGGGGATCTTTGAGGGAGAGGAAGGTATTGTAGAGCTTAGTAGTTGGGGTGAATAGGCAGACTGGATAAGCCATATGGTCTTTATCTGCCATCATTTCCTATGTTTCTAGAACTATCCTTAACTGGCTAGAGAGTTTGCAGATAAAATTGCACAAGACTTCATGTTTAATTTTGCAGTTACTGTCTTAAAATCTTGATAGAATGAGAAATTATTGTGACGTTACCTGTGGACTGGACTGTCTCACTACTACTCTCCTGTAAATAAATAGACTTTTGTTTGGAACCACTACTGCTTGCTTACAGTCTGCTTTTTAATGTGTGTCTAAGAATGAGTTGTTACTATTCACAGAGATGTCTGGTCAACCTTGCAATTCATTCCCTTGTCCATTAGTTTGATCACTTGTGAAACCCTTTTCCAGGATGCTGCCCAACCAAGGATTACACAGATATTTAATAAACAGAACAAGAGGTAGAAGAACCTGTTTGTATGTCTCTTTTTTTAGCAAAGGATTAATTGGGCTACTTTACTTGATTAGAGAACATACGATGTATAGGACTTGTGCTAAAAAGTGAAAATCAAATATTAAATTGTTAGAAAATGAGAAATATAATCCATATCTCAGCAGACATACCTAATCTGGCCATTGCTGTGATGGCCCTGAGCTGGTGGGGGGGGGGGGGGGAGCATGCACCAGGATTTATTCTGATCCCCTGAAGAAATGACCATGACTCACTTTCCTCGCTTATTCCCCAATCAGAGGGGCTGTGAATGCTGCTTCTGGAGAGCTGGGGGAGCAGACTGTCAAATTCAGGAACTGAGCTCTTAAGTAGATTGTAAACTCTGATGAGCAAGGACTCTCTCTTTTATCTATATGTACAGTACTGTGTATACTTTGTAGTGTGCTATACAAATGACACATAGTAGTAACTGGATTGTTCTATATGGCAGCACACACAATATTTAGTGCAGGAACTTCCAGAACGGCAATTCTGTAATGGCATACGGATGCATATGTTGCCTTTATCAAATACAATAATCCACCACAATCCAATCACAATAAGGAAAATACAATAAATCACAAACTACCTAAACCAATCCCTTATTATCTGAACTACTAAAGATAATACAATTTCTTTAAGGGCATATAAACAGACACACTATCATATCTCAAGCAAAATTTCTGCTTTAACAATTGTCCTGTGCCATCCTCTTTCATGCACACATTCCTGGAACAAAGAAATTGTGTCAGTATCTTTTTAAATCCATTCTCTCGAAACTGATTAGTACTAATAATCAACTTAATTCCATAAGGAACAACCATCCTAACTCCAAATTCGGTCCACTAGGAGCAAGAGTGTTGAACATCTTCACTTTTAGCCAGTAATAGGAGTCTTCCACCAACCTTCACATTTCATTTGTCTTCATACAGCCCTTCTTCTGTGATGATTTGTTCTGCATATAAATTAAACAGATATGGAAAAGTATGCGGCCTTTTCGTACACCTTTGCTGATTTTGAACCATTCTGTTTCTCCTTGTTCTATTTGAACTCTTGCTTCTTGTTAATGTAAAGGTTGCACATGAGAACTATCAGGTGTTCTGGATATACCCATGCTTCTTAATATGGCCCAGAGCATTTTATGATTTACAAAATCAAAGGCTTTGCTGTATTCAATAAAAACACATATAGATATCCTTTTGATATTTCTTTTGTCTTTTCAACTAATCATCATTTGCACATCGCTACAAAGTATACACGGCGCTGTACATATTTAAGTAAGAGACAGTCCCTGCTCATCACTGCTTGCAATCTAATCAAGACGAACATTACAAAAACTGGGGACTACAATATGTTAAGATACATATAAGTGGTGAACAAGAGCGTGAGGGGCATTGGGATCCACAATGATGTCTCTTGTTCTTCGCCCTTTCCCAAACTCTGATTTCATTTCAGACAATTCTCACTCCAGGTATGGTTGTAGTCTCCACTGAATGATCTTGATTCAGAGCAATTGTATGATAAATTCCAGTGAGTCGGATCACTTCTGTTCAATACTGGTATAAACACAGATCCTTTCCAGGCAGTTGGCCCTGATGTTGTCTTCCAAACTTCCTGGCAGAGCCTTGTAAATACTGTAACAGCTGCATCTGATTGCTGTACTACTTAAATGGGAATGTCATCAATGCCTGGTGCTCTTTGATAATGCTTTCAATGCTACTTTGACTTCTTCCATAACAAACGGTTCCTGAAAATACAGTACAGATCGAAATGGATGTTGACCCACTTGATCTTTATGGTATAATGACTGTATATTATTTCCACCTTCTTTTCTTGATCTTTTCAGCATCATTCAATATGAATCCCTTGGCATCTTTTAGCATTCATTCAAGCTCTCACACCAGAATATATTTCCTTCTGCCTGAGACCGGGCCATATTCAGATTAGAGACGAAGAAACCACAAAGCCAACAAAGAGAAAGGAAGAAAGGAAGTATCCCACCACCTCAAGGCCTGCAACTAACCCAGGAAGACTCAACCAACCATCAGGAGTCTTTTCCAATGAAAAATTAAGGAGTTTCACTCAGGGAATGGAGTGGAGCCTGGCACTGCTGCAGAGGAAATTTTCCTCAGCTCCAAACAGCAAGTTCATTGATAGAGTGACTGCAGCAAGAGTTGGAGACTTCTGGCATCGATGTGCAGCCTGGAGGGGCTTCGGTGGTTCTAGCTCTGGAGAAGGAAGATTCACTGGCGCCCTCAGTGAATGATTCGGGCACAGTGATGGATTAACAGCAAAAGAAGTAGTCTGTGAGCAGTGGAGCACACAGTTTCCCCATTGGATGAATCGCTGGCAAAGGAGGTATGTGGGGGCTGTGATGCCGCTCAAAGTTAAAGCTGAAACGGTGAAATTAAACTCTTTGGTGGGCGTCAATATCTATAGAATGATCTTTTTAATCTCACATAGACCAGTAAAGTTGTGGCCAACATTATTGGCACCCTTGCATTTTAGGTATGTTCTGTACAATATCTTGAGAAATAATTGGAAATCTTCCAACTGTATGTCATCATAAGATTTTAACAGTATGTTCAAAGGTATACAACAAAAAAGAAAGATGTCTGTGCAAAGCATATGTAGTAATTTCTGAGAAAAAAAATGACCTGAGCAGGATTAATAGCAGCCTTCACTAATGTTAGGTTGCACAACCCTTGGCAGTGATGACAGCCTCCAAATGTTTCTTGTAGCCATTTATAAGATTTGTACATTTGTCTGTTAGTAGTTTCTCCTATTCTTTAACTGCGATTTGTTCCAGCTCATGAATGTTTCCAGGATTCCTTTTACCAATGGCAGATTTCAGTTCTTTCCAAAGGTTCTCGATTGGATTGAGATCAGGACTCATTGCTGGCCAGTTTACAACAGTCCATTTGTTCCTTTTTAACCATTCTTTTGTACTTTTTGATTTAAGTTTTGGGTTTTTGTCCTGCTGAAGGACTGATGACCTTTGACCCAGATCTAGCTTTCTGACACTAGGTAGCATATTTCACTTCAAAATACCTTGGTAGCCCTCAAGCTTCATGATTCCTTTAATACGTTCCAGGCCTCCAGGTCCCGAGGCAGCAAAACAGCCACACAACATTATGCAACCTCCACCATATTTAACTGTAGGAAGGGTGGTGTTATCCTTATAAGCTTCATTTCTTCACCTGTAAATGTATCGCTGGTCTGCATTGCCAGAGAGCTCATTTGGTTTCATTTGTCCACAAAACATTTTCCTAGGAAGATTGTGGGTTTGGGAAAAGATCAGGCATGCCTTTTTGTGTATGTCTTTAAGCAGTGGGGTCCGCCTTCGCTCATGAAGTCCTCCTTTGTTTAGTATGCAGCGTATGGTGCGGGTTGAAACCATCACTTCAGACTGCTTCAAGTCAGCCTTAAGTTGTTTGGATGTTGTACGTGATGTTTTTCCAACAGTTCACACCATTCTTCGAAGACTTCTTGGATTAATTTTCTTCTTTCCACTATGTCCTGGGAGATTCTTGACAGTTCCATGAGCAGAAAACCTCTTAACAACATTGCGAACTGTATACACAGGAATCTCAAGGACTTTGGAGATGGCCCGGTATCCCTTTGATGTTTGGTGATAACGGCTTTTCCGATGGTCTCAGGCAGCTCTCTTGTCTTCAACCTTTTAAAAATTGAAGAGTGTGTGAATGTGGCCATTTTAAATATTATAGCTATCATTCATTGGTTGATTCAAGTCATGTGAGTACTGACAAGTAATCACAGGTGCATCTAAATTTTACTGCATAGGGAATGTGGTGGTTCTGTTCAAACTGATTTGAATTGTTTATGAGTGCCAATAATTATGTCCTAATTAACTAACTGCCAAAAACCCAACTATGTCACCACTATATTAATCAAATAACTAAGGCACATAGATAGACCTCAAATAAAGCCACCAATGCTATTTCCCCATTGACAAACTGGGCAGAAATATTGTAATGAATTTTTGTCGGATCGCCTGTCATGAGGGTGAAGAATCACTCCATTTTAATCGTCTTTTGCAGTTTATTTAATAATTTGTCCGTGATAACATTTATATTGGTATGACAACACGAGCAGTGAAAAAGCGCCTGCGAGAACATCGCTCTCGGATCACCACCAAAGTACTGGCAGCACCAATGGAACAACACTGCATTCAATACAATCACGAGTTTGGCCATTTAAAATGGCTAATACTGGATATAGTTCCTCCATTGCCAAGAGGGGGAGATCGACAACATCAATTTCGTTATAAAGAGCAAAGATGGATATATGTGCTACAATCCACCTCTCCTAGCGGTTTAAATACTGAAGTAGAATGGTGGTCTTTACAATAAACTTGAATTATATAGTGTCAGTACGCCTTTCATGATCTCATTTTAACACTTTATTTCCGATGATGTCGTTGTGCTGCTAGTGGAGCAGGAAGTTGGGTTAACGCAACTTGATAAAGAGCTGTGGGAGAAACAAGCTTGAAACACAATGATTGTGTCGTGGCACCCAACAGAACGACGGCAGCACTTAATGGCACAGTAATGCCATCTGGGGAGCAGCAGTTGATTGAGTGGAAACAGTATTTTTGAGTTAAAGACTGTACCTCCGGAAAGTAACAGAATGATACATTGTTTCCACAAATCCTTCCAGATGAGTATTTGAGTGCTGTGCAGTGTTGATGATATAAGTGCACTATGGATTTAGGCACATTAAGTTAAATTATGAATGACTTATAGTCAGTTTTATTGATAATAACTCAAGACTTTGCGGTGGTTGGTTCTGGGGAACACATAACCTCACGCGTTTTGACCATTTGGATGGTTTTTGAATATTGATTAAAATGGAGGGCCTGTTGCAAGAGAGTGATTCTTCGCCCTTATGACAGGCGATCCGACAAAAATTCATTACAATATTTCTGCCTGGTTTGTCAATGGGGAAATAGACCTCAAATAAAGCCACCAATGCTATCTATGTGCCTTAGTTTTTTGAATAATTATGTCCTATCAATGTCCCAGTTTTTATACTATTTCCTATTTTAATTGGACTTGTTTTATTACATTCTTTTGTGGCTCAAATGTGTGTACATATATATAGTGCAATGCCATTTCACTGGCCACACTTTTTTTAGGAGATATTGGACATTAAGGGGTTGAACTACAAGTGCCTCAACAATGTTGACTGCAACTGTATTGGGAGTTCACAGCTTAAATCCCAGATTCAAGACCACTCTTGAAGGCTTGATCTCCAGGAGTCTAAGGGTGAAGAAAAGGTAAAGCAGATGGAAACCATGCAAAGCTGTATGGGTTCAGAAGTTAAAAATCCATTTTTCGCTTTGTATTTATTTTTATTTTATTTATTTATATTTCTTATATACCGCACTATTTGCGATCAGCGCGGTTTACATAAAACAAACAGTGTCCGACAATAAACAAAAGTCAGGTCATTACATTGAACAGGAACAAGTAACTTGGATAACCGGGAGAACTATATACATATGAGTAGTATTGAATAGGTAACTATGTACATGTCAGATGGAGTTATTGGGTACTGATCATAATTGGTGGCTGTGGTTCAGGGCAGTCAGTGAGGTGTTTGATAAAGAGAAAGTGTTTTAAGGCCTTCCTGAACTGGCTCAAATTGGAGGTTGCTCTGATGTGTGGTGATAGGGAGTTCCAGAGACTTGGGGCGCATAGTCTAAAGGCTCTGTTCGATGTTGCCCTAGAGCATTTTGTCATGTCTCTCGGTATCGCTAGCATGTTGGCTACTGCGGTTCTTCTTAACCTGTTGGGTGTGGGTGGTTGGATGAGGTCACATAGTGAAGAGGAGGAGAGCCCCTTGATGGCCTTGAATGTCATCACTAAGGTCTTAAAGATGATCCTGGCTTGAATGGGGAGCCAGTGTAGCTGCTTCAGGAGGGGTGTGCTATGCTCTCTTCTTGACGCTCCGAGGAGAATTCGCGCTGCACTGTTCATGGCAAGTTGTAGGGGATGTAAGGTGGTCTGAGGGAGTCCTTGTAAGATGGCGTTTGAGTAATCAAAATGAGGAATGATGAGGGCTTGATAGATGGTGCGGAAGTCGCTTGGTTCGAGTAGGGGGCGTAAGTGTCTGAGGGATCTAATCTTGAAGTAGACCGCTCTTACAGTTTGGGCTATGTGTTGTTGGATGCTATGTTTATGATGTCGGAGAGGTTGTCTGTATGCTTAACTACTGTTTTTCCTTTTTCTTTTGCCGGGGTTTACCAGGTTTTGGTCAGGGATTGGCTTTTGTTTCCTTAGTATTGAACTTCTCCCGGATGTGGGCAAATAATACGTGTTTTCTTTTGTTGTTTGTTGCTTGATTATGGAGGTAGGGATATTTTCCCAACTTCTTGATAATGTGTTACTTATATTATGTATGTTTCTTTTGTATTCAATAAAATTTAATAAAAAAAAAAAGAAAAGAAAAAAAAATCCATTTATGTTGCACAGGGCATTGGAAACACTAGAAAATTATAGTAGAAGATGCAGACTGAGAATCTTGAGTTTTCCAAGCTCTCTAGTGCTCTCTCTCCTGATGATATGCTTAATTATTTTATGAAAGTGATGAAGACAGCAATGGAGAACATACTACCTATAGCTTGTGCTTTCTATGTAATATCACTTCCCCTAGTATTCTCTGACTCCTGCTCTGGCTTGTCTTGCATTCATTCTGTTTTTGTGATTTTTCTGTGCTGATAATTCCTAAGTGACATAAATATAAATATTTGATTTCACTAGAAAAGGTACCAGGCAACAGTACCATTGGCATGAAAACATTGATAAACACAAACTTCTTGTAACCGAAGAACTCCTAATTAACTTGAAAATAAACATCTACATTTAGAATTTATAAACACCTAAGATTACAAGCTGTATTTACAGAACACTTAAAAAAAATCTAAATCTTATCCTATTGCTAAATACCATCTTAGGATTCCTATGGTAAAGCTGCTTTAAGAGGGTAATTTTATAACAGGGCACCCTATGTAAGAGGTCCAAAAGGTGTCTCTTATGCAGGCAACATTGGGCGCCTATGTACGTTTATATAGCAGGCTTGTGGAATGACCCCCTAGTAGTATACAAACAAATTTTGGTAGAAGAGAAGCTGGGTATGTTGATTCCACTGAAATTTATTTATTTACAATTACTTACCACAGATCTTGCAGATCCTCTGTTTTATAATAAAAAAATAGGAAATAATGAAATACACAGACATACTGTAAACAACATAGACCTACAAGCCGTGTAAATGCTGCTCTGTGGGATATTCAGCAGCATTAACATGGTTAGTGGTGCTGCTTCATGACCTGATGCCAACCGTTAGCATAGCACAGTTACTTACCTGTAACAGGTGATCTCTGGGAACAGCAGGAATAAGTCTTCACATATGGGTACGTCGGTACCGACGGAGTCCGCGCGGGAACGCTTCCCAGCGTCCAATCAGAAAGCTTTTGGAAGCATCCCAACACGCCTGCGTGCTGCCTTCCCGCCTTCCCAACTGCCTCTCCTCAGTTAAGTTTTAAAGCTGAGACAAAGAGAGAGAGAGAGAGCAAGGAAGGGAAAGATAGAGAAAGAGAAATGCAACTCCTAGGGGAGGTGGGTGGGTTGTGAAGACTTATTCCTGCTGTTCCCAGAGATCACCTGTTACAAGTAAGTAACTGTGCTATCTCCAGGAACAAGCAGGAATGAGTCTTCACATATGGGGACTCCCAAGCTCAGATGCCCGGAGGGAGTCCTAGCATGTTGCAAGTCTAGAACGAGCTATGCTATTCCTCAGGACCTCAGGCATCCTGGGGATGGAGGGTAGGAGTTGAATACAGAAAAAGAGCTGTGGAACAGCTGGCTAGAACAGGGCTTCAAAAGGGGAAAACCCTGTATCGAGGGCATTTAGTAATAAAATATTGTAATCTGGGCCTCCCTTGTTGGCATTGCACAAGTGCACTGAGCTACATATGGATCTGATAGAAGAGCTAGTGAATGTGCTCAAGGGGTACCTCACTGAGAAGTAGAGGTAATAAAGTAGAACAAAAAACAAGTGGAGGCCAGAACCCTTTAGGGTGAGAAAAATAGCCCCAGAGGAAAACTGGGGTAGTATAAGAGGTAGAGCTTCAACGGAGACGCAGAAGGTACTATTAAGGAAAGCTTAAGCTGCTTTGGTCCAAAAATAGTATAAATTTAGGACCAAGAGAAAACTTTTAGTCTGACCCAACTAGATTGGGGTTAGAATCAGTCCATGTAGGGGAGAAAGGGTATGGAAACCCTTGTATCTGATAAAAAGGTAAGGACAGACTCAGGAGCGCTAAGCTTTAGAGCAACAGAAGCTCCGCAATGTCTTTCCTAAATGGGGTCAATTAGGAAAGAAAGGTACATGGAGAGCTTCAGGAGTACCTAACCTGAAAAGGTTAATTACCACAGGAGTGGTTCTAGGTGTAGTCCCCTAGGTATGCTGGTACAGCATTGATAGGGTTAGTGCCCATCTGTCAGGATCATAAAGGAATGTCAGGATATCTGATCCTAACAGACAGATAGATAAGTAGATGGATACAGATCTATCTAAAAATATATCTCATTATATGTATTAATATATATGTACATATATATGTATATATTTAAATCTACATATATATATATATGTACATATATATGTAGATTTAAATATATACACATATAGGGTATATATGCATATATCTATAAAGAGATATATATGGGCAGAAGACACACAGATAGATATAATCAGTATATATATATATCTATATATATGTATATATATATACCTAGATGAATAGGCAGGCATATAGAGACATGTCTCCAGGTATATGGATGGAGAGATGTCCAGAGAACCCCATCCCCCCTGATAGGGAGAGAGAAAGATTTATCTAATAGCAAGAAGGTTGATACCTGCTTGAATAGATAAAATAGAAAAAATCCTCTTCTCCTGGTTATGACTGGCATAGTCAGAGGAAAGGTGTCCCTGACAAGAAGGCAGCTTAATTCTTTGCAGAATTTGAGCTCTTGAGTAACCAGGATGGCCTAAGTGAAAATGGCAGAGGATAACAGCAGTCTGCAGACAGGAAGTCCAGATATCTCCAGAATTGTAGTATGGAGATTGGATAGAGGAGGCCTCTGGAGGAAGATACCCTAGTGATCCGCCTATGAGGGAAAGATGGGTATTAGGTATCTTCTAGCTGCCAGTGAAGAATTTATCTCTGATGGGAGACCCCAGGAGATATGAGCCAAGCCAGGGAATTGGCCCTTCTTTAGGCTTTCATGTAATGAAAAGGCCTGAGGCTTATGCCTCAAAGATTTTTAAGATAAGATGGAAAGGGTAGAGAATACCTGCCAGGCATGAAACATGACTGGGGAAACCCCTTTTAACCATCTGGGGTTATCTGCTAGGCAAGATACTAATGCTCTCCAGCAAGGGCCCATAGTGCAAAGCTACTCTAGTAGAGTTGCAGAGAGCATGCTGCAGGTTGGTCAGAAGAAAAAACTGGCTGTGGAAAGCCAGCAGGTAACCAGCTATTCTGCCAAGAGCAAGGGGCGAAGAATAGAAGGTAACCAACCAAACTGTGATAATAGGGTTTCCCAAACGAGGTTGATACCCTGTTTGGGACTTAGCACTGAGCTAGGAGGATTGCTAGTGGAGGGGAAACCCTGGTTGTGTAGTGAACAGGAGTGAGTGAAGCCGAACAAAGAAAAAAGAATATGTATTTATGTTTTGAATACACATAGTTGAGGTAGTAGAACTTGTTTTAAGGCAAGAACGTTTCTCCATACACCATTTCTGTGTTGTTTTGGTGTACTCAGCAATTATTGGAATGGTGAATATCATAAGATATTATCAACTTTTTAGGATTTAGTTTTTTAATTATTTATAAGTTTTAATTATTTATGTTTTTAAGTATTTATGGTTTTGATTTTATATTAGGTTCTTTGTTCGGCTTCACTCACTCCTGTTCTCCTATTAAGTTACGCATAGCCAATCGTGCTAAGGAAACGTGTTCTCTACACACCCTTTCAATACTTTATAGTTATGATGATGTCAGGAATTGATTATAGACTTATGTAACTACTAAATGTGTATATATGCTTTTACATTATTTATTTAGTTTTATACAATTTCTCTATGCTTTTATTGTTTGATCCTTTAAAGTCAGATTCTTATTGGTTTTCGCATGTTTTTATTGTTTTTATAATTATATATATCATAATATGACCTTATTTATATTTTTGATATGTTTCATGTTTTATGTTATTTATGGTTATCATTTGCAGTATACCTGATTCCCCTGAGGAAGTGGAAAACGAAACACGGCCTGTGTCAGGCTCTCAGGGTTTTGATTTATTCAATAAAAGTATCCTTTCCAATATACCACCACGTGTTATAGACTGGGTGTCTCTCGAGCGACGTGGTGTTGTGCTCTTCTTGGTGGACATGATCATCATAAAGACTCTTAGAGAAAAGATGTCTCATGAAGATATATCTAGGTAGGTTAGGATAAATTTAGTGCAGATACTGCAAGTGAAAAGAAGCAGACCGCTACCCTAACCAGCAACCAAGAGGGACAATGATCTATTTGAAACCCTGCGACTGCTGGGTTTGTTGACCCTGTTGAGTTTGTAGATTCTTCAGACCAGGGCGATGTTTCCCCTGTTTGGGAACATCTGTATGATGGGCAGATGATGGACAAAACCTTCTCCCCCCTAGGGGAAGAAAGTTTGGTAGGACATTTCCTACCTACTGGGAAAGAAGGCGGCGTAGAATAGCCCCTGGAAACAGGAAAGTCAGTGGATAACTGAGTAACCTGGAGTAAAGACTCCTTGTTGAAGAGATTTTCTCCAGTGCAAGGAGTATTTCCCAGTCTTTCTTGTGCCCATTTGTCCAAGTCTGAAACTTGGAGCCAGGCTCTACGTCGTGCCCCTATAGCTATAGCAGAAGTCCTGCTAACAGACTCAAAGGAGTCTAGGGAAGCACGAGTAAGAAACCTAGAGATATTATGAGCATGACTAACCAGTAAGGAAATGTCTCTAAATTCCTTAATCGTGCTTCCCTGGACTGTTTTGAGTCTATTAGCAGAACGTCTGCTATAGCCATAGGAGCACGACGCATGACCTGGCTCCAAGCTTCAGACTTGGACAAATGGGTACAAGAAAAGCTGGGAAATACTCCTTGTACTGGTGAAAATCTCTTTAACAAGGATGCTTTATTTCAAGCTAATCAGTTAAACACTGATATTGTTGCTTTCAGAGGATTGTCAAAACTTTCCTCTGCCCCAGCTAGTAAAAAATCTCCTAACAAACTTTATTCCTCTAGGGGGAAAAAGTTTTATTCATCTTCTACCCATCATGCAGATGTTTCCAAAGAAGGGCAACATCATACCAGGCTAAGAAAACCAAAGTATCAACAGGCTCAGCAAACTCAGCAGTCGCAGGGTTTCTGATTTTTATTCATTAAATCTTTTTTCCTGTTGAGTTTCAGAACCAGTACTTCTTAACTACAGAAGCATTTACAGTTTTTCTCATCCTTATTGAGAGGTCAGTGATAAACTGCCTTAATCCTCCACTTTAGGCATGACTCTCTTGCTAAGAGCAGTCTATCCTTTCAGCTTAGAGCTATTAAGGATAATCATGCCCTACAGGTAACAAGTTTCTCCTCTCCTTTTAAAAGTAAACAGAGGAGTTACAACTACTTATAAGGTATGCTATGCCCTTCGCCTTGGCAGTTGTCTTGTACGAGGATATCTTATACTTTTCACTGCAGGGGAGCTTACCCTTTCAGAGACTTACCAAATTGTAAGTCTTTCCAACTCTGTATTACTTCCTTCCCTCTTAGTTGAGATTTTCAATCTAAGAGTGATACTATTTGACTGGAGGGCTTACCTTTAAGCCATAGGATTGTCCCTAATACCTACTCCAGTAAATAATTTCCATACAGAGTTTCTCCCCTCTGCAGTCTTTCAAATATTTCTTTTAAGACAGCTTATCAGACCATAAGTTAGAGTTATCACTTCTGTTCGGTCTCTCTCAGTCCTTTTCCAATCTATAGGACCTAACCTCTTCTGCTGCCTTAATAACACATAATTCCAAGAGAGGTTCCAAAACCTACTTGGACAGTTTATCGTTGCAGGCAACCTATCTGTCTGCTATTCTTAGCCATTTGCAATTCTTTGGCTTCCACAGAATAGCTTAGTTTGCACACTGGTAATTAAACAACCAGATCTCACCTGGGCAACCTACAACATGCTCTCTGCAATCTACAAGAAGCTCTGCAACTATGGGCCTTTGTCAGAGAGTGTCAGAGCCATTCTTGGTGGATAACTTTCAGATGGTTGAAAGACTTGCCCAGTCATGCTCCCACATGATCGGGTTTTTTCCTACTTTTACCATCTTCCTTAAAATTTTCTTTTTAGGGAAAATGAACCAGGGTTTAGATCACGTGAAAGCATAAAGAATTGCTTAATTCCCTGAGTTGTTCCACATCTCCAGTGGAACTTCTCCAACAGGGATGCACTTCTTTTCACTGCAGTCTGTCCTTGTCTAGTGCATTCCTTCTAATTCCTAATACTTCATTGGAGCTTATGTTGAACAAAGAACGCATTATACTCATTTTGCCCTCATAGACAGGCAAATATGGTATTCCCTTTTATTGCGTCTTTCTCCACACTGAAGTTATAGAAGGATCCAGACTTGTTGTCTTAAGACTAAGGTTTTTCTTTGCACGTAGATCTCCACTTCTGGTTATTCAAAGTCTAGAATTTTAAAGAGATCTAGACCTATCCTTCTGACTAGGAACATTCCACTGGTTTCCATGTAACCTTCCTTCATGGTTCTTCCACGTGTAACCAGTAAGGGGTTCTCTATCCATATTTTGCAGGCAGGTCTTACCCCTTCTTGTTGTTAAGTGAGTCTCTTATATATATATATATGTGTGTGTGTGTATATATAAATACATATATCTCACTCTGAAAGATTTGTTACTGTCCATATTAATGCTGTTCCAGCATGCCATAGAATTTTAAATGGACAACCAATTTCTATGGTAGTCACAAACTACCTTCTTTTACTATAACCTTTCCGGTTACGTTACATTTGAAGCTCTCCATGTAAAGTCATCCTAAGTGACATCACTTACGGAAGACATTCCTGATCTTCAAGAAATTGGAGGCTACACCGCCTACTACAAATGTTTCTTTCTGTCTTTCATTTGGATAGAGGGGTCTCAAAGACCCATCCTTTTTCTGCAAACCAGTCAGATTTATCTCCTCTTTCCCTAGAGCCTTTTTCTGCTCCAAGGACAAAGAGCTTCAAACTTTGGCCTACAGAAGCTTTAGCTTCTCATCTAAAGTCCAACGTCATTAAACTCTCCCAGTTTTTTTCTTCTGGGATTAGTTCTAGCCTTTTAGGCTTCTGACCTCTGCCTGTATTGTGAAATTTATTTTCCTCTACTTTCCCGTAAGGTATTTTCTTTGAGGATAATGTACTGGTTTCTAGCACCAGACCATTAGTCTCAACAAATACTTTCGCAATACTTCTGTCTGAGGTCCACATTAGAGAATTGGAATCCAATTTTCACTAACTTTTATGATCTACACAAGGACTCCTCTCCAGACGCCTTGTTTAGTCCAGCTGTTTCCACAGCACACCCCTTTTTAGAAACATAGAAACATGATGACAGAAAAAGACCACATGGCCTATCTAGTCTGTCCTTCCATATCAACAACTAAAACAGTCCACTTTTTACCTTTAGTTCAACTCCTACCCTCCATCCCTTGGATGCCTCAGGTTCTGGGAAATAACATGGCCCATCAACTAGATTGCAACATGCTGGGACCTCCTCCAGGCATCTTAGCTTGGGAGTCCCCATATGTGAAGACTCATTCCTGCTTGTTCCTGGAGATAGCACAGTTACTTACCTGTAACAGGTGATCTCTGGGAACAGCAGGAATAAGTCTTCACAACCCACCCACCTCCCCTAGGAGTTGTCTCTCTTTCTCTTTCTTTCTCTCTCTAATTTGTCTACTTCCCTCCTTCGGTCTCAGCTACAAACCCAGCTGATGAGAGGGAAGTGAATGGGCGGGAAGGCAGCGCGCATGCGCGTGGGATGCGCCCAAAAGCTTTCTTTTGGACGCTGGGGAGCGTTCCCGTGCAGGCTCCGTCGGTACCGACGGACCCATATGTGAAGTATTATTTCTTCTGTTCCATTAGATCACCTGTTACAGGTAAGTAACTGTGCTTTCTCTTGCATCTCTTTCCGTTACTTTGCTCTTGTTTGCAGCATTATGTTGGTGTGCTCCTTGCCTCCCGGTGTTGAAGGTGTGTGAATTTTAAGACCGCATGCTTTCTGTTTGTGCACCACAAGTTTGGAACAAACTATCAATGGATTTAAGAAAGAATATAAATTTATTGGATTTTCAGAAAAAATGAAAAGCTTTTGGGCCCGATATTCAACGCTGGCATTTATCGCTGCTAAAGTGGCTAGCCACTAGTACTGAACTTAAAATTCGGATATTCAGTGCCAGAGCCATATCCATGAAGCTAACTGAGCAGTGGCGATATTCAGCCATTGCCCAGTTAGCTTCTGTGGCAAAAGTTAAGCAAGGGTTTCCTTTGGAGACTGTACCTCACAAAGAATACAGAGAGACTTGAAACTGTTTTAGAGGAAGACAGCCAAAATGAAAGGGGGCCTGCACCAGAAGATGTATGAGAAGAGACCTGGAAGACCTAAATATGTATATCCTAAAGGAGAGGAGGGACAGGGGAGATATAATGCAGATGCTTCAATACTTAAACAGTATTAATGAACAAACCAACCTTTACAAAGATGGGGAAACTGTAGAACTAGAGGACATGAAATGAAAACTTCAAGGAGGTAAACCTAAAAGCAACATCAGGATAGGACATACTTTTTCAAGGAAAAGAGTGGTGGATGCCTGGAATGCCCTCCCAATGCAGGTGGTGGGGGTAAACAATGAGAGAATTTAAAAATGGGACAGAGACAGAGGATCCTATATAGCAAAAAGACGGAATCAAAGCAAACAACTTTTACAATTCAAAAAACAGAAGGGGTAACCTGCATAAAATGGCAGATACAACCCTACAAACCCTAAACAAAGCAGCAGATACAACCTAAATAAGGCACAGAGGGAGATAACATGCATGAAGCAGCAGGAACAATTTTAATCCCTTACTGGGCAGACTAGACAGACTATGCTGGTCTTTCTCTGGTGTCATTCACCATGTTCTTTTATATACAGGCTGAATCATTAGTTGGGTTTGCAACATATGAAGCTGCTGCCCTTGCAAAAGGCTATGAATTGGGATGGCCAGAGAGGACTTTGGGGTTTCAAAAACTTTAAAAGCCCAAACACAAGTCTGGTGCGGCGTTCCTACCTGCTGTTGCTATCATTGTCTGCTGTGTCTGCTGCTTGTCTCCTTGCTTGCTGCCTGCTCTGTTCTCCCATCAGGTACCTTCCCCCCTGCTGCCTCTCCTCCAATCAACTGAATCCACAAAGAATTGAAAGTGACGTGGCCGCGCAAAGCGCGATTGTTTTCCTCAAGGTGGCCAGTCTGTTTAAATTCAAGTCTGGTGCGGCATTCCGCGCCGTGGCAGCGCGTGCCCAAGGAGCACAAAGGGCTTCTTGGGCGAGCTCCTTGGGGCAAGTATGGGGGCAAGGGCCAGAACCAGGGGCCCACCTCTCAGCCCTCCTATACAGCAACAAGCTTCTTTTCCACCTCCTGCCTGGCATCCAGCCCCTTTACTCTAGTAAGTTCACCGCCCCAGTCTTCCCACACTCTGTGGTAGCCCTGTGTGGTCTACTTCTACTCATTATATCCGCTATCCCTGTGTATTGGGGCTGGCACTCAGCTCCCACCATCCCCCTGCTCCATCTGGTTCTCTTGCAAGAAACACCTCCAATCTTATTCCTTGTCTGCCCTCTGCTCTGGCCCATAATCAGGGGCCTTCCCCTCCTCCTGCGCTCCTTTTTTACATTTAGTCCTGATAAACTGCTGTTCCCTTCGGTCCAAATCCATCCCTATTTAGTGTTGCAGCATTCCCTTGACCTGCTCTTCTTAACTGAGACCTGGCTTAAGGACAGTGAGGAGCCCTACTCAATCGCTGTTTTCCCCCAGGCTATTCCGCCTTTTCTACCCCCCATCACGGTAGGAGTGGCGGAGGAGTTGCGGTTTTATATCCCTCCTCCCTTTCCATTCAAGAGCTCTCATCCCCTGCTTTCCATTACCTAGAATCCCTTCTGCTCTGTTTCAGGTCCTCCTCTCCCTTCTATCTGCCTCTTGTCTATGCCCTCCCTTCTATTCAACCCTATCTCTGGGGCTCCCTTCTTCTTACCTTATCCGAAATTTCCCTCCTCTCCCCATATCTTAATTTTAGGGAACTTCAGTGTCCATTCTGATTGTCCCACCAAACCTCGGGACGTTGCTTTTCTCTCGCTCCTTGCTGACCTTTCTCTTCAGCAGCATGTCAGTCTTCCCGTGCATTCTGCTGGCCGCACCCTGGACCTGATAATTTCCCCTGTAAACTCCTCTTTTGTTCCCTCTTTTCTTTCTGCCCTCCCTGTACCTTGGTCTGACCACTTCTGTCTTCTTTTTTCTATCCCTCATCTTCTCCTCCCCTACTGCCGCCCTCCTCCTGGCCCGCCGCATCAAGCCTACAATCCTCCTGCAATTGCCCTCCTCCGACACCCTCATTTCCCCCCCGACTTGTTTATACTCCCTGCAGACCTCCAAGCCCTGACATGGAATCGGACCCTATCAGCTACATTAGACAAACTCGCTCCCCTCCAACCTGTTTCCCATGCTCATCGTGCACACCACCATCCTTGGTATCATCCTGGTCTCTTCCTCCACCATTCCTATCTTCGACGTGCTGAGCGTCTTTGGCGCGAGCACCCCTCTCCTGACTCCCTAGCTCATTACCGTTACTGTCATCATCATTACTGCTTCCTCCTCCACTCTGTCAAGCAAACCTATTTCTCCAACTTTATTACCTCATCTTCAAACTCCTCCTGTCAACTCTACTCCATTCTATGATCATTCTCTGCTGCGCATTCCTCTGCCCCTCCTCCTCCCATGCCCGACCGCTCCTTTCTAGCCATACACTTTACCAACAAAGTACAATCTCTGCGACTTTTGTTTCCCGCTTGCCCTCCCCCCCCCTTTTCTCCCATTTCTTCTTCTGATCCTCCCTCCCCCACTCCTCCATCCAGTCCTAGATGTTCCATCCTTTCCATACCTTTCTTCCTTTCGTCTTATCACTCTCCCAGAACTGTCCAAGACTCTTGCCACTATTCGCAAGACAACCTGTCGCTCTGATCCTATTCCTTCACACTGGCTGGCTGAGCCCTCTCTAGCCCTTGTCCTCCTTGTTCTGTCCATTTTCAATTCTAGTCTCCACTCTAGTTCTTTTCTTTCCCCCTGGAAACATGCTTTGATCCGCCCCATTCTCAAAAAAGCCTCCCTGGACCCCTCTGTCCCTGCCAATTGGTACCCTATCTCTAACCTTACTTTTCTCTCCAAACTCTTAGAAAAACTAGGTTTTCGCCCAGCTCTCCTCCCATCTCGATGGCATCTTAGCTCTTCATCCCCACCAGTCAGGTTTCCGCCCCAGCCATAGTACAGAGTCTATCCTTCTCTCTTTCCTGAATTAATTACACACTACACATGACCACGGCTCCATTTCACTTGCAGTCTCTCTCGAACTGTCTGCCGCCTTTGACCTGGTCAATCACCATACTCTCCTTACTCATCTTCAAGATATTGGGATTTCAGGTACTGTCCTCCTCTGGTTTTGATCCTTCCTCACCAATAGGTCTTTTTCGGTTCTCTCTGGGTCCACCTATTCCCCAGTAACCCCTCTTTCCTGTGGTGTTTCCTCAAGGATCTGTCTTAGCCCCGCTCTTGTTCAATATTTTCTGGCCCCTCTGATCCTTTTGGTTCAGCAGTATGGCATCTCTGCAAACTATTACATGGATGATATCATCCTTCTCTACCACACTGACCCCTCCTCCCCCTGATATCAGCCCTCTTAATACCTGTCTCATTTGTGTTGATTCATAGATGTCTTCCAATTATCTTCACGTTAACCTCTTTAAAAACCATGGCTATTTGGTTCACATTCGATGGTCCCAACCCCTCTATTGCCCCCTTATTTTCCTCCTCCCTCATCCCCTTTGTCCCCTCCCTGCGCTATCTAGGTGTCACTCTCAACTCCGCTCTGACATTCCGAGACCTCATATCCTCCATGGTCCAGCGTTCTTTCCACTCCCTAAGGCAAATCCGTGCTATCCAACTTTTCCTCCTTACCCCTCTCTGACCACATTGCTTCTTTCCCTTGTTATGTCTCGTCTGGATTACTGTAACGTCTCTCTGGCCGGCCTCTCCCAAACCAACTGCACAGACTTCAGCTTGTTCAGAACACAGTGGCCTGTATTCTCATGCATGCCTCCTGCTCAGACCATGTCACTCCTCTCCATATTCATCTCCATTGGCTCCCTGTGGCATTCCGCATTCAGTTTAAAATCCTCACCTTAGTCCATAATGCAATTCACACTGGCACACCACAATATCTCTCCAACCTGGTCTGGCCTTCACACCATCCCAGTGTTCGCTTAAGTCTATACATTCAAACCGCATGTCCTTCCCTCTCCTTCCCGGGCCCACCTAGAGTCCCACCGGTCCTCTGCCTTCTTTTTCCTTGGACCCAGGCATTGGAACTCGCTCCCTCAAGCCCTCCGCTTACAGCCCTTCCTTCATCAACTTTAAAGCAAGATTGTAGACCCACCTTTTCCACCTAACCTTCGACCTCGCTCCTTCGCCCTCTCTCTCCGCCTACCCCTCTCAGTAAAGCTTCTACCTCCGTCCGCCTCGTATCTCCTCACTTGTTTTCCTTTTTAAACTATCCCTTTCCTGTTCATTTACTGCCGATCTGTTTCCTTTCCTAGCAGTGTTTAGCATTTTATTGTAAACCACTCTGATGCTCATGTGTAGGCAGTATATTAAAAACTGAATAAAGATAAAGATGACAAATATAAAGCCCAAATACTAATGACTAAAACCAGTACATTACAGTAAGTATGGGTATTTAACTCTTATACCAATGAAATTCAATTGGCTACCAGTCTATTGCTGTGCTCTTTTTAAGATTTTAACCTTTCTTAATGTTTTATCGAGTCGAGGGTACCACTCAGCATCTGTGCAGCTCTTATGATTTTTTTGTCCTCTGAAGATAACTTCAAACTGAGAAAGCATGTTTACTGGCAGATCTATCATTTAAGTACTACCACCTGGCTAATATAAAAGAGCATGTGTTTGTTTTTAATATAGCAGGCCCAGTACTACTGAATGCTCTGCCTGCATTACTCTGCACACTTTCTTCTTTCTTACTTTTTCAGAAACTGTTAAAAGCTCATTTGTTCCACCAAGTGGTTGCAGACAGCTTGCCTAGAGATAAATTTGTGGTTTAATGATTTAGTAATTGCAATTTTTTATAATTAAGCTTTAAGGTGCAGTTTTTAAATGCTTTTGATATTTGTTTTTATTTTGTTTTGCAGTTTATTTTTGCATTATGATTTTTATTCTGTTTTTTAACACTGTTGAGTTGTTAACTGCCAAGATAACTGATTATGCAGAAAGCGTATTACTTAACTGTAACAGGTGTTCTCCAGGGACAGCAGGAATCAGTCCTCACGTATGGGTGATGTCGGTGCAAACAGAGCGTGCGCGGAGGCATTTCCTCAGCCTTCAAAGCAAGCCTTTGAGACATGCTACCACGGATGCTTTGTCCCTCTTCGTGCCCAAGGGTGCCATCTTGCTCAGTCAAAGGACATAGCTAGGGCAGCAATAAAAACTACAACAAGGTAGGGAGACAACTCCCAGGGGAGAAGGGAGGGTTGTGAGGACTGATTTTCTGCTGTCCCCGGAGAACACCTGTTACAGGTAAGTAACTACGCTTTCTCCAGGAAACAAGCAGGAAGTCAGTCCTCACCTATGGGAGTCCCTAGGCTCCAGGCTGCGAGGACCGAACCATGACAACACCAATGGCAACCAATCGGTTAGCCATGAGTTGCAGAAGGTGAGTCCCCACTGAGAGACTCTGGACAACCCTAGCGTCCTGCGACACTATCACTCTAGTAGCCAAAACATGAGAAGGGTCAGAGGATAGAAGTTGCCTACAGCCCGAGAATAATTTGGAGTACTGCCTGGCCAAAGGCTCTGTACCTGTGGGACACTCTCCAGGCGTAGTGAGCTGCGAACATATGAATTGAAGACCATCTGGTAACCTTGCAGATCTCCGTCACCAGCACTGAGTGGAGGTTGGCCACCGATGAGGCCATGGTCCTCATGCGATGCGCTGTGACCCGGTGCTCAAGGGAGAGGCCAGCTTGCTTAGAGGAGAGGGCAATACAGTCTACCACCCAGGTGGACAGAGTTTGCTTAATCACGAGGAGCCCCAGTCTACCAGGGACATATGATACGAGGAGCTTTTGCGATGGGCCCGAGTTCACTGTAAGTAGAAGGACAGGACTCGTTTGAAATCTAGTGTATGAAGCACTAGTTCCTCCCTTCCAGTGTGAGGCCGTGGGAAGAAGGTGGGGAGGACCACCTCTTGGTTGAGGTGAAAAGGAGATACCACCTTTGGGAGGAATTTGGGGTGCGTGCGGAGCAATACCCTGTTCTTGTAGAACCGGTGTATGGTGGATCTGCCACCAGAGCCTGGAGTTTGCTCACTCTTTGAGCGGATGTGAGGGCCACCAGAAAAAACACTTTCCATTACAGGTACTGAAGGTGACAAGTGGCCAGGGGCTCAAATGGTGGTTTGGTGAGCTGAGAGAGCACCATGGCTGAGGTTCCACTCTGCCGCTGGAGGGCGGAGAGGGGGATGAACAACAGGAGGCCCAAAGGAATCTGGAGACCAGGGGTTGGTTTGAGAGAGGTTTCCCCTCTAGAGGGTAGTGGTGTGCGCTATGGCACTCAGATGCACCCTCACTGAGTTGGCTTTTCAGCCCAGTGTGGTGACGAGGTGTAGTAGGTATTGAAGAACCAGTTGCACATGGCAGGAGAATGGATTCCCCTCCTTCTCCGCACACCAGGCGAAGAACCTCCTCCACTTAAAGGCGTAAGCCCATAGAGGGCTTTCGAGAGGGCCAGTAAGACCTCCTCCACTTCCTCAGGAAGACTGAAAGGGGCCAACACTACACCCTTTCAGAAACCTCACTGTTAGTGTTAGCGACCCCAGTTGGGGTACAAGAGTGAGCCCTCATCCTGGGACAGGATGTCGGCCGGCGGCGGCCAGTGGGACTGGGAATGCCAGGGACAGGGAAAGCAGCAGAGGGAACCAAGGTTGCATGAGCCACCTGGGGACGATCAGTATAACTTACGCCCTCGCACTATGGACCTTGAAGAGGGTCTTGGCAACCAGGGGGTCTGTGGAAATGCATAGAGTAGGCTTCTGAACACGGGATTAGGAAGGCATCTGTCGTCACTCTCCCTGGATGCAGTTGTTGCAAACAAAAGCAAGGTAGTTGCTCGTTGTCTGGGGAGGCAAATAGATCTATGACCAGCCTGCCCTAGCATTGGAAGAATTTGCTTTGTTACCCTAGGGTTCAAGCACCACTTGTGTGGGCGAAGGACTCTGCTCAGCCTGTCTGCTAAGCAGTTGTCCTGGCCTGGCAGGTCACACCACTTGTAAGAATATGCTGTTGCCAACTGCGAAGGAGAAGAGGGCCACCGCCTCCTGGTAGAAAGAATACGAGCCCGTGCCTCATAGTAACATAGTAAATGATGGCAGATAAAGACCAGCCATGCTCCATCTAGTCTGCCCAGCACGATGGCAAGAGTAAGGTGCACCTGCGCGTTCCGTGCAGGCCACCCCTCCCCATGTCCCTGTTTAGGGGTGAAACCCACCACTCCAGGGCAGGACACCCCTACGCCCTATTTGTTGAGAAATTAAGATGGTTCAGTTGATTTTGATTTTATCCTGTGGCTGTAAAGGGATCCACTGTATCTGACCCATAGCCATTTTGAATTCTGGTCACCGTGTTTGACCCCAACACTTCCATCGGGAGGGCCATTCCAAGCATCCACCACCCTTCTGTGAAAAAGTATTTCCTGACACTGCCTTTCATTTTACCACCTTTGCAGCTTCCCTGTTGTGCCCTCTAGTTTTACAGCTTTCCCGTCTTTGGAAGAGGTTTGTTTGTCCATTAGATCCCTTTAAGTATTTTAAGGTCTGAATCATATCTCCCCTGTCCCTCCTCTCACTCCAAAGTGTACCTGTTTAGGTCTTCAAGTCTCTTCTCATAAGGCTTCTGATGCAGGCTCCAAATCATTTTGGTCACCTTCCTCTGAACAGCTTCCAGTCTTTTTACATCCTTTGCAAGATACGGTCTCCAAAACTGAAAAACAGTATTCCAAGTGAGGCCTCACCAGTGACTTGTACAGTGGCATAAGTACCTCTTCCTTTCTGCTGGTGATTTCCTCTTTGTATGCAGTCCAATCATCCTCCTGGCTTTGGCCACCGCCTTGTCGCACTGTTTTGCCACCTGTGAGATCTTCAGAAATAATCACACCAAGGTCCTTTCTCCTGATCTGTGCACACCAACCTCTCGCCCCCTAATGCGTACATTTCCCAAGGATTTCTGCTACCCAAGTGCATGACTCTGCACTGCTTCGCATTAAATCTAAATTACCAAGCATTTGACCAGCTTTTGTAGATCTTTCCTCATGTTAACCACACCCCGGGGGAGTCTACTCTGTTGCAAATTTTTCGTGTCATCTGCAAAAAGACAGACTTTTCCATTCAGTCCTTCAGCAATATCACTCACAAATCCGTTGAATAGTACCAGGCCCAGGAGCAACCCCTGGGGCACCCCGCTAAACACCTTTCCTTCATCCGAATGAGCTCCATTTACCATCACCCTCTGTCAACTGTCAGCCAACCAATTTCTGATCCAATTTACCATCTTAGGATCCATCCCCAAGCTACTGAGTGTATTGATAAGGCTCCTATGAGGAACAGTAATCAACAGGCTTTGCTGAAATCCAGGTAGATGACATCCCATCGCATGCCCCTGATCTAGCTCCCTGGTCACCGATTCAAAGAACTCAATCAGATTTGTTTTGGCAAGATCGTCCTTCGGTAAAACCATGTTGCCGTCGGTCCTGCAACCTGTTGGTTTTGAGAAAGTTCATTATTCGCTCTTTCAGGAGCGCCTCCGTTACTTTTTCCCGCCACCGAGGTAAGGCTCACAGGCCTGTAGTTTGACACTTCTTCCCTGTCACCACTTTTGGTAGAGGTACGACATCAGCCATTCTCCAGTCCTGAGGAACCTCTCCTGTTTCCAAGGATCTGTTGAAAACATCCTTACACGGCCCTGCAAGAACCTCCCTGAGCTCTTTCAGTATCCTGGGATGTATCCCATCCGGTCCATGGCCTTGTCCACTTTCAGTTTTCCAAGTTGTTCTAACACCTCATCTTCTGTGAATGGTGTGGTAACTACTTCATTCCCATTTTTATATTTGGGAGTCACAGGTGGGTCCTTCTCCAGGACTTTCTATAGTAAAAACAGAGCAGAAGTATTCGTTTAGCAATTTCGCTTTTTCAATGTCACTTTCCACGAGTCCCGTTCACAGGCACTTCTGAGTCCGGGCAATTCCACCTCTGATCATCTTCCTTTCCCGAATATACGCTGAAGAAGGTTTTTGTCACCACACTTGTTCACATCTTTAGCCATATTTTCTTCTGCCTTTGATTTTGCTATCCTTATTTCTCTCTTTGTCCCTTTGAGTTTCATCCTGTATTTATTTCTGTGTTCCTCTGTTTGCGACTTTTGAATTTTGCGAAAGCTGTGTTTTTTTTGCCTTTATCTGAGCAGTCACTTCTTTGGAAAACCAAATATGCTTTCTTCTCCTCTTGTTTTTTGTTTACTTTTCTTACATATTTATCTGTTGCCCCTTTTATTGCCACCTTTAGTTTAGCCCATTGCAATTCCACTTCCCTTATCTCCTTCCACCCTGTCAGCTCCTCCGTTAGGTACTCGGCCATTTTATTTAAGTTGGTGTTTTTAATGTTTAGGACTTTGAGCCTGCTATGATTGGCCTGTAACATGGTCTTTTATCTCAAACCACACCATGTGATGATCGCTGCTGCTCACAGGGGCACTCACGCAGACACTCGACACACTATCGCCGTTGGTGAGCACTAAATCCAGCGTTGAGCTTTTCCTGGTTGGTTCCATCACCATTTTTCTAAATAACGCATCTTGGAGAGCATCCACGATTTTTTTGCTTCTTTCTATATTTGCAGAAGGAGTAATCCAATCCACATCAGGTAGATTAAAGTCACCCAATGATCGCTTCCCCCCTTTTGTGGCTATCTTGGCAATACTCTATAATCAATTTGTTATCTCTCTCGTCAATTTGTGTTGGAGGTCTGTAGACTACAGCATTATGGATGACCAAGTGCCATCTCCTCTTTCCAACACAATCCAGAGCGCTTCTTCTTTTCCTCATTCCCCCTGCATTTCAGTAGCTTTAATATTGCTTTTGACATACAAGGCTACTACTCCTCCTCTTCAATTTTCTCTGTCTCTTCTTAATAGATTATAGCCAGGTATGGCTATATCCCAATCATGCGATTCGTTTAGCCATGTTTCTGTAATGGCCACATGTCCAAATCCATTTCTACCATTAGGGCTTCTAGGTCCTGGACTTTGTTGGCTAAGCTTCGAGCATTTGTGTTCATTGCTTTCCAGCATTTAACTGGCTTGTGTGTATTTAGTGTTGATTTTGTTCTACCTACCTCTTCCCACTTGTTTATGATGTGTGGTATAAATGTGTCGGCTGTTTCTGATATTAATCGGCTTTTTGCAAGGGTGACGTCCAGAGCTTTACCTTCCACATCCGTCACCCCCTTTTTTCCCAGTTTAAATGCTATCCACATATTGCTTGCATTTTTCACTTAGGATTCTTTTCCCTCTGCGTTAGAGGAGATGTAGTCCATCAGCACAGTATAGTCTCTTGTTGTTTCCATCCGTTACACCCAGTCGCCAATAAAATGAATCCTTCTTGTTTGGCACCAGGTCTGGAGCCATGTATTAAAGCTGTTAATGCGATGCAGCCTTTTTGCCCCTTTACCAGGCACAGGGAAAACCTCTGAGAATGCAAGTGTTAACATGGGCTTGAGTTTCTCTCCCAGAGAATGGAAGGTTCTTTTGGACTGTATAGGTACTGTTTCTAGCCAGGTCATTTGTGCCCAAGTGGATAACCACATCCAGTTTGGAGTGTTCACTTTCTGCGCTAAGAGTACTGATCAACACCGTGGTTTGTAATTCCTGCATGGCTGAAGAGCCTGGGAGGTCACTGGACTATCTTCATATCTTTCCCTACTGTTTCCTCTTTGCACCTGTTGTTCCCAAGTTGATGCCACCGATGAATGGAATCGACTCAAGTAGTAGTAGTTCTGCTGTTTGGTGAGGTTTGATTTCTTCGTATTATGGTCTCTTTTAGGGCTCTCCTTGCCCTGCTTGTTGATGTAAACCATGGCAACCCAGTTTGTCGCGTCCTGGGATGGGCAGCACAGGTCGTTTGATGCTGTCGCAGTTAGTCGTGGCGGAATTGCCTTTAACCACGGCCAGGAAGATTGCCCTGAGTTCTCAGGAGGCCGCTGATCTGCGAGCTGACCTGGCCTGGGACGTGCGTAGTTGCCTTGCGTGCAGTGATCCCCACACTGTGCCCCCCAGCAACCAGGAGGGAGGCGAGTCTGTTGTCCTTAGGGCTCCTCTGTGGTGGGCAGGTGCCTGGCCTGGAAAGGCATTCCTTGCCTGGAGGTGGCCACAAGCTTTGGCCCCAGGATTTGAGGGATCCCCACCAAGTGGTGGTTGACTCTGACCCTGTCTCCCGTATGCCTGTCGGCGTGGCTTGAATCCAGTTGTGAGCTGGCCCGGTACCATCGGGGCTGTGCGCATGTGGTAAGGGGGGCTGAATGGTAGGGGGGCGGAGTGACAGCTGTATCCAATGGACTGTTGAGGCGCAAAGTTGCCCGGTTATAAAGGCGGAGGAGTCGGTGAGATCCAGAACCGACGGCGTGCCGTCGGTGTTTCGGTACCTCCACTGCCATCGTTGTAATGAGGGCGGCTCCTGCTGCACCTTTTCTCTTCGGGAGGATGGCCTTGATTCCTGGCAATGTGTACAAAATGAGCCCCTATGAACTCCAGATTTGTGTGACTGGAGAGAGATGCAGATTTGGGGTAGTATGCATGATGACGGCTTCCAGGTGTCTAACAGTAGAGGGTGTTGTTTTATGCTCTGTGGCCTGACTGGACCTCTGAGGCTGAGCCCCCTCCCTGATCTAAGGACCTTACTCTTCCCGTGGAGATGGGAAAACGACAGCCGTCCTTGTAGGTCGAAGGTGGTTGGTTACCACTGCTCCAAGCATTTGGTCTACTCATTTGGCACAGGAGGTCCAGGCAAAGGGCAGGCACTCCTGTCTACTGTGGTAGTGCCCTTCTTCCCACAACAAACTGAAATCATAGGTACTGGGGTGCCTTTGTGGGAGAGTGGATTTACGATATGTGGGTATAGGGCATCCTTTATCCAGGAGCACAGTCCATCAACCTCTCTTCTGGTGGAGGTATGTCAGCAGTGTTCCAAGGGACGTGTGCTATACATTCGAATTTTCCTCGCCCTCACCAGAAACTTGTTTAAGTTTCCTCATGTCAAGTATGGGCTTGAGAACCCCATTATCTCTTTAGGACTAAGGGGAAGTACAAGCTTCTGAGAAGAAGCCTTTTTCCAGCCACAGGTGTTTGCGGAACAATGTATCCCTGAGCAGACGCTGGCAAGGCCTTTGGTGAGAGGCAGAAGAGTCTGGAGAGGGGATGTTGTATAGGCTGCTCCTGGGAAGAACGACTTGTGTCGGTAACTGTGTGTAAAGCTTGGAGTATCGGTATCTCTCCTTTTAGCCATCCTGTCAGCACGCCACTGGTCTGATGGTTACCGACCAGTCGCTCCTTCCGACCCATGAGCGGCCGTACTGTGGGCAAAGAGTTGCCGGGTCAGCCTCACACTGCTGGGTCGTGGGTGAAGGCGTCTCTCCGGGGAGGGAAGCACCCTGTCCCCCGTTTTTGGAGGTTGGGCTGGTTCAAATAGCTCCCCCCTGGTTGGGCTGTATTCTGGGGGCTTCTGACAACTTGGGGTTTCTGACTGCTCTCTGTCCCTTCTTTTGTTAGGTGAGAACCCCTGTTGCTTTGTCCCCCTGGAGAATGACTGGTAGTGGTACGACTGCTTGGAAGTTGCTCCTTTTTCCATTGGAACAGGGGACTTTTTTTCCTCCGAGTGTTTCCTTGCGGGAAAGGAAGTCGAGCCAGGGGTTTCGCTGAACAGGGTTCTCCCGGTCACCTGCAGGGGGTACATGTCGAGTAGCTTTGTCCTGGACCCCCATTGCTCAAGGTCTGTGTGACTGTAGCCAGCTTTGGTGTCTGAGCCCCGATGACTGCTGTTGCTACATTCGGAGCTTCTGACATTGGTCAAATCTGTTGTAGGCTCGCTTAGGAGAGGGAACTCCTGAACAGTTCTTGATCCCAGAAGATGCAGGGTGGCTTGGAACCGTTGAAGAGGTTCCCTGACGCAGCCCTGCTGAGAACCCGACCAAAAACTTCCTGGGTTACAGACCTTCAGATACATGCCTGTGTAGCATACTGCATAGGGCCTGAATTCGATAATCCGCACCAACTGGATCATCGAGCCCTCTGTAGCACTTTGGCATACCCGAAAAACAGGGCATCAAGGGTTCTAGCTCGGTTCCCTTTCCAGGGGTATAAAAAAAAAAAAGAAGAGTAATTTCTTTCTGGTTTCTTGATGTCTTTTGTCGATGGTCCTGATCCTCAACAAACCCATTCCATAGGAGTTTATGTGGACTGAGTCTGGCTGAGCTAATGTGGAACCCAGCGCCCTTCCTAGACTCGGTAATATACAGTGTTCTTGAGGGCGTTGACTGCAACCAACAGGTACTAGATGATTCCGCAGGGTGTCGTCCCACATTCTCAAAAGTAGCCACTCGAGGATCAGCATCTGCACTAGCAAACATGTTTCGCTTGGGTGGAGTAACTCTGAACGGGAGGATCACCAGTTCCTCATTGCGGGGTACTTTCCTGCCTATTTCGGTTTCGTCTTGGCACTGAGAGGGCTGCACGGTCCATATCCTTGACAAAGTCATGGAAGGGTCTAGCATCCCTCTGGAGGAGGAATGACGGGCTGGGGGAGATGGATCCAAGGGGATGTCTGCGTGCAAGTCCCCGGGCTATTCCCGGGGAAGGCCTCGTTGGTCAGTTTCGCTACATGGAGTCGAGGGGAGATGAAGAGAGCTGAGGACTTGTGGTCTCCGTGGCTCAAGGCCCTGGGCTGAAAGGTAGGGTCGCATCCCTAGAACTCTGGCGTCCGAGTCTCGGAAACTTGCTCAGGTAGGACTCGGATGCGCGCGAAGAACTTGGCACCCGGGACCGGGACCCCCCCAGTCGATCAAACTCGAGGAGTTACTCCGAGGCTGTGTGGAGTTCCGTATGATCGGTTCAACAATGGGGAACTCCCCTGCAATTCAGGTGGGCCAGGTCATCAGGCGCAGATGATGCGGATGAAATCTAAAACAGATAATTGCCTGCTGCATGACTCATGGATAGCAGTGGATATTTTGCTCCATGGGCTGCAATTCTGGTTTCCAATTCAGAAGGGCTTTGGCAGCTTTCAGCGGCGGGCACAGAGGATTTTGGAACTTCACATGGTCTCTGCTGGCGAAGGAATCTTTCTTCAACAATGTAGCTATGACCGCCGAGGAATAACCCTTGGTTTTGCTATCCTAGCCCTTTCAAGAGCCTCTGCCGTAAGCGAGAATGTATTCACCTGGGGCATACGTAATGGCCGCTTGAAAGCAACGAGCGGATGCGCTCACGCTGTGGCAGCCTCCAGCGTTATGCTCGCCTAGCAGGCCCTACGCAAAATCCGCGATACCAAGGTCTTCTTTGTCAGTCGGCCCGGCGCGCCCGCATAACCAAAGGGCCCTGGTGCCCCTCCATCTCTAATGGCGTTAATACAGTACTTCGCCCTATGAGAGGCCGCAAGGCGGAAACACATAAAGGACGACGCCTCGCCACCACCGGCCACCTCTGTGCCAACGCATCGAGACCCTCCTTACATCCGTTCCTCGGACGTATCTAGCGCCGCTCTTCTGCTGTAAAACCTTGCTGACTTTGTCTGACTCGCAGGTTGCCATTAGACTCCATTGCGCGGAGGCCCCCCAGTGTCATACTACTAGAGGTGTGCAAACACTTCCCGGCGTGAAGCACGCTACTCGCCACGGGGTCCACTCTGCGGCGACATTAGAAAATCCTGCTTCAGGCATTGTCCGCTCCAGCCCTGTGTTGCGCCGACATGAGCCTCTCAGATTCTTCTCGGTCACCCCATTCCAGGCAGCTGACTGGTGCCTCTGCCCTCCAACGGCCGCACTTCCTGTGGCCGCCTTGCCGATTGATGTAGGCTAACTGTTGTAGCATTGTGCGGTACAGCACCCTTACTCTCTGCCGCCTAGTGTCTCAACCAGCGCACTGAAACTGCAGGAGGGCGGCAAATAGCCCACGGGTCCCTTCATCTCCAGTCCTGCTGCTGGACGCATTCCCTCTCTATAAGAGATCTCAGCCAAGTTCCCTGGGCGGGCTCATTCCTCCGCTTCGGCAATGTGCTCTCCCACCGCAACCCCCACTAGATTGGCATCTGTCGGTCACACAGTTCTCCCAGGATGTTGAGGCTTGCCCAGGGCAGCACGCCGTTCGCTACGCTTTCAAAAGTTTCGCATTCAAAACCACCAGGAGAAGCTCCCTCCGGTAGCGTCCGGGAGGGACAGAGACGATCCGAGTAGATGAGATAGATCCGTCATATTCCCGTCTGATTGGCGACCTAATCGCCAGACTGAGGGTCATGTTCATGCGTCTTGAGAGTCTCAGGAGTCTAGAAGTCTCCTCGGGGGCATCTAAACACCGGCCTGACTATTCTATTCTTTGGCTCCGCGTCACGGCACTCACCCTCTTTCCCAACTCATTTTCGCCTCTCCGAGACGTCCTCCTACATCCACGTCAACCCGCTCCAAGATCCTTCTCGAACGTAGGACGCTGGACTCTCATTGCCATGACGCCCCTGTACACTTCTTAGAGAGCTGGGGCAGCCTACTCCTCCGAGCGCCCTAAAGACGCCGAGCCGCTGTCTGGCCTTACCGCGGGACTCTGAGGAGGTGGCACCCATTCGCCGCAGGCCTGCAACAACAGCGTGCAACGGCCTGCTGGCAAATAGATCATGAGGGAGAAGAAGCGGGTCGCGGTGGAATACTCCCTGAAGACGGTCCCCCCCTCGTCTCCCTGGCCCAGAGAGGTTGGGGGGGGAGGTGTTGGTGAGGTACTGCCAGCGACGGAGTTGATCCTTCTCTTCCCCGAGGAGACGGCCCTGCTAAACCGGTTCCGTGCGGGAACACTGGAGACTGGAAGGACCTCGTCCCTCTCCTCCTGAGGAACTCTGCGCAACTGACTCTCGCTGGTTGTGCATCCTCTTACCGTTCCTAGTGGTCGCTTCCATGACGGCTGTCCTCGTGAGGTTCGCAGGCTCTCACGCCCTCCCCGACTCTAATTAGCTGTGCCGTGCCTCGTGGCATCAGCCTAAAGCAGCGAGGCTTAGCTGGCATACTACTCTGTAACGGTACAGCTAGCAACTTCCTCAGCAGCTCGAGTCAAGCACTCATCGTCCACCGTTCACCCTACGGATCCTTTTTTTTTTTTTTTGGGGACCACAGGCCACAAAAAAAACCTGCACCCCTGCAGATACAGTCGCCTGTCCCGACTAACCCAATTCAAACAGAGGGTCCCTCTAAGCCCTCCAGACAACCCAAATTACGTGTCTTCTGAATTGCCGGCAGCATTCATAATGGCCGGCCCGCCGCCTACTTCCCAGGCGAATTACATGCGGCCACGCTCCTAGATGCTCACTTTCCGAGAGCGGCGGCACCGATCGTCGATCTCTGAATCCCTACCCTTGCCCCTCCCCTGGCTCAAAGATACATTGTGCCGCATGCCAGATTGGAACGGACTCACCGGCTGTCCGATCTGAAGTGGAAGTGAGGAGGCCCAACCAGCATCGTGGGGATCTCAGGCTGGACCAGAGCGGCTTTGGTGCGCTTCAAACACTGGCCTGATAGTGCCTGCTTCCTCTTCCTGTCGCTCGGCGCTGCGGCGCTGCGGTTGGAGATTCCTGCCACCCTGCTCCTCACCTATTCAAGCGGGTTTCGGGAGTCAGGGAAAAAAGGCAAAGTTGGCACGGTTAGTCCGCCCGATGCTCATTAGAATAGCGGGGAAAGGAACAGATGGGGGAGGCGGAATGCAGAACTGAGTAAGGGACCCCTGCTAGTCTACCAAATAGGGACACCTCCAGCAGGCAGCACCTTTCCTGTAAGATCTAACAACCCCAATTAAAAACCTGATCTAACTTTAAAACAACTAATCTATACATTAAATTTAAAAATGAAATATTTAGCTTCTGCTTATTTGTGCTGAGTGAGCCCGATTCCCAGGCTCAGAACGGCTTCTCCAGTGCTGATTGTAGACTAAAAGTACTGGAGGAGAGGGGCATTTCTTGCCTATTTATAGCGGTCATCAAAGCGATGACGTGTTTCAGTCTCCTAAGCTAAGCTGCTGGAGGAGATTCTAAACTTAGTGGTTCCGGGACTGGACTGACAGGGACGAAAAGGAACAATGAATACCATATTCATATAGATCCTTGCAACTAAAAAAAAATCAGTATTAAAAATCACGCTTACTTACATCATCCATTTTGTATTGTTCTTTATGAAAATAGATGCCTAACCTCCAATCGTCCCTAGAGCATTCATTTAGGTTTAGTAAAAAGTATTGATGATTTACTTTCAGCCCAAAACATCTTCCATGATAACAGCCATTGTCTGTGTGTTTATCTATCAGCAAGTCCAGAATTTGCCGATTGGATGTAACCTAATCAAGAAAATACACTAACATACTTGTAGCCATCTTGGGCAACCAATTGGAAAACCCAGGGTTCAAGTCCTATTTTCTACCGTAAAGCCCACAGACAGTCCTTGTGACTTTGGGCAAGTCAATTAATTCATTCTTTCACCTTCAGATATAAAAACCTAGACTATACGTTGTTTTGAGTAGGGCAAGACTCTACCTGTACCTGATTTAACTGGCCTTATGGCTTGGGATTTGTAAGGAGAGAATTATGAAATTGACATAGGCCCCCACCCCCTGGATTAAAGACAGCATGCTTTTGCAATCCAGAATCTACTATAAACTTTCTAATGGTAAAGGAACAAAGACCATTATACAACATTTTCAAAGGAATTTATGTAAGTAAAAAGCATTTTACCTGTGCTAGAATAATTTGTCTGAAAATTGCTTGGCCTCCCTCTGATGTGGTAAAGGATGTGGTTTCACAGTGGCCCATTAGTGATGCCATAACCTGACATTTTCCTATGCCCAGAATAGTAATGGTTGGCGTCTGCCGAAAGCCGCATCATTATTGTGTTGTTTCACAACTCACGCAGTGCTGTCAAGAGATTCCGGTGCACTATCGCCAGTCAGCATCTTGTGATTCCTGGGCTGCTGAGGCTAATCTGGCTGTGTGTGGAGGGTAGAACCCATTCTCGCCTTTTCTTGACTATTCTAGCCAGATGGCTAGCCCGAGACTATATGGCGCAGAAATGGCTACTTCGCAGGAAAGAGTATTTACTCAGCCTGTACCCTTAGGTGTTCTCCAGGAGGCAAGCAGGAATCAGTCCATCACATATGTGTCGCGGTTCGAGCTGAGACCATGCATTAGCATTTCCCCAGCTTTCGTGGCATGAAAGCCTTTGGGAATGTAAGGCATGCATGCGGGCGGTTTCCGGCTTCCCGCGCCTAAAGGTGCCATCTTTGCTCAGTCAAATGACATAGCTAAAAAGCAGCACGATGATCGCACAGAAAAAAAACACGCAAAAATGTGAAGAAATAAACTATATACATACTGTCACACTCCCATTGGAGTGATGGAGGGTTGTTAGGACTGGAATTCCTGCTGGCTCCTGGAGAACAACTGTTACAGGTGAGTAACTTACTCTTTCTCCAGGACCACGCAGGAGTTCATGATCCTCACATATGGGTGACGTTCCATCTAGCTCTGGGCTACCACGGAACCCAGGCTGAACAGAAGAGAACTCCCTCTAGTCCGGGCATCATCAAAGAAAGGCATTTTCACTGACAACAAACGTAACTCTCCACCGTTAGCCGCTTAAGCAGAGGGGCAGGAGATGCTTACACCCTCAAAGAGGATTCTGGAGTACTGCCTGGCCAAAAGCATTCTGTCCTAACCAACGGGATCTCACTCTCCAGACAGTAATCGAGTGGCCTCCAAAAGTCTGGCTTGAGGACGCTAGTTGCAGCCCTGCAGATGTCGTCACCAACGGTAGACGAGCGGAGGTGAGCCGCCTGAGGCAGGGTCCATCCCCTGACAACTACGGATGGGCCGTGAGCTGCTCTACGCCATGCAAAGGAAGGTCAGCCGCGGGGCCTTTAAGCCCCGGTGCTAGCAGTCAGCTACGTTGCAGGTGGACAAGGTACTCTTGGCCAGCAGCTACGCCCGCAATTATCCTGGTCACAAGATATGACGAGCTGAGTAGGCCGCTTTCTATGCCCTCTGCGTACAGTCACAGGTAGAAGGATATAGAGCCGCTCCTAAAGTCCAGGGTATGCAGAACTGCTTCAGCCTGGCTTGACATGAGGCCCTCAGTGGAAGAATGTTGGGAAGAACCACCTCTTGGTTAAGGTGGAAGGAGGAGACAACAAATTTTGGGAGGGAACTTTGGATTGGTCGCTAATGACTCACTCCTGTTCCTATAGAAGGCGGGTGAAGGCCTGTCACAGACCTAGGGCCTGAAGCTCACATCACCGTCATCGCCTGGCCTAGGTTAGGGCTATCCAGAAGAGTGTCTTCCAGGACAGTTCAGGCGTAGAGGGCAAAGTAGCCTATCGGGCTCGAAAAGGTGGGCGAGTCAGTTGCTGCAGCACCACATTTAACTCCCACTCATGGGAGGGAGGTAGGTGCAGGATTAACCGCTTGTAGGCTTGAGGCAAAAGCAAGTGCCTCTGAGGCAAAGCAGGACACCAATGGGGTGAACCGACAGAGAATGTCCTTGCACCAGTTAGTGGTGATCTGCTAGAGGCTAGGAAGAGGTGGACCCCGAATCAGAATTGGACTTAAGTCCCCATGATATGGATACGTGCAGTAAGTACTAGTGTGAAGCACTACTGGTAAAGTACAGGGAGAAAGGATCCTCTGTAGCTGTAGTCTGAGACCACGTAGGTTTTCGCTATTTGAGAGCATAGGTATTCAACTAGTGGACTGTTATCTTCCTAGAGGCTATGGACAACCTCTCTTCCTTTTTTTTTTTTTTTTTTTTTTTTTTTTTTTTTTTTTTTTTTTTTTTTTTTTTTTTTTTTTTCCTCAATTTTACTTCAGGAGGTAGGCCCCAGGGAGCCAAGAACTACGCGCTTGCAGCTCCATGAGCCATCAAATGGAGAGCTTTGAGATTGGGGGGCAGAGAGGTTTACCCTCGCTGATCCTGAGAGGCAGGAGTTCGGGTTGGCTAACTCCCCAGAGGGGGCTAGTGGGGATCTACGGCCAGTCTGAAGCAGAAGTGGAAACGGGCAAGGTTTCTCGATCCACCTAGGGAGGCCCCAGCAGGAACGCGAGGCCTTGTCTTCGCTTAATATAATCGTGAGCTAGGTTCGGGCCACGCAGGGGGCGTGGGATGGAAACAGCATAGCAGGAGGCCCTGAGGAGCCATGGAATCAGAAAAGTCATCTGTCTGCTTATCGTCGCAGAGGAGTCGGGGTTGGCCTGGAGCAGAAACTTTGACAGCTGTTTGTTCAGATAGGACTGGCAAACATGATCTATGGATGAGAGTCCCCATTTCATGGAAAATCTTCTGAACCAGCAGAGGATGGAAATTGTGAAAAAAAAGTTATACCAGTAGCAACAAAAGAACATACCAAAAGGCAAAAACGAGAAAAAACAATAATCATATCACCCAAACCAAATCCGCCCGCACCACGACACCCCCTGGCCCAAAACCCCCACCTCCCCGACATAGGCACAAAACAAGTATCTGCTCCTTCAGACCCCCCGTGACTCACCATTCCCACCGAGCAAACCGGCAACAACCAGCACACGTGCCACTAGCAGAACTTCCAACGCGCGACATCATCACAGACGCTCCAATAGTATCAACGGCGCATGTCCAATGTCTGTCCCCAACGCCCCAACAGCACGCCGCGAGCAGTCCAAAACACAGAAGTCGAATGTCCATCCCAACCCCCCCCCCGCCCAACCACCCACAACAATCCCAGCATCAGTCCAATGTCCCAAATGTCAATCCGGGCTGTCAAGCCGCTCACTTCACAACCCCCACAACAACACGGCATTCCCCTTCAATCACACCCGCCGTCCGCCACCAAAGGAAGGCGAACATCTCCTCCTCCCGTCCACCCCCACTCCCTACCCCCTCCCCCCCTCCCCATAATAAAGAAACTGGCCCCACCTGCCCCTCTAATCTAGAAACATGACAGGCATGTGCCGTCCCTCAACGAAAACCTCACCAGAAACAAACCATACTACTAAATCAATAAATGAAGCAGATACAAAATAAAAAAAACACCCACCGCTATCGGCCCGACACTAGCGGAGGCGGGAATGCGCGTAAACCAAAAACAAAAACTAAACAAACACATCCACCTGCCCACAGGGAGAAAAGCGCAAACAAACATCCCTCCATGGAGAGATTAGGGTATGACGCGGACAATGGCCCACAACCCCTAAAAACCCCTCAGCCCTATGGGTTCCTACACCCGCTCTCCCCCCCACCGAGAGTAAGGCACCTCCAGATCTGCCCTAAACCTAGGAAGAAACACCCAGGGGGGGGGGGGAAAACTAACGCCATCCCCTCCCCTCCTCCTGTCTGCACCGCCCTCTCTCCACCCGGAGAGGCAAAAACAAAAGCACTCTACTCTCTAACAGGGGGAAAGAAAAACCAAAAAAAAAAAAAAAAAAAAAAAAAGAAAAAAAAACACAAAAACGCGTGCTCGCAGGGAAACCCCTCCCTCCTCATGGGGGTTCGAGGGTGAGGTGGACGCCACCAGAGCAGCTCCGCAACTATGGCCCTTCTCCACCACTCCGCCTTTCGCGTTGCGCCATGCTGGCCACGTTCCTCCAGAATGTCCCGCACCACGCGCGTCGAGGTGGTCGGACCAACCCCCGGGTCGAGACATGACAGCGCGCTTGCCACAGGTGGTAGGCAAGGCACTACAGTCACGTGACTAGGTATAAAGAGGGATCCCGTGAGTCCTGCCTTAGAGGAAAGGAACCAGGGCCCCGGACATCGCCATCTACCGCATACGCTGAGGGTAAAAGGTCGCGCATTGAGTGATTAGGGGGGCAGTCGGACACAAACCGGTCAGGACGCTCACGTTGAAGGGCTACTGCTGGAGGGCATGGTCCATGGTTCTCCGCCTGCCCCTCACACCCGGCCTTCTCGGACATACCCCGCTCGGTCCTGTGACCTGTTAGCTTCGAGGTTGTCCGCATCAGTACAAAACGCCCGTGGAAAGGACA